>JARHVA010001116.1:1320000-1920000 GCA_037957365.1 Torreya grandis | reverse complement strand
ATTAAATAAATCCTTATATGGTCTAAAACAAGTTCCTCGAGCTTGGTATTCTAAGATTACTTATTTTTTCAAAGAATTAGGTTTTTCTTATTGCTATTCAAATAATGATCTCTTTATTGAAGTTAAAAATAGTCATTTAATTCTAATTTTATTATATGTCGATGATTTGTTGATCACTGACGATCTAGCTAGTTTGATTCATAAATATAAGGATAAACTAAGTCAAATATTTAAAATGATTGACTTAAGCATTCTACATATTTTTAGGAATGACTATATTTCAAGATAAAAATTCAATTATTGTATCACAATCTCAAGATGCACATAATCTTCTTGTTAAGTTTAACATGTTTGATTGTAAATATATCATTACTATTGAAGTTGATATTAAACTTGATCCTAAACTTGCATGTGAAAAATATAACTCTACTTTGTATAGATAGCTTATTAGAAATTTGATTTATCTAACCATTTCTAGGCCAGATATTTCATATGTTGTCAGTGTTGCTTTGAGATTTATGTAGGATTCTTATTTGGATCATTAGAAATTAGCTAAATGTATTCTTCATTGTATCAAAAGAATAATTAATTATGGTTTATTTTATTCTTCCATTGATAATGTTAAATTATATCATTATTATGATACTAACCATATTAGTGATATTTTAGATCACAAATCTAATTCTAGATATGTGTTTAAGTTTGGTGCAGGTGCTATCACTTGGAGTAGCAATAAGCAACCTATTATCTCTCTCGCTTCTATAGAAGCAAAGTATAGAAGTGCCATGGAAGCTTTTAGAAAATCCATGTGGCTACAAAGGCTATTGGGAGAACTTTATTTAGATGTTTCTCAGAGTACCATCTTTCATTATGATAACCAAATTTGTATAGCTCTGGTGAAAAATCTAATGCAACACCAAATAACTAAACATATGTAAGTTCCTGTGCATTTTATCTGAGAAAAAGTCCTCACTAGTGATATTAATCTATAGTTATATCTTACTCATGAACAAGTGGTAGATATCTTCACAAAACCACTTGGTGCTACCAAGTTTTATTAGTTTCATGCAATGTTAGGCCTCTTGAAGTTACCATTAAGGGGGAGTGTGTATGATAATGCCACTTTCTAATGGCCATGTGTTTCTTCTTCTTCTTTATACTTCTTCTCATTTGTAAAGCATTGTAAAAACTTCATGTAAAATTTATTTGTTTTAATTAAACTTTATGTGAAATTTTTACTTGTGTATCCCAATACATTTAAAAGCATAATTTGTAATGGAAGTCTTTATGTTATAAAAGGCTCTAAATATGCTTAGTGATTATTCATGAGAAACAGTGAGATGTAATCTAAAAATCATGCTGACCTAAACTTAATTTTGAATAGTTTATGGATTATAATTCATTTTGTTTCAATAGGTGATTTTTGACATGATGAAGGTTTTTAAATTCTTTAAATTTTGCACATAGTATAATCCCTTTATGGTGACTATGGCTTTTATCTCCACTTAGCATTAAGGGGGAGTGTTAGAATAATTAATGTTTAAATGGTTATTATTAACCCTTGGCTTACATTGGTAAGTAATTAAATAAATAATAATATATTATTTATTTACTCAAGGTGTAAACTTTGAGAAAATAAATAATCTTATTATAGTTATTTAATATTTACCAAATGTTTATTAATTAGATTTATCGAGGTGGATGGACACATTATTTTTACAATGGTCACATCCCCTCGTGAATCATTATAAATAGGTTTTTACCTCTATTGTAAAATATCTCTTGAACATAAAAAATATTCAAGTATTCTTGTGTGTGGCAAATACTTGTCTGAGACAAACTTGTGAAGAATTAATCTGGGGAGTGAGATGAAGAAGATTTGATGTATTGGGGTTATTATTGTTTCTCAATATTTAATATCACTTTGCTAGGTTTTTTACCTCTTTGAGGTTTTTTCGAGGATAAATACCTATGTTGTGTTTTATTGATTTGGGCTCATTATGTTATGCTTTGCTCATTAAATCTCTTATAGATCTATTCTTATTACATTTATATATTTTAACAGTTTGGTGGCCAAGTTGAAGTAAAACAATCTTTGCACTTGCCTGAATGTATTGCTGCTAGGTTGTAATAGGATAACAAGTTAAAATAAATCCTGTTTACATAATCTTAAATCTGGATAAGACCACACCAAAATATCTTGGTACCTTTTCAATAGCTACAAATAATCTTGTTTCTCTACTACAAGCAAATGAGTACCAAGAAAGTGTACTTTAGGATTAGCAATGTCACTCATACACTCAAAGTATTCTTTGAAATAAGTATGAAAGCATTCATCCTTAGGGACACAAAAAATAACCCCATATTCATTGAATGTCATTCTCCAAATAACACTTTTGTTGTCAAACCCAACATCAAACATAGTTATCTGTTTAACAACATGCATATTCCCAACAAGGGTACCCAGTTCCACATTCATGTGCAACACTTCAGTTAGATCACACTTTGTATCTTCAATTGCATCATGATTGGGTAACTCATTCACTTGTTCCATAATATCAATACAAGCAAATTCATACATTGAGAAACATACCTTCTTGACTGCACTTCAAAATTGATCTATAGTAGTAGTACACATTATTTTTATGGAGGTAGAAAATATACATTGGGAGTCTTGATAAGTGAACATCAAAAAATTATCATCACCATTAGACACAGACTCAAGATCATCTATATCTTCATCACTCAGTTCAATAGTATCACATGAAAGATATGGAAGGAAGAATTTATCACACCAATCAATGTCAAAATTATAATTCACAACATTCACTTTGGTATGTAATAGATCAGACACTTCTTTTCCATCCCCTCTATTCTAATTTATATCATCACATGCAAGCCTTCTTGGTGCTTGATTCAAATTTGGATCCCTATCCTGACTTGTAGACCCATGAGGGACCCCCTTCTCAGTTTTGGCTAACTTATAGGACATTTCTTTGACAGTGGAGGCCAAAGTCTTCATGGTTTCCTCAAGGTTGGTTGTCTCAGTGGACTGTGATTTTTTTAGATTAATCACATTTATATCATCCTATTTATTCATGGGATTTCTCATAACCTTTATGTTGTTCTCAATTTGGATGGAAATGTTAAATTTCAACCAGAGGTTTATGGGAGCCTTATCCCTCAAGTAGTACATAACCTTCTTGTGAAAGGCATCACAGTATTTGATCAATCACGTTATATCATTAAGCCTCATGTTTTTGGGCAGCCACATCATAGCCTTGTTGAACCATGTATCGAAGTCCTACATGCACTAATTAAGATTTTTCTTGATGTTTTCATATTCATCCAAAAATAATCTTGGATCAATTCTATCACCATATTAAATTTTGAACACATTCTTCATCTCTTCCCATGAATCAATACATCCACAGGAAAGATTTTTGAACCACTCATGAGCATATTCTTCTAGTATATGCACAAAAATATTAATACACACATCATCATGCTCAACCTCATAACATTAAATGATATTGTGAAAAGCCTTCAAGTGTTGATCACCACTCACTACATTGTTCCTTTGAATCTTTGGAAGGTAGTTCCTTACTTCAATTGGGACTTCATTTGGATAACCTTCCATGTCCTCCAAATTGATAGGTCTAAATCTATGAATGTGGAATGTAGGACATTAATTTTCATCTTGGACCCTATGCTTCATGATTAGTTCAATGGGAGGTTCAATAACTAATGGCAAAGGGATGTGAGGAGGTGAATGAGGTGGACTTTATGGTTCACACCTAGCAGGGGATTCAATTGGTTGAGAAGGAGCTGGATAATAAATTGGACTATAAGTTTTAAAGTTGCTAGGAGAATTATGATAGTCCTCAATAATTGGGATCTTAACAAAACATTCATGATTATCAAAATATTGAGAGTTCAAGTAATATTTTGCAGCTACGTTATGCTCCTCAATAGGCCTTTAAACTTGTCTCCTTCATCTTTGATGAAAACTTAGGGGTAGGACAAGTTATTTGGATGAATCACCTTTGAAAGATGATCTCAATCCTTCTAGATTTGCAAACAAGAAAATACTCAAAGTTTAATGTTAACAAAGATATTCAAACTAGGCACTGATATTCCTTGAAACCAAAATGATAAGATTGGAATCACCACTAGAATCAAACTTATAGAATATAACAGTTGACAAAGTGTTGTGATACATGTTGAAATTAAACATGATAAATCTTAATGAGATACAAATCAAAGACACTAAAATTTATAAAATTATGTTCAAAATAAAAAAGATACCTTCCAACATACAATATCAACAGTTCCTAAATATAAATAGTAACTCTAGTTTTTTGCAAGAGTCCCTGGTAACATAAGTGACCTAGACTTCAATTTAGTCCCTAATAATGGTACCAAAAACATGTTGGTTCTTATTTGTACACCTCTCACACTCAACCTTGAACACTTGAAATAAAATGGCAAACAAAGATGAAAAACCTAATGACATGTCATTATATCTAGGGGAGGGTTTAAAATCTAGAAGGAACCAAATGGAGAAAATGACTGAGAGGCACCTACAAAGGGTATGGTTAACTCCCTAATACTTTTGGCTCTACCTAAACCAAGGTAAGAGGACCTATGGGGTAGCTTTCTCACATGGAGAGATTTTTCAATTCAAACTCCATAGGGATTATTGGCACATAGAGACACAAATATGACTAGGTCACAACTAAACTTCCACACTCCACCCAGGAAGGGTTGTCACAAAGAATGCACAAATGCTTTAAGTCAATACAAGCTACTGAAGACAGATTTAAAAGTGCTTACAACCTTCATCCTAAATAATTATCAATGTCAAGGCTAAATGAAATATTGCAATGCTAAGATTTAAAACACAAGATGAAAATACATGCTATATAAACAAGATCTTATGCATTTTCAAGCCATATAATTCTTATGATATGCAACAAGGATTATAGCATTTTCAAGGTAGGATAGGGTAGGATAGTTTGTTAATTATAAAGAGGAAGGGCATGGTGGTGTGCTAGTAGTTTTTAATCAGTAAAGGATCTTATAACATTCATGACATCACTTATTACAAAGACATAGCAAATACTCATAAGCAAACTAATGAGATATACCAAATGATCCTTCAAATATATAGAACATACACTAAAATTAAACCTTCAAATACTTTTCCCTATCAAATCCATAAACCTAAGGTGTCCTAACAAGTTATTCAGCAACATATTCTAAAATAATGTAAAAAGGGGTTTATAATCTAGATATAAACCCAATATGACAACTCGTAATGAGCATAGAACAATATATCCAATCAAAAACATTTTCAAAACACATCACTACACTTCATCAATAGGAAATATCAGAGAATCACCAGCATTTTCCTTAACTTGAAAAGAGATACTACATACATCAGTTTTTTAAAATGCTACCAAGGGGACAAGCATTGTGAGATTTCTCCATGTTAGACAAGGGAGACAAACATGCTCTCATGGCTTGCTAATGGTTGTACACTTGTAACCACCTTAACAAGAGAGAAAATACATTCACTCGGTAATTGATCCCAAAAATTACATAACCTAGACTTGGAAAGAATCAAAGACCAACAACAACCAACACAATGACCAACCTCTTAAATAGAGGAGAATCCCTCTATTTATACATTTTTTACCCACTTAAAATCCAAGAGTGAGGGTTACAACCTGTAATTTCCAAAGTATCATGAAGATGATCCTAGCTAGAACAAATCCATTGCCACACCTAGAATCTTCATGTAACTATAAGAAAAATCATTATTAAAAATGCCTCTACAAGAAATGATGAAGACTTGAAGTAAATATTTTGATTTCCTAGCTAGAAATGCCTTTCACATGAGCTAGAAGGAGGATATTCATGATGGAGGCCAAATAAACTTTGTCTTTATGTGTAACTACTTGAGGATCCCTTTGATCACTTGCTTGGATAATTAGAAACTTCTAGACAGCTTCCTCCCCCTCATCCACACCATGGAACAATCTACTCTTGCAATGATGGCTTGAGAATATTCTAGATCCATGGCCACTTAAATGATCTTCCTTGGAACGGCCCACCTTGATCTTGCAAACCTGTAATATCTCTCCCATTAGAAGAGCTTAGATGAGCAAAACATGAGAAAATGTAATACCCAAGTTTACTTGACCCCTTTACCCTTTTGGCTCCAACTTGAATTTTCACATTTTGCATTTTACACCTTTTCCCCTTGCAAACTTTGTAATTTTCACATATTTACCTTTTTAGGGTTTCTTTCGCATTATCTCCTTTTTAATGCATAATGCATTATTTTCAACCTTTGACCTATTTGGGTAAATCTAGGTCCCTCTCATAAATATGAAATTTGAAAATTTCCAAGTTGCAATTGATAATTTTAGTTCCCCTGGGAAGTTACCTTAGGAAAATCTTCAAATGAGCACATAACGGGTTAATAAATCCATATTGAATTGTAATGCATTAAGCATTGACTTTTCCATTTTTTTTAACTTCCTCTCTTATGTAGGCTTTATCTAAGATCTACACTAGATCATAAATTATATGAGCATAAAACCCTTCATATTGGCATGCCAAAAGCATAGCAGTAACACCAACATGTTTCAAGTGCTTTGTCATTACTCTATTTTCTTTGAAAGGTGTCTATCTATAATGCCAATTGGCAAGAAGTATATTTCATCCATGAGCTTCCAACTTCCAATGTATCTCAAGAAGCCAATAATTCAAAATACCCCTCATTTTATATATATGCTAAAAACATGTTAGATATATGTTCTCTAATGGCCAATGGGTTTTATGCATCATCCATTCATTAGGGTCACATTTTAGAACAGACAATTGACATATCTAGAAAACCCACTCTTTTCCCTTATTTTTGCTCATGGGACCCAAAAATATCTAATAAATTTACATTTGATTTTAAATGCTCAGTGGTGAAATCTTCGTTAACTGCCTTACATAGGGTACTTGAATATGATAGGTATGCCTATGTGGCATCACCATGTAACATTGTTCATCAATATCTTTATTTTTTTTTAAATGATCATGGATTCAAATTTACATCTACAAGCCCACCATTTGACATCTACATTAATTTTATTGATGTCCATGTGACCGTCAATCTTTGAACCCCAATAGATAATTTTTGAGATTTATTTTGACATCTGCATGACTATCAATGACGTATATGCAACTGTCAATGATGTCCATATGACCATCACACTTTGAACACCAAATTATTAATTTTTGAGCTTAAATTTGACATCCACATGACCATAAATGACATTTGTGTTAGTAATTTGGCCTGTCAAGGTTAAATTACTACCCCTATCATTCAAAACTTTCTTAAATCTCACCAATGTCCCTTTACAACAAGTCAAACTGATCAATTGTGGCTTAAAATCACTAATTTTGGTAAAAAAATGTCAAAAATGGATTGTAAATGGGTAAATATCATTTCAAAAGAGCATTGTCAAGTTCAAATATGTAAATAGTCCATGCATAGGGGGTTAATTTTGAAGGAAATTAAGGATTTTAAGAGCTTCAGGTGGTTTCAAGACATCAATTTTTGTAAAATAGGTTATCATGACTTGAGGAACATTTTGAAAAAAATTCATTGCCATTGGATGATTTTAGATACTTTATATTTTGTAACAGTCCTCAACATGTTCGTTGGAGATCACCATTGGAGCAGGCATCATCATGGAGTGCTACAGAAGCTTCTAAGTCAAAGTAAAAGTTTTAAAACAATGAGATGATGTTCTTAAATCATAATAATACCTTTAAAGAGTGTAAAAACTCTAAATTTTAAGCAAATCATGCTCATACAGGGTTTTACAAGCAAATAGGCATATGGGTCAAGAAGGAGTTTTTTGACTTTCAATAAAAATGTGCTTTTAGAGTGTTTTGATAGCATGGTATAGACCCCATGATGATGTTTTTAGGTATTAGGAATTAGGTGAATATTTTTTTTCATTTTGGTGATTTTTTTATTTTTTACAATTCTAGGCACCCTTCCAAGCCTCCTGTTCAAATGCTCACATATTTCACCACATGTGAAGTTTGGATAAATAATATTAGTATGTTTTTAAGACCTATATTTAATTATAATTAATGAAAAATTAAGACCATTTAATGGGATTTGATTTATGAACAATCATTAAGAGTGTAGACTGCTCAGAATGTAGTCAAAACCCTATAAGTAAATTTTTCTACATGATAAATTTTCATATATTTTTCATGGGAACATAATATTTTAAAGGATTTTAGGGGGTAAATTTTATACACATAAATGGAAAGATTTTGGGATTTTAAGGTTTGTACTTCATGAACCATCATTTTGAATATTCTGTTAGGTTGTGGAGCTAAAAGCTTCACAGGTATGCAAACATGGAGGAGGTTGCTGAGTGTCACAATAACCGACATCGATCAGGCCAACCGATGTTGGTCAGGGGTAGACTGAAAGCTACCAACATCGGTCATGGATCGGCCGATGTCGGTCATCTCCAGACAGATAGGGACCGACATCGGTCGCCTGTGCGGTTCCAGAACTGTTAGTTACATGAGCAGTTAGTTTAACAAACCGGTTGTTTGCATGTAAAGACTAATTTTAGTCTTGAGACTGCATTTCTAATTATTGTAATTAGGAAGTCTAATTATTGTTTGTATGGGATCTATTTAAGAGACCCATGGGGCTATATTGTAAGATTGGAGAATCATAAGGACTTGGAGAGGTAAGGACAAAGGTTCTTCCTGAATGTAAGATCTAGGTCTACAAGTGTGCAAGACCATATTGATCTTCAGGTTGTGCAAGATCAGGTAGAAGATCTACATGGTAAGTAAGGTCAGTTGATCTGCAGTTGTGTGTGTGTGTGTGTGCAAGGTCAAAGGAGATCTACGGGGTAGTAAGGTCAAAGGAGATCTGCAACACAACAAGGTGTAAGATCAGGGAGATGTACTTGGAGTACATGGTGTACTCGGTTGGTACTAGAAGTAGGCAACAACGGTTGAGTTGATTGTCACTTACTGGTTGGTGTACTGGCTGTATTGTTACTGACTGGTTGAAACAACAACTCTGTGTTTGAGTTGATTTTATTTCCAATTAAGAGAGAGAACTCTTGAGGGAGAATTACTGGTACGCCCAAGAGGTGTGGGAAGAGTGTGATTTCTTCATTGTATTTCCTTATAGAAAAGTGTTATATAAGATTGTATTATCTCTCATATTCTGTGTTATTTCTAGATTCTAGTTACTTATTATTCTAGTTAAATTCCATGTTTAGTTGCTTATAAAAAGGTAATCAAGTGTGCTCTTAAGGAGTAGGGATCTTGACAATTGGTATCAAAGCTTTGTGAGCCTAGGTCCTATCAAGTGGTATCAAAGCCAGGGTGCAGGTTCACAGAGCTTGGTTAGGTACACTAATAGGTGGTCTGAGCATGTTAAGTGTTTGTTAATTATAGGTCACTCTCAAGGCTTTCTGATTGAGTGGGAGTAAAGCAATGGTAGAAGAAAGTACACTAAGAATGGAGAAATTCAATGGCAAGAATGATCAATTACAAAATTATGGAAAGAAAGAGCAGGTAAAGAAATATTGCTGGTTGGTAGAAGATCAGCATGAAGGAAATGAAGAAGCAGATGTTGTAGCTATTGTTGCACAGGATGCTATTGTATATTCCTTGGATAAAGTAGAATCTTGGGTTTTAGATTTTGTTGCCTCTTTCCATGCAACTCAAAATAGAGTATTTTTCCATGATTATGTCCAGAGAGACTTTGGAAAGATTTATTTAGCAGTTGGTGAGCCTTGTCAAATTGTTGGCAAAGGGGAAGTGTGGCTGAAATTACAGACGGGCAACACATGGGTGTTGAAGGATGTCATGCATGTCCCAGTCCTGAAGAGGAGTCTAATTTCTATAGGAAAGTTGGGTGATGAGGGTTGCATAGTTACTCTCACAGCGCAATCTTGGAAAGTTTCCAAGGGTGCACTTGAATTAACATGTGGTAAGAAAGTAGGTACTCTTTATCTATCTACTTGTATTACTGATTCTCCTTTTGGTTTATCTACTTCAGATGTAGATGTGAAGATGTGGCTCTATAGGCTTGGTCACATGAATAAGAAGGGGATGCATGTTCTTAAGAGGAAGTTTGATGTCTTTGACAAACTTAAGAACTGGAAAGCCTTTGTTTTCATGGAGGAGATGATGGACAAAAATCAACTCAAGGGGCTGAATAATTCTAAGCAGGGTAGTTTGGACAAGGTTATGATCCAAAGTGAGCTCACGAGTAAAAGTCATCACTCATAGGAAAACACAGTTATCGACGTCGGTCAGGTGAGAACTGACGTTGAACAGGCAGGTACCGACGTCGGTCATGTGTAAACCAGATTCGATGGTGTCAGGCAGGTGGATATCGACATCGGTCAAAGAATTGGTGTCGGTGACTAGGTGGACACTGACGTCGGTCAAGGAATCGGCATCGGCACTGAACCAGCATCGGTGATTAGGTGGAATCGACATCGATTGGGTGCAGACTAGGGTCGACCAAAGAATAGATTTTGGGCAGACAGCAAGCTGTCAAGGAGTCTCAAATTCCCATGTGGAAGATTGAAAGTGTAAGTAAGCCTCAAATTCATTATTTGCCTTATTTATACTATTTGAACTTGTTTCTCACTAATGGTCAAGAAATAGGAAGTTTTGAAAAGGCAATGAAGGTAGAATCCAGGAAACAGTGGGAGTATGGCATGAATGAGGAAATTGATTCTTTGGGAAAGAACCAAATGGGAGATTTGGTAGAGTTTCCAGCCAGAAAGAAAGCACTGAAAGATCAATAGATTTCCAAGTTAAATAAAAGAGAGAATGGACATGTGAGACCGAAGGCCAGGGTATATGGTCTTGAGCAAGCTCCAAGACAGTGGTATAGGTTTGACAGGTGTATGACAAAGCATGGCTTTAGTCAATGTCAATGTAATCACTGTGTTTATTTTACCGGGTTGGATAATGGTCACAACATTATCCTATTACTGTATGTGGATGATATGTTTGTTTCAGGTTCATACATGCAGGGATTTGTTGAGCTAAGGTTAAAATTAGTTCAGAGGTGTGCCAGAAAGGATTTAAGAGGAGCAAAAATCCTTGGCATGTGTATTTATAGAGACAGAGAAGATCATAGGTTGATTTTGTCTCCAGATGATTGTGTGAATAAGGTAGTGGAGAGGTTCAAGATGTAGGATGCAGAACCAATCAGCACACTTATGGATGGACAGTTCACAAAATAGTGTCTCAAATCACATGATGAGGTTGAGTACATGTGTACTAGACTTGATATTGCCCAAGTAGTGGGAGTTGTCAGCAAGTTTGTGGCCAATCTAAGAAAGGAGCACTGAAAAGTAGTTCAGTGGGTTCTCAGGTATCTGAGAGGGTTCAACAGTAGGGATTCATGCTATGTAGGGTCAGGCACTTCTCTAAATGGGTATGTAGATTCAGATATGGTAGGTTACATGGATGATAGGAGTAGCACCATAGGATGTGTGGTGGTTGGTATTCAAGATTGAACTTGAAGAGAGATATAAGCTAGGAAACAAAATTAGATGATGTACAGGTACAGGTATAGGTGCAGCTGTTTATCTCCAAGTGGGAGATTGTTAGGTTGTGGAGCTAAAAGCTTCACAGATATGCAAACATGGAGGAGGTTGCTGAGTGTCATAGTAACCGGCGTCAGTCAGGCCAACCGACATCGGTCAAGGGTAGACCAAAAGCTACCAACATCGGTCATGGATGAGCTGATGTTGGTCATTTCTAGATAGATAGGGACCGACAGCGGTCGCCTGTGTGGTTCCATAACTATTAGTTACATGAGTAGTTAGTTTAACGAACCGGTTGTTTGCATGTAAAGACTAATTTTAGTTTTGAGTCTACGTTTCTGATTATTGTAATTAGGAAGTCTAATTATTGTTTGTATGGGATCTATTTAAGAGACCCATGGGGCTATATTGTAAGATTGGAGAATCATAAGGACTTGGAGAGGCAAGGACAAGGGTTCTTCCCAAATGTAAGATTTAGGTCTGCAAGTGTGTAAGACTAGGTTGATCTATAGGTTGTGCAAGATCAGGTAGAAGATCTACATGGTAAGTAAGGTCAGTTGATCTACAGGTGTGTGTGTGTGTGCAAGGTCAAAGGAGATCTACGGGGTAGCAAGGTCAAAGGAGATCTGCAACACAACAAGGTGCAATATTAGGGAGATCTACTTGGAGTACGTGGTGTACTCAGTTGGTACTAGAAGTAGGCAACAATGGTTGAGTTAATTGTCACTTACTGGTTGGTGTACTGGCAGTATTGTTACTAATTGGTTGAAACAACAACTCTATGTTTGAGTTTATTTTTTTTGTAATTGAGAGAGAGAACTCTTGAGGAAGAATTACTGGTACACCCAAGAAGTGTGGGAAGAGTGTGATTTCTTCATTGTATTTCTTTCTGGAAGAGTGTTAATACAAGATTGTATTGTCTCTCATATTCTGTGTTGTTTTTGAATTCTAGTTACTTATTATTCTGGTTAAATTATGTGTTTAGTTTCTTATACAAAGGTAATCAAGTGTACTCTTAAGGAGTAGGGATCCTGACAATTGGTATCAGAGATTTGTGAGCCTAGGTCCTATCAAATTCAGCTTCAAAACTCTCCTAAACCCTCAAAAAAATAGTTTTACAAAATGTTGATTTTATTTCCATCAAAACATCTTTTAAAAACATAAAATATTTTCAAATTTCAATTACACTTAGAGAGGATTCCATAAATGTCAATTTTATACATGGAATTATACAGATGAGGGAATAAATATTATTTTTTGTGGAAACAAAATATGTAAAATGAATTACATGACACTTCAATAAACTATAATCAATGGAGATCAAATCCTAAGACTTTTCATTCATCCTAAAATTTTAATTTGGTCATAAATCATCTCAAAAGTGTTCCAACTAGCTCAATCAAAATGGCTAGTCTGTAGAAAAATGGAGTAAAATAGGTCTAATCAAAATCAAATATATTGTGATGATAAAAGTTTCTTTTAGGTCTATTAAATTATTTTTTCAAGTTTCATGGAATCTTGTTTTAGGTTTAATGGATTCCAAATGCAAGAAGATAGGCTATTAGACCTAATTGGCCTAATAGGCTTAATTGGTTAATCAAGCAAGTAAATAATAGCATTAAAAATATATCAAATGAATTAATTTTGGATTTACCACATGACATATATGTTTTTTAAGTATATATATCATTATCAAGTCAATAAACAAGTTCCAATTCATGCAAGTTGAGTTCAAGTTGAGTTAACTAGTCCTTGAGGGTCAAATCTCTTCGATTGACTAGTTTCATGCATCTCCCATGCTTTTCATGCAAGATAAGTAAATTCAAGAAATTAAACCCACTTTTAATATGGATTTATCTTCCAATTTATGGCATGATTTTCATGCAAGGAATGTTGACAAGTCAACATGGGCCCACCACTTCTCAATTCTATGCCAAAAATGAAGAACATGCAATTTTTAAAGACTTGAAAGATTTTAAAGCCTTTATTTAATATTGTAAAAGGATTTTAGTCTTAATTTAAATCAAAGAAAACTAATCCTTATATTTTCCATGCCACTTTAGTTTAGGTTGATCTTTTAACATATTTATTGGCTTTTTTAAGCCATTTTTTCATTATTCTTGAAGCAAAGAAGAAATTATAATTAACACCATTTATCAAATAAAGAAGATTTTTTGGAAATATTTTTTGGATCAAAATAGAGTGTAATTTGACTATGTACCAGAATAAAAATAGAATCTACTTTCTATTTTTGCAGGTCCTTTCCACATCTACTATGAAAATCTCATCCTTTACAGGTCATTTGAAGAGCTAGGATTTGAATTTACTTTCCAAACTTCTTTCAAGCCTTCTTTTGAAACACTAATGTTCTGGATTAAATGTAAAGTTTTATTTCATATTCATTTGTGTATCTTGCTCAATTTTAGAAATATTTCAAATAATACCAATCATTCAAGTGCATCACCACTTTTAGACAAGATTTCCCATTTCAGTTTCTTTCTCTTTTTTCAGCCCAAAAAAATCAAAATAGGTTAGTTTTAATAGATAAATCTTAAGGAAATCAGCCCTCTCTAGAGGTTCTTCTAAGTATAGTGTCACCCACACTCTAAGAAGATCCAATTGTATCAGCTAGAGAGAGGGTGTGTTTTACACATCTTCAAGCAGGGTGCACTCTAGAGTGATAACAATTTTTGGCATGCCTGGTGAGAAATCATTCTATACACTAGCCTTTAGAGGCATTTAGAAGATTAGTGCAACTTTCAAGCACTCAAATCTAGTTTTGAATATCAATTATCTTTTCAATATTGATTACTTTCAATATTTGTCTTACTAATGGTCTCAAATGGCTTATTTCAATATGGATCCATATAATCGTTACTATGGTCATTATGACTAGCCACACTATAATCCTCACCAAGAATTTGAGGATCTATATCAGGTATATATATAGGAGTACTACCTTGACCCTCCCTATGAACAACCATTATATCATTATATTATCCCTTACTAGCCCTATCATGAGCCATCCTACCCATTTAGCCAACCTAATCATGGCCATTTTGTAGCTATCCAATCCATAGTAGCACTCAAACAAACTTTGGTGAGCCTTGAAAAGCATGCACTAGAGTTGTAATCATAGAGATATTATGGCCAAGATACCCCTACTCACCAAATCCATTATGTGAGAGGGTCATAAAATCAAATAAAAGAGCAATGGACACCTATTGAGAGATAAATTTAGGGTAATCTCGTTGGGAAGATGATGGATGTAGGTGGTTACATTCAAAGTATTGAAGACAAACTAAAAGACCTTAAAGAACAATAGGTTCAACCTCACTCTTCTTATATGCCATCCATTCCTTCTCAAGAGATAATTCCAAGAGCCCCTTTGAGTTTTCCAAATTCTTCATATGTTTTTCAGACCTTTCCTTCTTGGATTTCTATCCAAGAGAACTATCAAATAAAAAATGAGATTGTTATGGCACAACCTGTTGTTGAGATCACTGACCACTTTAAAGAGAAGATATTCTAGGAGAATATTGATAAGTAGATCAGAGAGTTGGAGCTAAAGACAAGGAAAGAGGAGAAGAATGAGAATCAAAAGGTTAAAAAAGATCCTTTATCTTTCCCATCTTGGAACCAAATCATAGAGTTAAGTAAGAAAGAGGAGCAATCAAGCATCACTCAGGATGTTGAATTTAGGCAAGAGATCATTCAGACTTCATCCCTTCCTCCTCAAAAGACTAAATCATTCCCTTCATGGAAAGCCATTCAATAAAAAGTGTAGAGAGATGAGGTGAAGGTGATCTAAGAAGAGTAACCTCATGAGCAAAATCAGGTATCTATGGTTACTTTTGTAGATCTTTTGCATCTTATTGAATACTGTCAGGGGTCTACCATGCCAATCTTGGAGTAAGAACATATTATTTTTGAGGCAAGTGAAGAAGATAAAGCTAAAGAGATAGAGAATGATGATAATTCTAGTAATTAAAAAGAAGAAATCATAGTTGGAACACCACTTGGCAAACACAAAAATGATTTAGTTTTCCATGATGAACAAGAAGATGACTTACAGGAGGATTCTCAAGAGTTTGCAGTAGCTAAGATAGATGAAATACAAATAAATATTTCTTCAAAATGCATCCATGAAGAAAACTTACATAGAGCCATTGTTGAGATGGAGAATTTTCTTGATGAAGATGAAACAAGTGTATCAGATCAAGAACCTTCATAAGACTCTATCCAAAAGGTAGAAATATATGATCAATATGTTTCAAATGATAAGATTATAAATGAATGTCATGTCCATTCAGTTGATCATGATGAAAAATCCTTTTGGGATGACTTAGAGAGTTATTGTGCAAAATTTGATTGTCCATCTCCACCCTAATTGGAGATTGATGAATGTCTTGTAAAGAGTACTATTATTGTTGTTTATTAGGAAGAAATTAAAGTCATCCTACAGCCATGTTTGGATGCTTATCAAGGATCTAAAGATTTTAAAAAATTACCACTCTAAATGTAGTCAAATGAAGACATCAATCTAGGTATACTAGTTGAATTACCAATACAATCATTGAATGAGAATGTGTCAAATCATGATCAATGAATGAGGTAGAGATAACACTTTTGATGCAACAAAAGAGAATATGGGAGGAAGATGATTGGTTCCTAGATCCATATATTCAATCCATGTACCTAAGAATGGAATTTGGAGGCCTAATTGCATCATTTAGAACACATAAACATATAAGTAGTCCCATTTGCAAAAGAGGGCTATCAAAAGGAAGCAATCATGTTTCAAATTTCCATGGTGCATCAAATAGCTTTCCATTTGATCCAAGAGGGCCAGCAAGTTAGAGGTTATTTTGTACATAATATACTTTTTTTTATTGCTTTCCTCTAAGTGTGTATCCACACATGTTTTCATTTGTTGTTTTTTTCCTTTCTGGTTGTAGTTGTCCATTCCTCTAAGTGTACGCGTGCACATGTTTGTTGTTGTTTCTGTCAGTTATATTATTTATATTTTTGCCCACAAAAGATCTTCCAATATTTAGTGTATATCCAATTTTTTCATATCCAATTTTTTTGAGTTCTTTGATCAATAGGCTGGTCAACCCCTGAAAGTCACCAAAGTTAGTAATTTGGTCTGTCAAGGTCAAATTACTACCTCTATCATTTGAAACTTTCCTAAAGCTCACCAATATCCCTTTACAGGAGGTCAAACCAATAAATTATGGCCTAAAATCACTAATTTTGATTAAAAATGTCACAAATGGATTGTAAATGGGTCATTTTCATTTCAAAAGAGCATTGTCAAGTTCAAATACGCAAACAATCCATGCACAAGGGGTCAATTTGGAAGGAAATTAAGAAATTTTAAGAGCTTTAGGTGGTTTTAAGACCTAAATTTTTGTACACAAGTTCATCATAACTTGAGGAACCTTTTGAAAAAAAATTACTTCCATTGGATGAGAGGAGATACTCATTGTTTTGTAACAGTCCTCAACATGTTCGTTGGAGATCACCATTGGAGCAAGCATCATTCTAGAGTGCTACAGAAGCTTCTAAGTATAGTTAAAAGTTTTAAAATAATGAGATAATGTTTCTACATCATAATCAGACCTTTAAATAGTGTCACAACTCCAAATTTTAATCAAACCCTGTTCATACGGGGTTTTACAAGCAATCAGGCATATAGGCCAAAAAGGAGCTTTTTAAATTTTAATAAAAATGTGATTTTAGAGTGTTTTGATAGCATGGTATAGACCTAATTATAATTTTTTCATGAACTAGGAAGTAGGTGAAGATTTATTTTCATTTTAGTGATTTTTTCATTTTTTGCAGTTTCAGGCACCCTTCCAAACCTCCTATTCAGATGCTCATATCTTTCACCACTTATAAAGTTTTTATAAATGATATTATTATATTTTCAATACCCTTATTTAATTATAATTCATAAAAAATGAGATTATTTTAGGGGATGTGATTTATGAATAATCATTAAGAGTGTAGGCAACTCAAAATGCAGTCAAAACCCCACAAGTAGATTTCTCCACATGATAAATTTTTATATATTTTGCATAGGAAACCCATAATTTTAGGTATTTTAGGGGGGTTATTTTCATACATATCAATAGAAATACTTTAAGATTTTGAGGTTTGTACTTCATGAACCATCATTTTGAAGATTCAACTTCAAAGCCCTCTTAAACCTTCAAAAAACCAATTTTACAAAAAGTTGATTTTATTTATATAAAATCATCTTGGATCAACCTTAAATATTTTAAAATATTAAGTGCACTTAGAGAGGATTACATAAATTTCAATTTTATGCATGGAATTATATGGATGAGGGAATAAATCATGTTTTTTGTGGAAAAAAAATGTAAAATGAATTATAGGATACTTCAATGAAATATAATAAATTTATATCAAATCATAATAATTTTTATTCATCCTAAAATTTTAATTTGTTCATAAATAATCTCAAAAGTGTCCCAACTAGCTCAATCAAAATGGTCAGTCTATAGGAAAAATGGAGCAAAATAGGCCTAGTCAACCTAGTTGACTGAATGGCGAGTGTTTTCTCATCAAAATCAAATATATTGTAATGAGAAAAAAAATTATAAGTATATTCAATTATTTTTTAGGTTTCATGGCTTCCTTTTTTAGGTTTAATATATTTCAAATGCAAGAAGATAGGCTATTAGGCCTAATTGGCCTAATTGGCTTAATTGGTCAATCAAGCAAGTAAAGAATGGCATTGAAAATATATAAAATGAATTAATTTAGAATTACCACATTACATATATGTTTTTTAAGTAGAAATATAATTCTCAAGTCAATCTGCAAGTTCTAATTCATGCAAGTTGATCTCAAGTAGAGTTAACTAGTCCTTAAGGGTCAAATCTCTTCAGTTGACTAGTTTGACTAGTTTCATGCATCTCCCATGCTTTTCATGCAAGATAAATAAATTACAAAAATTAAACCCACTTTTAATATAGATTTATGTTCCAATTTATGGCATTAATTTCATGCAATGAAGGTTGACAAGTCAATATGGGCCCACCACTTCTCAATTCTATGCCAAAAATGAAAAACATAGAATTTTTAAAGACTTAGAAGATTTTAAAGCCTTTATTTAATATTTTAAAAGTACTTTAGTCTTAATTTAACTTAAATAAGACTCTTTTCCATGCCACTTTATTTTAGGTTAATATTTTAGACATATTTATTGGTTTTTTTAAACCATTTTTTCATAAATTTTTAAGTAGAGAAGAAATTGTAATTAACACCATTTATCAAATAAAGAAGATTTTTTACATATGTGTTTTAGATAAAAATAGAGTGTAATTTGACTATGTAAAATCATAAAAGTGTCATCTAATTTCCTTTTTTTTAGGTCCTTTCCACACTTTTTATGAAATTCTCATCCTTTACAGGTCATTTGAAGAGCTAGGATTTGAATTTGCTTTACAAACTTTTTTAAGCCTTCTTTTGAAACACTGATGTTCAGGATTGAATACAGAGTTTTATTTTATATTCATATGTGTATATTAATTATTTTTAGAAAAAATTCATATAATAACAATCATTCAGGTGCATTACCCCATTTAGACAAGATTTCCCATTTCAATTTTTTTTCCCTTTTCATTCCAAAAAAATCAAAATAGTTTAGTTTCAATAAATAAGTCTTAAGGGAACTAGCCCTCTCTAGAGGTTCTTCTCAGTAAAAAATCACTCACACTCTTAGAAGATCTAATTGTATTAGTTAGACAGAGGATGTGTTTTACACATCTTCAAGTAGGGTGCACTTCAGAGTGATAACAATCTGCATGACTGTCACACTGCTTGTTCAACTTTAAAGGCTTACTTCTTGAGATAGAAAATCATGAAGTCACCAAATTTTTAGGAGATGTTCATGGCACCATAATATTAATTATGTATGATCCTTCGACCATGATATGCTTTCTAGTTAAACTTATAAAATATATAAGTAAACTGACCATTCCATTTATGCATTTATTTTGAGCTCTATTGAAAAGTTCACCCTCATCTCAAACCGTCAATCTATTGGATACATGATCAACTATGAACCATTGATTTACTTGGTCACTCATCGAGAGTTCAACATTTATCCTCTTCACATTCCTCTAGAGGTTCTTTGACTTGTTGACCCTCGCTTATCATTGGATCATCAAGAAGCCCACTGAGATGGTGACAATTGTCACTCTCATGGGCTTCTTAGAACTTTTGACATTTCAATGTTGCTCATGTGTTGTTTGATCATTTGTGCCAGGGTGAACATGCATCATTATATTTTGATCCACAAGGTCAGTTGTGATTAGCTCAAGATTATCACAAAAATGATTAAGTCAGAGTTTAGGGAATAAATAACTTAATACAAAGACTTAACCTAAGGTTCTTAGGTGCATAAATAAATACAACATAGGCTTTTCAGACTTTGAGCTCAGTTTACAACAAAGGGACCAAGCATTAATTAGACCACACTAATAGATAAAAAAGGACTAAGGGCCATGATAACTAAAAAGGGACCAAACATGAATTTTTTACGAGGGTTTGGTCATGTTAATAAACATGACCAAACTTTAGTATAAAATTTAAAATAAGTTCATAACATATTAAAAGCATTCCCAGTTAAATTGTTTTTGCCAATTTTAAATTAAATCAAAGGGACTAAGCTAGGGCAATTGGAATTTGGGTCTTAAGGTGATCAAAAATGAATTCAACTTGGCCTTTGATAGACCAAAGGCTAGTAAATACCAAATTAATAAGACACTTGACCTCTGATGAACACTTGAAAATAAGAAGTGGGATAACAAATCAGGTGTTCATAATTGACAAGGGATCAATTACTTTAGTGCAATTTTGGGCACTAATACTGGCTCTCACCTAGGGATGCACACCCCTTGTAGGTGTAAAAAGTACCCTAGATTGTAAGACTAGGTTCCAATCCATTAGGTCACAGAGTCAACACTTAGCAATTTTATAACAAGTACCCATAAAGGCTCAACAAAACATGAAAGACTGACAAAAATAGATCATGAGGATCTAAAAATGATCACATGAATAAAAACATGAAAATAACTATACAAGAAAGGGCCAAAGCAAAGGGCCAATAAAGCAACAAAAGGATAAAGTAACAAAATACTATATAATATATACATAGTTACAGGTTCCATCGAGGAAATGTTTCAAATATTTGACATTAATTGGTAGCTCCAAAATTTTACCATCCCTTAATCTTTCTAATTTCTAGTAGCTTGGTATCCAAGTTGAAATAAACCAATCTCTACACTTGCATGAAGGTATTGTTGTTAGACTGTAATAGGATGACAAGTTAAAAAAAATCTTCTTTACATGATCTCAAATCTAGATAAGACTATGCTAAAAGATCTTGGTACCTTTTTAGTAGCTACACATAAGCTTTTTTCTCTACTACAATCAAATGAGTACCAAGCAAGAGTGTTTTAGGATCAAAAATGTCATTTGTGTACTCAAATTACTACTTTAAAAAAGTCTAAAAACATTCATCCTTAGGGGCAAATAATATAATTCCATATTTATTGAATGTCATTCTCCAAACAACACCTTTATTGTCAAACCCAACATCAAGAATAGCTGGTTGCTCAACAACATCCATATTCCCAATGAGGATACCTAATTCCATGTTCATGTGTAGCACTTCAATTAGATCACACTTTAGATATTCAATTACATCATGATTGGGTAACTCATTCACTTGCGTCATAATATCATTACAAGTAAATTCATATTTTAGGACACATACCTTCTTGACTGCACTCCAAATCTGATCTATAGTAGTAGCACACATCATTTCTATGGAGGTAGAAAACATACATTGGGAGTCTTGATAATTGAACATCAAAATATCATCATCATCATTAGACATAGACTTATGATCATCTACATTTTCATCACTTAGTTTAACAATATAACATAGAGGATGTGGAAGGAAGCATTTATCACACTAATCAATGTCAAAATCATAATTCATAACATTCACTTTGGCATTCAATGGATCAGGAACTTCTTTTCTAGCCCCTCTATTCTAATTTTTGTCATCACATGTAGGCCTTCTTGGTGCTTGATTAGAATTTGGAGCCCTATCCTAACTTGCAAACCCATGAGGGATCCCCTTCTTAGCTCTGGCTAGCTTTTAGGACATTTCTTTGATAGTAGAGGCCAAAGTCTTCATATTTTCTTCAAGGTTGGTTGTCTTAGTGGAATGTGTTTTTTCTAGATTAATCAAATTTATATCATCCTGCTTGTTCATGGGCTTTTTCATAGCCTTTATGTTGTTCTCAATTTGGATGGCCACATTGAATGCCAACCACAAGATCGTGGGAGCCTTGTCCTTCAAGTAATATGCAACCTTCTCATCAAAAGCATCACAATATTTGATCAAGCATGTTGTATCACTGGGCCTTATTTTTTGGTAATTTACATCATAGCTTTGTTAAACCATGTATTGAAGTCCTACACACACTCATTAAGATTCTTCTTGATGTTTTCAAATTCAACCAAAAGAAATCTCAGATCAATTCTATCACCATATTAAATTCTAAACACATTCTTCATCTCTTCCCATGAATCAATACATCTAAGGGAAGAGATTTGAACCACTCATGAGCATCTTCTTCTAGTGTATGCACAAACAACTTAATGCACACATCCTCATGATCAACCTCACAATATTCAATGATATTGTGAAAAGCCTTCAAGCATTGATCACCACTCACAACATTTTTCCCTTGGAACTTTAGAAGGTGGTTCCTTACTTCATTCAGGACTTTATTTGGATAACCTTCCATGTCCTCAAAATTGATAGGTCTAATATGGGAATGAGGAACATAGGACATTCATTCTCATCTCGGTCCCTATGCCTCATGATTGGTTCAATGGGAGGTTTAATAACTAATGGCAAAAGGATGTGAGGGGGTGAATGAGGTGGACTTTATGGTTCACACTTGGGAGGGTATTCAAATGGTTGGGAATGAGCTAGTTAATAAATTAGACTATAA
Organism: Torreya grandis; assembly: GCA_037957365.1. NCBI lineage: Eukaryota > Viridiplantae > Streptophyta > Pinopsida > Cupressales > Taxaceae > Torreya > Torreya grandis. Next base: position 1,897,304 of record JARHVA010001116.1, on the reverse strand, counting down.
GTCTCAAAGTTGCTATGAGAGATATGATAGTCCTCAATAATGGGGATCTCAACAAAACATTCAAGATTATCATAATCTTGAGAGTCCAAGCAATCCTTTGCATCTGCACTATGCTCCTCAATGGGCCTCCAAACTTGTCTCCTTCATCTTTGATGTAAACTTAGGGGTGCGACAAGTTTTTTGGGTGAGTCACCTTTGAAGGATGATCTCAATCCTTCCAGCTTTGCAAATAAGAAAATACTCAAAGTTTAAGGTTAAAAAATATATTCAAACTAGGCACTAATCTTTCTTGAAACCAAATGATAATATTGGAGTCGCCACTAGAGTCAAACTTTTAGAATATAACAATTGATAAACTATTGTGATACATGTTAAAACTAAACTTGCTAAATCTTAATGAGATACAAAGCAAAGACACTAAAATTTCTAGAATTATGTTTAAAAGGGGAAAGACACCTTCCAAAATGCAATATCAATAGTTTCTAAATAGAAATAGCATCTCTAGCTTTTTGTAAGAGTCCCTGGCAACACAAGTGACCTAGACTTCAATTTAGTCCTAAGAAATGGTGCCAAAAGCATGTTGTTTCCCAATATTACATGTCTCACACTCAGCATTTCACCCTCAAAATAAAATGGCAAATAGAGATGAAAAACCCAATGATATGTAGTTATAGCCGAGGGAGTGTTTGTCATCTAAAATGAACTGAATGGATAAAATGACTCAGAGGTACCTACAAAGGGTATGGTTAGCTCCCTACTACTTTTGGCTCTTTTTGAACCAAGGTGAGAGGAACTATGGGATAGCTTTCTCACATGGAGAGATTCTATAGTTCAACCTCCATGGGGATTATTATCACATAGAGACATAAATATGACCATGGCACAACCAAACTTTCACACTCCACCTAGGAAGGGTTATCACAAGGAATGCATAAATGTCTAAGTCACATACAAGCTAATGAAGATAGATATAAAAGTGCTTACAACATTCATCCTAAATAATTATCAATATCATGGCTGAATGAAAGATTGTAATGTTAAGATTTAAAACACAAGATGCAAGTACATGTTATATAAGCAAGATCTTATGTATTTATAGTCAAATAACACTTATGATATGTAATAAGGATTGTATCAATTATTGGGTAGGATAGGGTAAGATAGTTTGTTAATTATAAAGAGGAAGGGTGTGGTGGTGTGTTGGTAGTTTTCAATCAATAGGGGTCCTTACAACATTCATGACATCACTTATTACAAAGACATAACATATACTCATAAACAAGCTAATGAGACATACCAAATGATCCTTGAAAGATATAGAACATACACTGAAACTAAACCTTCAAAAACTTTTCTCTATCAAATCCATAAACCTAGGGTATTGATCCAAAACTCAAAATCTTTGGTTGAAAGATAATTCAAGAAACAAAAACAACACAATAATAATAATGCTATCTCTGAGAAGAGATGTTTTATTCATCAAATTTACAGACCCAAACATATGTCTATCTCTTAGAAGAGATGTTTGATTTCCATTTTAGGTTACATCTTCATTTATACACATCTTGAAGGTAGGAGGAGGATGTGAAAGGTCACCAATCTCGAGGGAGATCAAGTGGTTCAACTTCCATGATTTACAACAATATAGAATATGAGGAATTACTATTTTTAGAAACTTACTATTTTTAGACTGCACTACTAAAACTAAAATTTAGGGCTATGGTGTAAAAGTTATGACTCCTAGAAGATCTGCCACCAATTAGGGTAGAACCGTCACTTGAATTTTCCCCTGAAATGTTGCTCAGATCATTCCTCCCTCCTTCAGAAGTAATGGTCCACATTGCATCAATATTTTTCATCAAGTGTGGTAGTTGTGTTTTGATTTGATTCCCGATGCATTCTTGGAATAAACTATGCTTTGTGGAGTTGTGCTTTGTGGAGATGTGTAGGGCCTGATTGTTCACCATTTCTATCTGACCATTAATCTATGGATGGAAGGCTATGAACTTCTTGAGCTTGTTATCTATTTACTTTTGTTGTTGTGTTTATTGTGTAGTCAGGGCTGCAACATTAACCCTTTTGGATTCTTGTGGATTGACCACCATGAGAATGAATTTCTTGGCACTAATTAGGGAGACATATGTAGAAGGTGGTACATTTGGTATCCTATAGCACCATGTTCCAAGAGTGAGGGTGATCCTTTGAGTTCTTGATTCATAGATGCCATGTTGATCATACATGAATGGCTGACCAAAGAGTATATCATAAACATCCAGATTGATCACATCACATAAGACCTCATCTTGGAAAGGTTTTATTTCATATGAGAGAAGACATTAATGGGTGACACAGAGGTTTCTCCTTGGATTAAACCATCTAATATTGTATGGCTTTGAGTGAGGCTTCATGGACAAATTTAGGCTTTTTACAACATTAGCAGAGATTTAATTCTTTTGACTCCCACTATCAAGAATGAAATGCAAAGGCTTACCTTTCACCCATAAATTAGAGTGAAATAACCTTTCCTTGTCATATGGCCTCTCCTCATGGGTCTATGATGAAGTAATGATGGCATCAGGCTCAGCATCTATAATCTCTTCTTCATCCTCTTTGACTGTAGATTATGTATCAGGTAGAGTAGTAGATGTTGATGATTGTGACTTAGAAAGTAGGGACTTGATGGCTCGATATTCTTCTTTGGAGTGCATTCTAGATTTGTGGTAATCACATCATTTCTTAGTCTTCCCTTCCTTTTTCTTCTAATTTTGGCCCCATGTTTGACCTTCTTTATCACTTTTCCATTTTGATGGCTGACTCTTTATATTCATTCTTCCATGCTTCTGCTCAATCTTCACCACAAAATTATATGCCTCACCGAGGGTTTCCAAATTGAAGAGTTCCATCTCCCCCCATATATACCATTATATTCCACAATGATATTTGAGAACCTTGTGTTTCTCACTTTTCTAGATGCCCAATCTCGTAGATAGAGAATGAAAAATGTCAGTGTAATCTTGAACAAACTATTTTTTACCTTGTTAAAGTTGTTGCCACTCTATATACAGATCATCATATGATATAATGGGGTAGTATTCTTCCTTTATAGCTTCTATGAAATCATCCCAGGTAGGTTACACCACAAGGCCAATATTATCTATACTGAATCTCTTCTTGTACACTTCCCACGAATTTTTGACATGCAATGATGCTTTCAAAAGAGCAAAAGTGATTTTCTCTTTATTGGTGAATTTATTTACCAAAAAATATGAAGACAATTGATCCAACCAATTTTCTACTACATCAACATTGATTTTGCCTTCAAATGTAGGGATATCAAAATTCACCTAAACCTTGAAGGGTGTTGGGGCACTAAAATGATGTGGGGGTGCAGATGAGGATCCAAAATTTCCCATGGAGATTTGTTGGAGAATTTGGGAGAATTGTTGTAGCATCTATATTTTATGCTATTAGATGGATTCATTCACCATTTACTTGAAAGGATCAGATGTCTCAATGTTGTTTGTCATTTGAGGTTTGTTGGGTGAATATTTTGTCGTCAACTAACTAATGACAAAATGGGTATATCAACAACAGCATAGGGAGATTTACACCATGAAAAGTGTGGGTTTACCAGATCTGGATGAGGTAAATCTCGCTATGCTATGGTTGATATACCCATTTTGTCATCAGTTAGTTGACGACAAAATATTCACCCAACAGTTTTTTGGTGACTCTGCTGGGGATATGAACGTGCATTTTGAAGCCTCAAGCTTCAACTTGAAGCAATTTCGGTCTCTTTTCATTTGAAATCTGGCAACTCCACACTACACAAGAAGCTAGAGATCTAAGGGTGTTTTTGACCTTGTGTTTGAGTTGGCATAGCAAAGCAATTTTGATTTGTTTCCTCCACCGCCTTTCCTCCAACAATCTAGGAGTCTTCCTCCTGACCTTATCGGGTCACCAACACAAGGTAGAGCTTCTTTTCTTGCTTTTAATAGTGCCCTGCCTATTAACACTCCACCCAAATTTATTGTCCCACCATTTAATCATCCTAATATAATGGCTCAAGGCCTGTGGGGCAATTCCTTTGGTCCTCTTAATTTGACCCCACCCTTGCATGAACTACCTCATAGTTCTAGGAAAAAATTTCCCAATTTTTTTGGTGATGAGAAGGTTCATCCTGATGAGCATATTGCTGCTTTCTCCATAACATGCGGTGTAATTGGTGTGGAATTTGAGGATGTAGCAGTGAGACTTTTTGTAGAAACTCTGCAAGGTGCTGTCACAGATTGGTTCTACCACCTTCAAGCTCAAACTATAACTGACTGGAATACACTAAAGTCCATATTTGAAGCCAAATTTAAACCTGTTGAAGATGCACACGCTTTGTTAGCTCAGCTAACACAGATGAAAAAAGAATCCCAGGAACCCATGAGGTATTTCATAGCCAAATTCAACAAGTTAAGGAACCGGATTCCAACTATTGCTCAGCCCACGCTGGAGAATCTCAAATGCTTTTTTATCAACTCGTAACTTCTTGAAGTAAGTTTTTTTTTAGGCGAGCTGGCCTTATGGATCTAACATTGGCTCAAAATTTGGCTACTGAAATTGAGGATGATCTCATCTTAGCAGGTAAGATCAGAAAAGACCTTGGTAAAAATAGATTCTCTTCATCTGCTGAAAGCTCTTCTACATGCACTAAAGATCCTATGGTACAAAAATTGACAAATGAATTGATAGCTTTGAAGAGACAAATGGCCCAAGTTATGTCTGCTTCTCCTAATCGGGATATGCCAAGGAGGACATTTCAAAATCAAGCATACCAAGGCAATGCTACTAAGAATCAAGGTTAGCCAAATCATCTTCCTCCCCCACAGAGGAACCTCGCCCTTGAAGCCCCTCCAACCAACTCAGTGGTTAGATATCTAGAAATAGAACACGCTTCCCCTTTCCAACCTGAGTTGGACCGACAATATGATGCTAATCTATTTGAAGAGCAAGAAGAAGAATTAGCTAGCAACTCTGTCATTAGTTACCTAAATTATCAGGATGAACCCAGAAGCAAGGGGAATGCAGCTGAGGGATCATATGCCGTATTCACTCGATCCCAGAATCAGTCAGCTCAACAAGTTGATAAAGAGAAGATAGAGGAGCAACCTCGGCCAGCAGTTTCAATTGATAAGTGGGGAACCACTGTGCCCTTCCAACCAAAGGACCTGATGACTATTGAAAAGGTACATACCCCAAGCATCTCTGCACCCTCTACTTCAACTTTGCAAACTAGCCCTCCCCCTCCCAAAAACCAAAAGAGTGAACTCCCATCCTCTGTGCCTAGTCCAATTTAGACATTTGACATAATTGAGCATGTCAAAAAGACTAAAATTCAAATGTCTAAATTTGAATTTATACAAGCCCATCCTGAACAGTTGGACAAGTTGGTGGAATGTGTGAAAGGTACAGCCATCCCTACAAGACAAGAAATTTTGAGGGTAACTCATGATCCCCCAAAGAATGTATCCACTTGGAATAATCTTGTCGTGACTCCTCCAGTTGCTCCTGGGAAAATATAACCTTTCTATGTTTCCCTGTTAATAAATGGTCGCAAGCTAAGTAACTGCATCATTGATTCTGGTGCATCTAACAACATCATGCCTACTAAAGTGGCAGAATCTCTTGGTCTCACATTGACTAAAACATTTGGGAGATGCTTCTCCATGGAAAACAAGCAAGTCCCACTCCTTGGTCAGATCAAAGATGCCTAATTTGCATTTGCAGCGTTCCCTGACAAGAAGATCAAGATGATAGTTCTGGTAGCTGACATCCCAGCTTCATATGGCATTTTTCTTGGAAAAAAATTTTGTAAGGATGTCAGAGGAGAATTGAGCATGGACTTGTCCCAGGCAAGAATCCCTATGAAAGGCATGATGCAAAGGTTGCTTCCTGAGAGAGAGGCAAAGTACGTGGTCACCCAAATGTCAGCCCCTGCGGCTCAAATTTTGTTTGAGTCTCTAGCAGGGGTAATTATTTTTTGACCACAGAAGAGGTTCATGAAGAGCCTATTAAAACCCTTGAGAATGCCAACCAAAAAATTGGTTCAGATGAAACAACGACAAGTGGGCCTGATAGTGCCAATTAGTGGCAGGTGTTAAATGAGGACAATCAAATCAGGTGTTGGATGGAACCAAAAGAGCAACCAATTATGGTAGCTGACCATGATGTTGCACGTCATGATGAGGGAAAAGAACTCTTCACCAAGAAAACAAAGATTCATGGTTTTCGGATCAAAAGACAAATCTTGTTGTGGGGAAAGAGGAGAAAATAAAAGGGAAGGCACAGGAAATTGGTTTCCTAGTGGAGAGTTCCATTCACACATCATCAATTTTGGGGATAAAATGGCCTCTTTCTAGTTTATCAAGATAGAACACCATTGTCACTGCCTCTCGGGGAGAAGCGTCTGAAGTACTTCAATTCTTGAAGTATCAGATGAGTCGCCCTATACATATGTATATTTGTATAGTCTTTTGCTTTGTTTTATTCATTTCATTTTCATTTTTAGAGCCTTTATTTTTGGGTAGCATGACTCTGTAGCCCAATGGCACACTTCAAGGCACTGGAGATTTTGGATTCTACTCCCTTTAATCAATTTTTGCAATAGAAGGAAGTTCCCCAACTAGAGCTAGCTATTGTCCCCGAAAATTGCCACTCATTTTTAGGACAACCTACAATCAAAATTGTCTCTTCCCTTTTCAAAATTTGTCTTGGGCATTTAAATTCCTCATTTTTCAAGCTTCTCAAAAATCTATGGACTCTTTCAAGGTTAGATAAAACTATGGACTCTGCAGATATGTTTTTGCAGACTCAACTTGCTTGAAGTTAGCATTCAGGGCCAAAGGCTTCTGCAGGTGCTTTCAGTTAAAAGAATCAGTTTTTAAAACACTTAGTCATTTTTTGGGACTATTTCAATGCCTTGGTTCGAACAGAGATCTCCATCAGCAAACACTGATATCAGGTTCAATGGTTCAAGTCAATACAAAGGTTCATCGGCTTTTGGTTCACTCCCCATCAGCGCGCACAATTATTGAACAAATGTTTAAGCCCCGAATTCCTTTGGAAATTTTGCATAAATTAATTCCTTTAGACAAAAATTCTGAAGGAATTCAGGTGCAACTATGCCAATTCGGGTGGCCAAGCAGATACAAATTGCCCGCAGATAATTTGTCCACAGAAATGCACAAGCCAAAGCCCATGAAAAGTCTGCAGACCATCAAAGAAGCAACGATGGATCCGACTGCCAACAAGGACCCAAGCACGATGGCCGTGTAGATGTCAAGTTCAGTGGAATTTGTCACAACTCCACCCATGACAATTGTTTCCTCTTCTTCTATGCAAGAGCGGCAATTTTTGCTGCCCTTACACGTTCGCCTACTCCTTGACGTGCACAGGTGGCAATTTTTGCCACCTATGCACAAGAACTTCTCTGATATGCAAGGGCAGAAATTTTTTCTGCCCATGCATTCCTTCTCTCTTCTTCTCATGCACTTTTGTCATGTAAAAGTGCATGCAATTTTGTAATGTGTAATTACATGTAAAAAATTTGGAAAAATATCTCAAAAGTCAAAGATGAGTCATCTTTGACTAAGATATTTTTTGTATTTTATTATTTTATAGTTTTTGAAGGTTTCTACCTATATATATAGTGGAGACCTCTTTTGTAAATATATATTGGATAATAGAGAGCAAAAACTCTGCCGAAATTGAAATACTTTTTGAGACTTTGTGCTCAAACTTGTAAATCATATTTTGTTAAATGAATGAGAAGCAAGTTTATTTTAGACTTTGTGTTGAAATTATCTGTGTTATTTAGGAAACAGTTCTTATGTTCATTTTGCTAGTAATATCTTTTTTATCTAATTTAATAAGCAAAGTGAGTGTGTTAATATTATCTGAGAACATTTCTAAAAGGTAGAAGATAGACTTTGAGCTATTTTTATCTTTATGATTCAGTTATCTTTTGTAGTTTCAAGTGAAGACTTTGTGCTTCATTTCATTCTATGGTTATGCTTGTTTCGAATCGGTGAAGGAGGCTACGAAAGACTTTGAGCTTACGTGAGTTTCTTTGTGAACTTTTGTTATTTACTTCAGGTGATTTCCTGCTCTATGTTGGATACCATTCCTGAAAGAAGAGGAATGTTGTTGGCCCACGACCAGGATTTCTCCCTCTTACTCCTTGTACATCACCTCTGAAAAAAGAGAGGTGGATGTTGTTATACCACCCCATGTGTTACTTTCTGCTTAATTATATATATATATATATATATATATATCCAGCATATAAATATTCCTAGGGAACCTCCCCTTGATGAGAGGAGAGATTTACCTCATCCAGATCTGGTAAACCCACACTTTTCATGGTGTAAATCTCCCTATGTTGTGGTTGATATACCCATTTTGTCATCAGTTAGTTGACGACAAAATATTCACCCAACAAGGTTGTTAGGAGTGAACAGGTGGATAAATTATTGGTTCTATTTTCCACCCAAGACTCTTATAATCTAACCTCATCCTCAAGCTCATACACTCTAAAGATAAACTTCTCTAATACCACTAATCCAAAACTCAAAAGCTTTGGTTGAAAGATAATTCAAGAAATAAGAACAACATAATAAAAATAATGCTATCTCTGAGAAGAGATGTTTTATTCATCAAATTTTTAGACCCAAACATATGTCTATCTCTGAGAAAAGATGTCTAATTTCTATTTTGGTTACATCTGCACTTATACACATTTTGAAGGTAGGAGGAGGATATGGAAGGTCACCAATCTTGAGGGAGATCAAGTGGTTTGACTTCCATGATTTACAATAATATAGAATTTGAGGAATTACTATTTTTAGACTGCACTACTAAAACTAAAATTTAGGGAACTTCCATTTAGTTTTTAGGGGTCAAAACCCACCTAGCAGATCTTACTACCATCTCATGACATTACTCTCATTCTTAGCTTTCCAATGGTTCAAAAGGGGAGTCAAATAGAGCTATGGTGCAAAATTTATGGCTCCCAAAAGTTCTACCACCAATTGGGGTAGAACTGTCACCCGAATTGTCCCCTGAAATGTTACTCGGATCATTCCTCCCTCCTACCTTCAACAAGTTATTCAGCAACATATTTTAAAATAATGTAGAAAGGGATTTATAATCTAGATATAAGCCCAAGATGACAACTAGTAATGAGCATAGAATAAGATATCAAATCAACAACATTTGTAAAACACATCATTGCACTTCATCAATAGGAAACAATAAAGAATCATAAGAATTTTCATTAACTTGAAAAGAGATACTACATACATCAGTTTTTCAAAATGCTACCATGGGGATAAGCATAGTGAGATTTTTCCAAGTTAGAGAAGGGGAGACAAACATGATCTCAGAGCTTGCTAATAGATGTACACTTGAAACCACCTTAGCAAGATAAAAAATACATTCACTCAATAATTGATCCTAAAATTTGTAGAACCTAGACTTGGAGAGAAGCAAAGACCAAAAATAACTAATACAATGACCAACCTCTTGAATAGATGAGAAGCCCTCTATTTATACATTTTTTACCCACCTCAAATTTAGGAGTGAGGGTTACAAACTGCAATTTCAAAAGTCCCACCAAGATGCTCCTAGCTAGAACAAATCCTTTGCCATGCCTAGAATCTTCATGTAACTATAAGAAAAATCATTATTACAACTGCCTCTACAAGAAATTATGAAGACTTAAAGTAATATTTTGATTTCTTGGTTGAAATTCCTTTCACATAAGCTGGAAGGAGGATATTCATGATGGAGGCCAAACAAACTTTGTCTTTATGTGTAACTACCTAAGGATCCCCTAGATCACTTGCTTAGAAAACTAAAAACTTGTGGATAGTTGTGCTCCCCCCTCATGCACACCATGGAACAACTTGCTCTTGCAATGATGGCATGAGAATATTCTAGATCCATGGCCACTTAAATGATCTTCCTTGGAGTGGCCCACCTTGATCTTGAAAACCTGTAATATCTCTCCCATTAGAAGAGCTTGGACTAGAAAAACATGAGAAAATGTAATACCCAAGTTTACTTGACCCCTTTACCCTTTTGGATCTAACTTGCCTTTTCAAATTTTGCATTTTGCACCTTTACCCCTTGCAAACTTTACAATTTTCACATATTTGTATTTTTAGGGTTTCCTTCACATTATCTCCTTTTTAATGCATAAATACATTATTTTCAACCTTTGACCTATTTGGGTAAATCCTTGCCCCTTTCGAAAATTTGTAATTTTCAAATTGGCAAGTTGTAATTGATACTTATAGTTCCCCTGGGAAGTTACCTTATGGAAATATTCAAATGAGAAGATAAATGGGTTAATAGAGCCTTATTGAATTGTAATACATTGAGAATTGACTTTTCCATTTTTTAAAACTTCCTCTCTTATGTAGGCTTTATCTGAGATCTGCACTAGATCATCAATTATATGATCATAAACCCCTTCATATTGGCATGTCAAAAGCATAATAGTAACACCAATAGGTTACAAGTGCTTTCTCATTACTTCATTTTCTTGAAAGGCATCTATCTATAATGTTAACTATCAAAAAGTATGTTTTATCCACGAGCTTCAAACTTCTAATGTATCACAAGAAGCCAATAAATCAAAATACCCCTCATTATCTATACACTATAAGCATTATAGATATATGTTCTATAATCACTAATGGGGTTTTATGCATCATCCATTCATTAGGGTAATATTTTAGAACTATCACTTGACATATCCAAAAAACCCACTCTTTGCCTTGATTTCTACCCATGAGACCCAAAACTATCCAATCAATTTACAATTGCTTCAAATCCTTACATTTCCTAAGGAGTTACCATGCCTCATTTGCAATTTACCTAGTTAACCTTTTGATAGTGGTGAAATCTCTATCAAATTCCTTATAAAGGGTCCTTGAATATGACGTGTATGCCTATGTGGCATTGTCATGTCACATTGTTCATTAATATCTTTATTTTTTTTAAATGACTGTGGCTTAAAATTGACATCTACATTCTTGTTATTTGATGTTTGCATTATTGTCATTAATGTCTGCATGATCATCAATCTTTGAACCCTAATGGATAATTATAGATATTTATTTTGACTTCTGTGTGATCATTTATGATTTTTATGTGTTTATCAATGATTTCTACATGACCATCACACTTTGAAAACTAAATGGTTAATTTTTTAGCTTAACTTTGACATCTACATGACTGTTAATTATGTCTGATCGATCATCACATTGCTTATTCAACTTTAAAGGATCGCATCTTGAGATAGAAAAAGTGTGGAGGCACCAAATTTATAAGATATGTTCATGGATTCTATAATATTGATTATATATGATCCTTCGACCATGAGATGCTTTTTAGGTAAACTTATAAAATGCATAATTAAATTGACCAATCCATTTCTACATTTTTTTTGAGCTCTATTGAAAATTCCACCCTCATCTCATGTCATCAACTTGTTAGATGTAAGATTAATCATAAACCATTGATTTGTTTGGTCGCTCATCAAGATTTTGACACTTATCCTCTTCACATTCCTCCAGAGGTTCTTTGACTTGTTAACCCCCACTTATCATTGGATCATCAAGTAGCCCACTGAGATGGTGACACTTGTCACTCTCATGGGTCTCTTAGAAATTTTGGCATTTCAACATTGCTCACGTGTTGTTTGATCATCTCCACCTAGGTGAATGTGCATCATCAGATTGTGATCCGTAAGGTTAGTTTCAATTGGCTTAAGATTATCACAAAAATGATTTAAATTTTGGGTAATAAATAACTTAATACAAAGACTTAGCCTAAGGTTCTTGGGTGCATAAATAAATATGACATAGGCTTTTAGGACTTTGAGCTCAATTTACAACAAAGGGACCAAGCATTACTTAGACCACACTAATAAATAAAAAGGGACCAAGGGCCACAAGATGTAAAAAGGGACCAAATATGAATTTTAGACTAGGATTTGGTCATGTTAATAAACACAACCAAAAATTAGTATAAAATTTAAAATAATTCCATAACATATTTAAAGCATTCCCACTTAAATTTCTCCCACCAATTTAAATTTAAATCAAAGGGCCTAAGCTAGGGCAATTGGAAGTTGGGTCTTAAGGTGCTCAGACATGAATTCAACTTGACCTCTGACAAACCAAAGGCTAGTAAATACCAAATAATAAGATACTTGACCTTTGATGAAACTAAAAAATAAAAAATGGACTAAAAAATCAGGCATTCATACTTGACAAAGGATCAACTAATTTAGTTCAATTTTGGGCACTAATATAAGGATCAGAAAATTTGGTGCCTCACCCCCCTTTTACATGCTTTCATATATTATTGTTAATATCTCTCCCCTTTCCCAGCAAGAAGCTAGTTTGAGTTTAGTATAGGTGATAGACTCAAAAGGAATTTGACCTTCTTTCGAGGTCTGACTCAAGATTAGGTGACCCATATCCTAGGGTCATTCTCATATTAGACTAGGTTTGAGCAAGAGGACCTGAACAATCCCCTTCTTAGCTAGGGTGAAACCTAGGACGCTAACAATTTTGGCATGCCTGATGCGAACCATTAGAGCTAGTCTTGGTGAAATTGTAGTTTTAGTATCATTCTTCATGAATAATTTGGTGATTCCAAGCTCAAGCGATTACTTCTAATAGTCTAGGCATACTTTCCAAGTAAGTCTAATTTTAATGCACTATCTTGGTGTTGTTTTCATGGTTGTGTATGAGGAAAAATATGCTATACTTCCTTATCATCCCTATGATGGATTATACTAGTCTTCTCATGATCCATATGAGCCTCATAAGGAGCCTAATTAACATTACCAAGAGTTTATCCAAGCTATAATGAGCCTTGACAAGTTTTCATGATCCTTATTATCAAGAGCATGATTCTTACCTTCCTTGTGAATCATATCAGTCTCATTAGTATATTTTTCCCTTCCCATATGGATATGGTGTTGCATATGAAAATCCTTGTCTTCAAGAGAGAATGGATGAAATATATCTCAAACTACTAGCATATGCAAGAAAATTTTGTTCAAATTCTTAGTATGAGGAAGTGAATGGGTTGTTTCTAAATGTATCCAATGATATGGAGGAGAGGAATGAGTTGTGAAATCTTGTATTTGAGATTATGGAGGTTTGTGAGAGGTATAAAATTTAGTTGAACCAATTGTCTCAATAACCCTCTTGTATTCCCTACCAATATTCTTGTGTTCCTCATTCTCATGAAGTGCTTAACCATACTCAATTTGAGCCAAGGGAACTTTCTAGTGGGAGTCAAGAGCAAACTCATATGCCTATTCAAGAATTTATTCAAGATACTAAGCCTTCTTATAGTTCCATTTCTTCCTTACTTATACCTCAAGCTCAACTTATCCATGAGAATAAAGAGATTTCAAACTTTTATGAAGTGATGGCCAAGTAGAAGGAGCAAAATGTAGAGATTTTCAAAATTTTCTCTTTCCTTCCTCTCCAAAACTCCCTAAATGATTCCATTACTCTCAAAATCCCAAAATATGATCATGATAAACATCTCATGCTTCATATTCCTTCTCAAACAAATTAATTTAATCACCCTCCCACCATCTCCCTTCTTCAAGAGGAGCATGTTCTATGAAGGATAGAGAAAGAGGTTGCAGCTACAAGCCAAGTTCTTGAAGAGTGTGAAGAGAATGCTTCAAGTGTGTATGAGGAAGAGTTTCTCATTTATACTTGAGGAATAAGTTGAGAATGAGGTTGTAGCTAATCTTGAAGAAGATATCTCAAGTCTACTTGAGAAGGATGGTCTTGATGTGGAAAACCTCCAAAAGAAATTAGTACAAGCTGAAGTCATAAATGAGTTTGAGATATCTCCTATTGAGAAAGATGAAGGTGTTATTCAAGCTAATTCTATTAAAATTGGTCAAAATGAAGAATAAAAAGATGATTAGAAATTTTACCTTGAATATTTTAAAGAGATTGAAGAGCTTTGTAGAGATATGTTGCCCATTGAAGAGCATGTTTATGAGAAGATTGATCAAGAAACACCTATTCAAGATCATGATGCAGCTTGGGTTGACTATTCAAATATCCTTAAAGATCTTGATGAACTTTTATTAGTTGATAAGAAGGATGAGGTCACTCAAGATTCCCAAAAGACTCAAAGACAAGGCATAAATGAGGTATCACTTGACAAGGTTATAGTTGACAAGTAGTATAAGAAAGAGTTTGTATTTTTTGGTGATTGGTTTGTTGTTGATGACTCATTTGAGGAGATGTTAATGGAGTTATCAGGCAAGAAGAGTGCCTCATCAAAGGTCATGTTTAATAAGCATCATGATTTGTAACTTGTACCATCTTTTGGAATGAGTGATTTCATGAATTTCCCTTTTGATCTAGGTGGATCATGCCCTGTCATGGTTAGTTAAATTAGTTTTTCTTCTTGTTTCCCTCCAAGTGTTACCCTAACACATTTGTTTGTTTGCTTTTGCTTTATTTAGTTAACTTCCCTATTTTCTATGTTTCCTTCCCTATTTTGGTGGAATTCATTATATTTTCAAGTAAAAGGGTACTTAAAGTCATGGATCAGATTTTTCATTGTTTTATGAGTTCAAGAGTCATGTAAATGGTCTAAGTTCTCGATCATAGTAGGCATGCTCCCCAGCTGAGTCACCAAAGATGTTGGCCAAATTTGGACTACATAACAAAATTTTCCTAATCCAAAATAAGAAGCTGAGAAGAATTTTGGATGGAATGAGTAGACCAAAATTAGGGGAAGAAGAATCTCATATTATTTATAAATATTTTGAAACACTTTAAGCGAGCTTAAAGTGCAATTTGTTGATCCTTAAGAAGTAGGCTTGGAAATAGGTTTTGGATTGCAAAGTGAAAATACCAATGGGTTCTCATGGTGTTTCAAGCATTCAAGGGAATGAATTAGGTTACACAAAGTCTTAGAAGTTAATTGTAACTTCTAAAGAGACAACAGTTTCTTTTATGACTCCAAAACAACCAAACCATCACAAGCACATCATGAAAGGAAAAACAGGGCAGTCTAGTTACACATTTGATAAATACACTTAGGAAATTAGTCAATTCCAAAATACCATATGGACATGTTTTTTTTTCATGTCAAGAAGGTCCCTTACAAATTTCATATCTTGATGAGTTCTCTATCTTAATATATAAGCTTCCAAAGTCAAACTTGCAGAGTGGGACATGCGTGCAAACTTCAAATTTGGGCCTCATGAAATAGCCATTTAAATTCAAATTTTTCAAGGATGAATGTGTGGATAAAAAGTGTTAAAATATTTCCTGATCAGATCATAGATCAATGGCATATGGGCAATCAATAGGTCAAAAGGTATCTAGAATGAGATCAATGGTCTACGTTCAATCAAATCAAAAGATTCAATGGTGAGCGGGTGAGGACGATGTCAGTGGGTCCCAAAGATCCAAAAGAGTGTGTTTAATTATGCATTTAAATATCAATGGTGAACATCAAGTTAAAAATTTAGAGGATACTAATATTGAATGTGTCAATGACAAGTGTCATGATCATAATGACTTACCTGATTAACGATGCACATTTTATGAATTAGGATAAAGATCAATGACACATATTCACAGAGCAGACAAGATCAATGGTATGATCGAGCTTAACAAGTCAAGGAGATTAGATTAAATGTGAGGCTACCATGTGTTGTAAGAGTAGAAGTAGATAGACTGATCAAAGGATCCTGAGAAGGGATGTATCACTAAAAAATGGCATGATCAAAGAGCTTGGATCAAAATTAGTGGTTGATATTAAAGGTCAAATTTATGAGACTCTGACTGGAGGTCAAAATATAATTTAAAGTTGAACCAGAGTGTATTTTAGGGAGAAAACATAACCATTTGGAGATGTTAAGTAACACTAACACATTGAGGAGATCAAGAAGGATTGCATGTAGCCATTTTTTATTGCTTCATGCAGAAATCACAGGTTGCATGCTTCTTTCTCCACCTTTCCATGGTAGATAGAGTCTTAGTGACATTATTGCATGAAGATCTTGAGGAGTTGGTATATTTATTATCTTGATCATTGATGACTCCTTTTCCATTTTCCCATGCATGATCCCCATCTCTTTTATCCAATTCTACTATAAATATAGGCTTCTGAGCCTTGAAAATGATATCCCTCTCTTTGGCATGACTAGAATCTACAAAGATTTGTACTATAACACCTATTTGATGCAATAAAAGATTGAATTCCTCCATTTATAAGTTGAATCAAAGTGTGTTCATGAGTTCATTGATGTGGTTAAGTGAATATATGTTTTCCTTGCCTCTATCTAAGTTTTCTCACCTTCATGAAGTATTTTGGTAGTTCTCACAGGTCATTCTAAGTGCATATATAGTTTGGTAGTCAATTTGGAAGTGGACAACTACCCTCCCATGCTATGTTAATAACTAATCCATGCCTTTTTGTGAAATACTTATGTGAGGGTTGATCAAAGAGTGAGTGAAGTGATCTTCTGCAGTCTTGAATGCATCTTATAGTGTGTCTTATAAAATTATAAGGATCAAAAGATTCAGTGCATCACCCCCCTTTTACATGCTTTCATAAATTATTGTTAATCTCTCTCCCCTTTTCCCAACAAGAAGTTAGTTTTTGTTTAGTATAGGTGATAGACCTAAAAGGAAGTCATCCTTCTCTAGAGGTCTGAGCCAAGATTAGGTGATCAATAGCCTAGGGTCATTCCCATGTTAGACTAGGTTTGAGCAAGAGGACATGAACAATCCCCTTCTCAGCTAGGGTGTAACCTATGACACCAAAAGTTACCTAAGTGAAAAATGCATACCACACACCTTTCAAGGACATTGGATCAGTTACACAACTGCCACATCTGTCATAGAGTCAGACAAGGGTCAAAATCTTGAGTTTTAATGCCATATTGAGGAGTTAAGAGACTTGTATGGAATTGTTGAAGTCACTTGTAGGTAAAAATGTTACAAAGGTGTCCCTTGAGATTCCACAGGTTAGAAACAAGCATTGGGATAAAAATTTAAGTCCAAAAGTTGCAAAAAAAAATCTCTCTCTTTCATCTCTCCATTCACAAACTCTTGAAGGTCATTTTAAAATGCATGGTACAGGTCATATAGGTAGAATTTATGGCTAATATTTTATCTAGAGTTTGAGACCCCTATGGGATTCTACTTTTTGACATTGGTCATTAGATTGAGATCATTGGCTAGATGAAAAATTGCTAAGGAGCTAGATTGATTTTTAAAGGCTCAAATCTCCACAAACTAATTTTTATCCAACTCTAATGTAAAATATGAGTTCATGTCTACATTAAACCAATTTTAATGAGTTATAACAGGTTTTTATATGCATCACACACTTTCATTCACCATGATGGCATGTGTGGATGGTCTTTTGGCAAGAAAATCTTCTCTTGTACAGAGTTTGCAAGTGACTATTAGTTTTCTACATTTCATAGTTATCCAAATGGTCTAATGCATATAATTGTTCCTTAATTTTCCTCTAATATCCTTTCAATCCATCAATGGCATTCTAATTAGTTAGACATTCCATACTAGTCTTAAAATGGTCACTTCTTTCATTCACCTTTTAGACTATGTGCTTTCATAAAAAGTTGATTTGAGTGGGTTTGAATATGTTTTTCCATAGAAATTGAATTTTTTAATTCTTGGTAAGCATGTTTTTTTAATGGATGAAATGTTATTTGAACCCTAATATCCATATTTCCACTTTTCAAATTATTTTACACAAGGTTACAGTCCTCATCTTATACAAGCTTGTAGGTATACAACTTCAAGAAACTCAATGGTGTCAGTGTTCAGAGTTGAAAGTCTAGGAATTAAATCATGTTTATGATTTAAACATGAAACATATCCATTAATAGGTTTTGAGGTTGGTTTTGAAGACCTAGGAATCCTCAAACATAGTCAAACTCTCAAAATAACCACTTACAACCATCTGTTCAAAAGACTATCTTGAGATAGTGATGTTGATATAAGTATAGAGGATCAAGAATTTGAGGTAATTATAAACTATCAATATCATGATAAGAGATTTTAAATGTTATAATTAAGGTTTACAAAGCACCAAAATTTTAGACTCTCTCAAATGAATATGCAGAGGCAGATGGTTACTTGTAGGTTTATTTAGGTGACTAAGGGTCCTCTAAAACTTGAGATAGTGGTGTATGTGTGTTTTTAAGGTTAGAAAGGAAATCAAGGTTCCTAAATAATTTATATTAAATAATTTATAATCAAATATTTTGAAGATAAAAATACCAAATAAGGGTCACAGTACTAAGTACATACACACAGTCTTTACACAAATCTGCCTGCCTAGCCAACATGAAGTTGCTTCCTTGAGAAAGTTTTGAAGTCTATGTGAGGTCCAAGAAAAATGTATACCATTGGAGGAGTGTCTCATTTTTATAATATAGTCTCATACAAATCTTAGGCCCACCTAAAGTATAAGAGAATAATGGAAATTTTGCCTACCCTGCCAATGCATACACAGGTCTGCTTATTCACAAGGTACTAGTTTTTTGAGAGGTTGAAAAGACTTAATAATTATAATGGAGAGTAAGTGTTTGAATATTATTTCATGTTATTAATAACTCCATGATCCTTTAGACTCAATCTTGAACTGGAAGTAGAACATGGAAACCATGGCCTAACAAACCTAAAAATATGCATAAGCCTACAAGGAAATCAATTGAAAATATTGTAAGGTGAATTTGAGACCATATATACCATTAAAATTCATTTTAGGAGAATTTTAAAACATCATATGTAGTTATAAACCTCCATCAGTGAGATAAATGGAGAAATATAGTCAGCTAGGGTAAGGTGAGTAAGATGGCTTAAGAACCCTAGTCTTGACTAAATAGATTGCAAGGGATCTAATGGTAATACAAGGGTTAGAGAACCATTGTAATATGTCAAATAGGACATACTATACCTCATTTAGGTTTTTTTATCTCAATCTAAACTCAAAATTTGTACTTTCAAGCCCCAACTCTCCTAAACCTCACTAGCACAGCATGCCAACTTTTGACGCTGTCAACTCTTGCTCATATATCACATGAAAATTTTCATTGTGGATAAATTTTTTTGGAATGTGGAGACACCCTTTTATACTAAATATTTATGGTATTTTTTAATTATTTTAAGGCCTTTCCTTTATGAATAGTCTTTAATACCTTGAGGCACTTTCAGGCGGCCTAAGGGGCAAGTTTCAACCCAACATGTGAGAAATGGATTTCTATGCATCTAGATGGATTGTAAAATTTCCAAGTGACCTTAATAATGTTTATAACTCTCCTGAGCATCACTCCATTCCATTGGTTTGTACAAGACTGTATGAAACTTTATAGAATATGCCCAAAAACTATTTTATGCTACTTGACAGGTCTATACAAGGTGTCAAAGCTTTAAATTTGACATGGATAATAAGGAGGAGGTAATATATCTAAATCTCATTATTATTTGGGTTTTGGAATGTTTTTGAATCCTATAGAGTCATTTTTCAATCTCTAGGCAAAGAGGCCTAATTAAGACCTAGTTAGGAGAGAGAAAAATAGAAAAAGGATATCTCCACTCACTTTCTAATCTTGAAATTGAAAATGAAGCCATATGGACATACTAGGTCCTATAATATGATTTATTATTCTCATAAACATTCATACTTTTATCCACACAAGGAGGTTTGCATAATTTTAGGGCTACAAGGAATGATGCCTAATTGGAGCTTTTGGTAAAGAATGAATTCTTGGGACTAGTTTGATACCTCAAAATGAATTTTTTTAGGTCCAATATGAGTTAAATAGGACATCCATGAAGATTGGATGATCTAAAGAAGAATAATTCAAGTTTTGACACTTGTATGCAATATTTGCCTAAGGAGATGAAGAGTCCTCTAGACACCTAGCAAAAGAATGAAGTGATGTGTCAAAGAAAACCTGAAGGGGTCAAATAAGAGGTGTCAATATAGGATAAAATATGTAAGATAATGTAATTTGACCATCAAAAAAGCCACTTGTCACTCAACATTATAAAGGAAAGGGTAGTTTTGGAGAGCTAGTCAAGGTGTCAAGCAAGATTTATAAGTCTTACACCACTTGGAGTAAGGGAACATCTTTGGAGGAGATACACATGGAATTTTGGGCCTTTTTAGGTATTTTCATAACTCCTCTCATATTTATAACTCATGAAACACTTGTCATCTTTCTCTCTCCTACGCCCTTCTCTTCTTCTCTCTCACTTTCTCTATATGTTGACCTTAATTGGCTAAGTTTATATCCTCCACCAAAGTATGGTAAATTATTACTCATTTTTAGCCTATAATAAATGAATAACAACCTAGTTTTCCTTATCCATGGACTATTTCAATGTGTATGTTATACTATTTGATCTTACTAAGTGATAGATTCACTTCTTTGGCATGTTATCCTTGTTAGCATCCATATTCAGTTTTGAAAGTCTTTTACAAGTTTCTTAAAGTATGCAAATGAATTTTGTATGAATTTAGTGAGTTTTATCTTTAATAGTGTCATGTCATGACCTCTTGTTTATACTTCCTAGCTTAAGATTGCTTCACAAACCTCCATGAGAAATATTTATATAGAAAGGTTGATTTGGATTAGTGTCATGTGCAGGTTAGGCTCTTATTTGATGTGTAATTATAATTGGTTGGTAGTGATTAGTTTACATTTAGTGTATCACCTCATTAAATTAGATTTATTTCATGTTTTCTCTCTCCCTTTACATCCAACAAGTTAGTAGTGTAGGTGATGAACTTGAATAAACATATCAAAGGATCTACCCCTTCAATCTAGAGGTTTACCCCCTACTATAGACAATCCAAACGTCTAGGGGTAATCCCATTATTTCACTCAATTGGATTAGGATTGAACTCCTCTCCAAGGGTGAAAAATTGAGTGACAACAATAACCTCATTAGCAAAAATGTATTTTAAGCATTTGTGTATTGTAAAAGTTATTACACGATCTTATTGAATCCAAGGAGGTCCAATAACATATCAAAGACTCTTGAACTAGGTAATAATATAAACTTGGTGGTCACACGTGTTGTACCAAAATATAGTGGTAATGTGATATCACCAATAGAACTCTAAACATGTCCATTGAATCATTTAAAAACTATTGTTGTAAGAATTGTATCATTATCTCTATATCTAAAATGAGATAGAAGTGTGATATTGCAGATATTCACACTTGAACCATTATCAACCATGACAATTTGTATAGGTTGATGATCAATGTAAGCTCCATTTAACAAAGAGTGCAAATCAAAATCATCATCGACTATCTCATGCTCTGTAAATGTGATTAGGAATCTATATGGCACTGAAACATGATATATACCAAAGATACCATTCAAAAGATGTTGTACCTTTGTATGAGGATGATAAGAAGTTGGTGGAGGATGTACATCATATGTGTAATGCACTTATGATTTATTTATTGTTTCTTGACATATAGGCTTAGGGAAAGGATCATTGAATTTCTTCATTATTCTACTCTCACTTGGTTTTGCCTTTGTACTATCAGTAGATGTACCCATATCAATGATGTTCTCATCTATCAAATCAAGTATCTTTTGTCTCAAATTGATGCATCTATAAATAGTATATCCTTGTGCTTTATGAAAATCACAAAAAGCATTATTATCAAATCCTTTCAGAATAGGTTTACTCACATCAACCTATTTAATAAGAGTGATATGATGTGACATTCTAATAAATTTTGTAACAACTTTTAAGGTGCTTCTGGTAAATTGATAAATTATCTCCTTGGAGGATCAAATAACACAATACATGTAGTAGGTTTTAAAACTACATTCATTGTTGTCTTTTGGTCACTATTATTTTAACTTGGTCTCACCATGTATGGTGGCTTACTTTATTCTTTGCATGAGAAGTATAAATTGGGTTAGTTACATACTTTATCTTATTCATTGTGAAAAACTTTACCTCTCTTTCCTTAACTACGTGATAAATTCATGAATGATAGAAAATTCTTAAACATAATAGACTCATGTAGAGGTGGAAGTAAACTATGTTTAAATATGTCTTTCAATTTCTTAGTTTCAATAGGATTTGTCATTTTGGATAACAAGGTCTTATGCCATAATACATAATATACAATAGGCTCATTGTATTCTTGTTTGAGCTAAGTAATCTAAGCATATGAAATATTTTCACTTATGTTAAATTAGAAATGTACAAAGAAAAAATCTACAAAAGGATTGGATGTATTAACTCATAAAACCATCTTAGAGCATACACTTTGTAACTCCTAGAAAACAACTTGGTCAACAACCTATCATTGGACGCATAGTCTAAACATATTGTGTGAAATGCTCTAAAATGTTATTTGAGATCATATTTTTTATCATATAGTGTAATATTAGGTGCCCAAAAACTAGGTGGTAAAGGATAAGTTGAAACATGATGAGCCAATGGAGTATACAGTAAATTATGTGAGTCAAATGCATGAATAATTTTGAATCACCATTATTTCAAATGTAACACCTAAGTATGCAAAGTTACAATGTTCTACATAAGGGATTGCACATCAATAATAGAGTGTGTGTTAACCAAAGCTAGTGTAAAGAGTGACTAAGTATATTATCATATTGATTTATTGAAACCCTTATGTAATCCCCATAGTACATGTTGGTATAAAAGTTGTATTAAGCAATGCAGAGAAAGGTAAGGAACCCATAATAGTAGATGTCTCAAATGATGTAATTTTATATGATTTATTTATTTCCTCTCTAATAATTTTTAAAATAATATCTTTCATATCTCAATTCTTTGAAAGATACATTATTAATTCTCTTTTATTAGTATCCTAAAGTGTATTAACTAATTATGTCATTATGATGTTATCAATTAGAATCGAAGTATGCTCAACCTAAGTACCACTTAGTTTAGCACTTCTTCTAACAGAGGTAAAAATATATATTTTAGATTTCATAAAATATTAAATAGAAACTTAGAAGACTGTTGTTAACAAATGATTTACCAGATCTGAAAACATAATACAACAATTAGAAATGATAAAAAGGACAAAAATCATAGCAACATGAATGGTTAGGGTTTTTCAATATTCAAGAATAAATAGGTTCACAAATATATATTTTATCAAAATAAGAGATTAAGAGAGTTAATCTAATAATTACAAACAATTAATTAAAATCAGAAGGCATAAGATATGCCATAAACACACATTACTAATTTAAAACTTATTATTTTTAGAAATATTCTAAAAGGGTAAAGTACTAAGAAAGAGATGACTTAGAACTTCAGTTTTCAATACTATAAAAAATATTGAATAATCAGTTGTGGGACTATGTGAGGTCATTGTGAATCGGTAATAAGGCCTCATTTAATTCTAGGACAAGTCTAACCTGCACTGTCATCTATAGGGTGAACCAATATCCTTTAGGGTTTTTACTCTCTATGTGATTCTTTTCATATGCACTTTCAGCTTTTGGTCCTGTGTGTATGATCAGATTCATTTTATTTATAGAGAGAGCCATTATGTGTCTTCTTCTTCAATTAAAACCCTCATTCAATGATAAGGAGGACCAAATGTATAAAAAAGGTTAGGGGTTAAATTTGTGTTTGACCTCAACACCCCTTGTGTTGAGTGTTGCCTATATACTGATACTCTAAAGAGTGATCAAACTCCATTTAGTTCTCCCATGTTATGGTGGTGTGTGTGAAATATTGGTGAAATTTTATATTTTGATATAAATCTTGGTGTAATTATGTGCTTCAACAATGTCTTGTGACCTTATTATTGTATTCAGACTTACCTCAGGGTTAATCGAGTTGTATTGACTCATAATTGAGAAGAATGGGTATTTTACTCTCAATGTGAAGTTATAAAAATTCTAGTGTTTTTAATATATATGCCTTTTTATAATTAGCGAGTAAATAAATATAAAATATGCTTATATAATGATCCTTTTGGAATTTCTTCAAATTGGGCTTGTGAAATATGTGAGATGACATTTTGGGGTAAATTTGAATTTGATCAACTAGTTTTTACTTGGTGGGAGGACAAAATTGATGGATTTATAAACTACTGGCTAGTGGGATAGTCATGAAGGAGTGACTTTGTCTGAGGAGAAAAGACAACTAAACTAGAAGTGTCAATCAATTTAATAGTGAGTCTAAGATGATTGGAATGAGTAATAGGATGACATGGTATCATACTTGATTTAAGGTAGAGGTTCATCTGTATAGAATTATAAGGAAAGTGGTTTATAACCATAGAATTGAACATAGGTTGAGGGTGGAAAAGGAGTGGTCACAAGTGCATTGTTTTAGCTTTAAATGTTGATTTTAGTGACTACACCAGCATTATGTGTGCAAATCCATTTTGGGTTTCATTTTCATTTCATGTTTTGAGGTTACAAATACCATATTAATGTAAATTTAGGTATTTGTGTCCCTCAATAGGTGTTATTTATTTTATACATGTAGAATTCAAATTGGGGCTTGATCACCCCCAATTCTCTAGTTTTCAACATGAGAAAATTTATCCAAACAATAATTACTACAATTAGAAAATTGAGGTTTCTACATATCTCAATGGTTCCATCTATCACACTGACCACTTGAAAGCTTATCCATTTATCTGTCCAAGAAATGCATAGATCTTACAAGTCCCTTTTATACTTCATGGCATTCCTACTTATCTATGACACACATATAGGTGTAGTCATTCCTTAAATAATATTTGTAATATTTCATTTATGGTTATTTATTTTGTTTGAATTGAATAATGATGACACCTATTTATATATAGTCTCATTTTTCATGAGCATTTTAGATCATCATGATATATGATACATCTACACAATAACATATTTACATGAGTTTTGCATTCTCTTTTTCCCCATTCATCTAGTATTCATAGCTTCACTAAAATTCTAGATTAAAGAGGGAGCAACTATAAACACCCAAATTTGTCACAACACTTATTGTAATGTCTTTTTAATTACTTTATTTATATATGTCTTATCCAATAATTAAACACTTAATGGCTCATTTTTCTTATATTTCCCTTTTTAATTTATGACTTTTCTTATATTCTCCACCTTTTACTTTGTGATTTTATTATAATTACCTTTTTATTTTATGATCCTTTATGACATGATAAACCCATTTTAATTATTTTGAATCCCCTCTTAAGTTTTTGATTCCCCTTTAAGTTCTTTTTGAGTCCCCTCTCAAGTCATTTGAGTCCCCTTTAAGTTCGTTTGGGTCCTTTATGTGCACCACTATTTTTTTTCCAAATTATAATAAACCCCTATATAAACAAAGATATTATAAGGCATTAATGATAAACATTCTAAATTTTTCAAGAGTTATTCAAAGTTACATATCTTCGTATACTAGATTGCTTGAGTTATATTCAAAAGTACTATTACATTTGCATGTTTATGTCAAGGGTAAGCTAGGAGAAGAAGCATATAGATTTGTGTATCACTGTTTCACACACATACATAGGTGGGAGAACTACATCACCCTAAGTCTATTTGGATATGTAGTCAACACTCAGATTGTGTAGGATTTTCTAAGGATAACTTGATTATTCCTCTTGCCTAATTCCCCTCTTTACATGTAATGTTTATTTAATTTGTGTGTATGAACTAGGGTTTTATATTTTAGGTGCATACGTACATAAAATAGAGATCATTAAAGTATAAATAAACATTATTAAATCATCTCTACCTTTTTGTAAATTTTTAAGACTTCATCGCCAAAAGACAAAATTGGCCAATAGGGACAAGATCAATTATCATACCTGATCAAGTTTGTCAATCTTGTCTTGAGCTCAAAATAGTCTTTAGATTATAGAACAAACAAATTATGGTTATCATACACAACCTTCAATTATTTTTCCAACCTACATAGAATACGTAAGTATACCAAATAAGATAAGTTTCTATTTATCCCTTTACTTTTATCATTGTACTTGTTAAAATTGTTTATAAAAAACATACTTGTCAAAACTATATTTTATGTTTATTTACAACAATTCATAGTATAAATATAATTCTATTAGTTCTATCTAATTAAGGGTTAGTGTCTAATTAATCTAATTTTAGGTAAAATAAGAGTGTGTAAATTAATTATCTCAAAAGAATAAGTTAACCTCATCATGCTTTATATAAAAGATATAAATAATGTAAATCATGTACTAAAAGGCATATAATATGTCATTATAGTAATAATAGATCAACTCATTATATATAATATTCTTAGGATAGGGTCCCGCTATAGTTTTTACTTTATTCTTAGTCCTACAAAGGATAGGTACATTTTACATGTTATTAGGACTTCTTTAGATACGCAAGGTGCATGTAATACCATCCACAATACACAAATGTGAGAAGTATAAACAAAAAAGTAGGGTGGTCATAGTTTAAGGTATTCCATCTTAATACCCTCTTCAATAGGATAATTTTCCTCTTCTAACCCCACTACCACCCTAATTCATTTTATAACCTATTACGGTTCATCCCACTTAGAAATTTTTGAGGAAGATAATGGATTTTCCTTGATGACTAGTACTACAATGTCCATTACATTAGAGATTATTCAAGACTAAAGGGAGCCACTATCTACTCCACAATCTCAACTAGTGTTACAAACTCCTTTGTGTGTTTTATTATGAACACAGGAAAATTCTATTATTATGCATCAAATTCCATATTTTACTATGTTTCATAGAGTTATGAAAAATACACGTGATCATTTGGTTGATGATGAAATGATGGATGTGTTACAGCACATAATTATTTTTTAGATTTTATGATACAAATACACATGTTACTATTCAATCACAATGGATAATATTAACCACATTCAACACAAGAGCTACATTTAAGGATCCCATTAATGGGGTCATTGGTTAACATTTAAAAATCTAAAAATATATAAATAAAAAATGCAAAGAAATACAAAAAATTAAAATCTTCAAAAAATTAAAACCATGACCTATGCATAACATGTATTATTTATTTATTATTTTATAAAATTTTAGGGTTAAGTGAATTTCAACATTAATTATACAAACAAATGATTAAAATCAAAATATATAGGATAAATAATAAATCACACACATACTGATTTAGAACTTCCTAGTTTTGGAGATATGCTAAAAAGGGGAAATACCAAAGAGAAATAGCTTAGTTAGAAATTAGATATATATGATTGTCATTGTGACTGTGAAAATAATTATGAAGCTAAATTAAGTTGTTGTGAATTAGGAATAAGGCATCACATCCTCTTGGAATAAGGTTGTGTTATTTATATGAGTATAATCTGTGCAAGTGTCTGTAGGGTACACCAACATCCATTAGGGTTATAGTTCTCTATGTAAATTTGGATTAGTCCACCTTTTCTTATAGGCCATGTGTGCATGATTATATCTATGCAATTCACTACAGAAGTTGTTGTATGCTTTATTCTTCACATGGAACCTTGGTTCAATAGATCATGAGGGATAAATAGAATAATGGGAAAAATGAGTTAGTGGCTAAAGTTGTGCCTAACCTGAACACCTCTTATGTTGAATGTTGCCTACATACCAATACTCCAAATAGGGATCAAACTCCATACGATTATCCCATGTTATGGTAGAGTGTGTGAAATACTAGTGTAATTTTATATGTTGGTGTAATCATAGTGTAATTATGTGCTTCAATAATGACTTATGACCTTGGAGGTGTCCTCTAACTTAGCTCAAGGCTACATGGGTTGTGTGGAATTTGAATTGATAGTGATATATGGTTTTCTCTCAATGCACAGTTAGATATACTAGTGTTTTTTAATCATATGAGTCTCTAGTGAACAAATAGCTAGAAAATGTAGTATTATAGTGGTATTTTATGAATTTATTCAAATAGGACTTTTAGAATGTGTAGGGTGACCCATTAGGTGAATTTAAATTTGAAAAATTAGACATTATTTGGTGGGAGGATGAAACTAGTAGATTTAGACACCACTAGTAAGTGGGATTACCTTAAAAGAGTGGCCTTGTTTGAGGAGTAAAGACAACTAAGACATAAGTTTAGATCAATCCAAGTATTAGTGTATACACCCTAAATTAGTCAAGCAACCACACATATCATGTAATTTCACAGTCCTTTCATAGGAGACTCTGAATGGAGAATATGATCTTTATTCAAATTTAGTCATGTCTTTCATTTTAGTCATCTTAGACTTGTTACATGCTCTGGACACCTTTTTGCCTATTTTAAGTCATATGAAGCCTCTCAAATAGTCATTCCACCTCAGCCAGGTCAGGTTTTCTATCCTCTTTCTATCCCCCTAGGTCTTAGGATTGTAGGACAGGAGTTGGGGTTGGATAATAGCACCAGTGCCACTAGTGTCCATTTTTAGTGCTCTTATCCAAAGCCATTTTCACTTCCAATGGTCAGTTTCCTTTGCTTAATAGGTCATATCCCCTTTCTTAGCTTCATATTTAAGTTTCCCAATGTCAGCCAAATGCAAATAAAGCTCCTAAATTTGAAATAATGAGTTTCCTATATAAAAGACTTCATAAGGCATTTTATATCTACCACTTACTAATTTGGCACATTAGACATAATAAAAATCAGTCAATAGTATGGCTTAACATTCTACATCACATAAGTTTGTGAATAAGACTTATGCTGCGTGTGGACAACATTTGAAACTGGTTTTTTCTGCCAAGTTGGGCCCCTTGAGTGTGACCAATGGGATCACGGATCCAATGGAGGACATTGCTGGTGGTAGTGCCTCTGGAGATCTGTTCAAAAATCTGGTAGTGGATAGTCCATCCAATGGATGGAAGAAGGCACTTATGGGTGAAAAGACGTGCCCCTCAAAAATCATGATGAGCCTCCCTATTATCTCAGAGGGCATAGCCCTACATATCCCAGATGATTTGGTAGAGGAAATCATGGCATCCATGGACCTTACGTTGGTAGGTAATTTTTTTTCTTTCCATCCTAATATCAAAATGATTAGAAAATGGGTTCTATCTAGGTGGAAAGTTAAGGGTAGTGTTTCGATCACTACCATGGCAAGAGGCCTATTCCTTTTTATTTTTATGAATAGGGAGGACATGATCACTACTCTTGATAGAGGACCATCGCTGTATGGCCCACATTCTCTTGCCATATGCTCATGGAAACCAAGATTTGATCCTAACTCAGACCTTAATAAGTCTTCTCCTACTTGGGTAAAACTGCCAGGGTTCCCTTTGGAATTTTGGGATGAAAAAATTTTCACAGCTATTGGTAATTCTATTGGCCAATATGTCACTACAGATCATACAACTAGAATAAAGTCTAGATGTGTGTATGCTAGACTTTGTGTCAATGTTGAAATAAATAATACTCTCCCTACGACCATAGAGCTAAACTCTAAATATGGGACCTAGACTCAATCGATCACTTATGAAAATGCTACCACTTTCTGTCAAATATGTAAGAGAAAGGGACATTTAATTACACAATGCACAGCAAAGCAAAAGGGGAGAAAAGATGATTCCCAGATTAAAGGGGAGGATTAGGCTCTCAATTATAGAAAGAATAGCAAGCAGGAAATGAAGAGTAATGTGGAAAATCCTGACAACACAGAAAAGGGAGAGGAGGAGACGGGAAAGGAGGATATCACTAGTAGTGAGGGAAAAGTTGTCCCAAAGGAAAATATAGTATCAGACGATAGTCAAAAGGCTATATTTAACACAACCAACCCTCTAGAAAAATAGACTAATATGTCTAAGGAGAAAGAGGTAACCTTTTGATAGAGGAAGTCAATAAAGAAGACAAACTTCCAAGAGTTTGATAGGAAGAAGTAACTCTAAAAAGTCCCACTAAAGGAGAAGTAGACCCACAGCTAAATACAAACATTTTCCATGCTCTGGAAGTCAGAGACCAAGTAGGAAACTACTTAGCAATAGGTGTAATAGGACAAAGTGGTAGTAATGAATAGGAGGAATGGGTTACCCCAAAGAAAAAGAACCAAAAAGGTAAAAAATCTGTGGATGTTGGCACTGAGCCCAAACAAGGGAAGCCAACCCTAAGAGAAACAAGACAAAGAGATATTGCTAGTGAGATTGCCAGTGGTAAACAGAATACACTAGAGAGCCAACCCCCCAAACCCTCTAAATGAGAATATTATCTTGGAACCTAAGGGGCTTTAATAGTCCCTCAAAGTAGTTTTAGGTTAAAAACTGCATTTTAGATAATAAATTAGATATTTTATTACTCCAAGATGTCAAGATGAATGAGGAGAATTTTACGAAAATTGCTGCCTATATATGGCCTAAGGTGGCTTTTTGCATTAGTCTTGCTGAAGGGGCTTTAGGGGGGATTGTCACTATGTGGAATAATGCTAAAATCTAGGGGTCTCTTATGGCTTATAATAATCACTTCTTGATTACCAATTTTTCTATGAAATCTTTGAATTGGTCGTTGATCAATGTCTATGGACCGAATAACAGAGCTTTGAGACAAAAATTATGGATAGACCTGAGCAGTTTCAGGAATAATCCCTAGAACATTAGATGGATGTTAGCCAAATATTTTAACACTCCTCTATACCCTTTTAAAAAATAGGGTGGAATTATGGATTACTCAGACAGCATGTTCGACTTTGCTGAATTCATCAATGATTGGGGATTATTGGACATATAGCTACAAAACCAAAATTTTACCTAGACCAATAGAAGAAGAGGAGATCAAATGATTTAAGTTAAATTAGACAGATTTATTATATCAAGAAACTAGAAGGATTATCATAATATGCAGGCACAGGCTTTCCCTAGAACCATGTCTGACCACTGCCTGATCTTCCTCAGTTAGAGAGAACAGGGACATTCCAGACCTTCCCCGTTTTGTTTTGAAGCTATGTGGATCAAACACAAAGACTTTAGACAAATGGTGGCCTAATGGTGGAAAATTCCTATTCAAGGTACTCCTATGTTTAGAATAGTCAAGAAACTCCAACACATTAAACAAGCAGTTTATGGATGGAATAGATATAGATTTGGTCAAGTCTTCCAACAGAAGAAAAATATAGTGGGAAAACTCAAGGATATACAGCAATTGATAAATCAAGGGGATGACTCTAAGGACACTTTAGAGGAAGAGAATATCCTATCTTCAGAATGGAAGAATCTTATGGAAAGAGAAGAGGTTTTTTGGAAACAAAAATCCTGTGTTCAGTGGCTTAAAGAGGGGAATAGGGACACTGCCTTTTTTCATCTCTCAGCTATGAAACATAGGAAATCCAACTCAATAACTAAGCTTGTCCTAGATAATGGTGACATTATTACCAAGGATAATGAAATAGGGGAACAAGTCAGGGCTTTCTTTCAGAATCTACTTATGAAAGAAAATAATAATGATAGAATCGATAGACCTATGAATCAATTTATTGATAAAATCCCCTATTTGATAATGGAAGAAGATAATCTGGAGATGTTAAAGCCTATATCCAAGGAAGAATTCCATGATGTTTTATTCTCCATGGGCGCTTTTAAATCCCTGGGTCCTGATGGCTTTCCTCCTATATTCTTTCAAGAATATTGGGAGATAGTAGGAGCAGACCTCACAGCTGCTATGCGTGATTTTTTTAGATCAAGTAAACTTTTGAAACAAGTTAATAATACCTTCATAGTACTTGTTCCTAAAAAATCACAACCTTCACACCTCACTAATTTTAGGCCCATTAGTCTATGCAACACTGTGTATAAGCTATGTACTAAAATTTTGGTCATGAGGATTCAACCTTTGCTAGACAAAATTATTTCTCCTGCTCAAAAAGGTTTCATCTCGAGCAGGCAGATTCTTGATGCTATGATCACCACACATGAGACTATTCACTCCATGGATAAGAGCAAAATCCCTGGGATGGCTCTCAAGCTTGATATTTCTAAAGCTTATGATAGAGTCTCATGGACTTTTCTGTTCCAAGTGATCAAAAAATTTGGGTTTAATGATAAAATGTCTCACTTGTTATGGAACGCGGTCTCTTCTAAAAAACTCTCAGTGCTAGTTAATGGTGTTCCTAGAGGGTTTTTCTCATCTTCGATAGGAATTCATTAGGGAGACCCTCTCTCCCCATACTATTCATCATTATGGCTGAGGCACTGGGAAGATACATACAAGCAGATATAGCCTCAAAAAAGCTAGTGGGCATCAAACCTGCCTCATCCCTTCATCCTATGGTGGTACAGTAGTTTGTGGATGATACCATCTTCTTTGGCATATCATCGGTGATTGAACCTAGAAGATGGAAGAATATCTTAAATAATTATGCCAGAGAGTCGGGACAAAGGATAAATTTCCAAAAAATCAATGTGTATTTCTTCAACACTCCTAATGAACTTAGACATATAATCATTGATATATTAGAATGTGTTGAAGTTGGCCTACTAGCTACCTACCTGGGTCTCCCACTCTTGGTCAAAGAGGTATCTCCTAGATTTTGGAATGGAATTTTGGAAAGAACATAGAGGAAACTTCTTGGTTGGAAGGGGAAACTACTCAATAGTGCTGGTAAACTGCAACTTCTTTGGGCTTCACTACAAGGTATTCCTACATACTTCCTGTCTCTTTTTAAAATTCCTACGTATTTTGTTGAGAAACTGGAACATATCCAAATTAAATTTTTATGGATGGGAGTGGAAGACAAACAGAGAATGTCTTTCGTCAGATGGGAAAAAGTGTGTCTTCCAAAATCTCATGGTGGACTTAATATTAAGTCCATCAGGAACATGAACAAAGCCCTTCTCTCAAAAGTTAGTTAGAACCTGATCCATAAAAACAATGATTGGGGGGAAATAATGTATGCCAAATATATGCATAGCATTGATGATTCCAACTTTATTCAACAGACGGGATTACCCCAGGGATCTATGATATGGAATAAAATGCTAAAAAGTAAAAGCCTTCTCAAACAGGGAATTAGATAGAAACTTGGAAATGGCTAGCATATTAAATTCTAGGATGATATCTGGTTAAATAACAAGGCTCTCATCACACAGGGAAAATATGGAGAGATTGCTGACTTGACTACCTAGTTTTTTAGAGATAGGGTCAGTGATTATATGGAAAATAACAATGGGCTGAGGAGCTAGAAAAATCTTTTGCATTGCTATGTGCACTAGCCTAAGCTTTTCTCAAGAGTTTGGGAGATCCAACAATGCATTCAGGAGATCATAATCCCTCTCTTTCCCCAGGAGGATGAACAATACTAGTGGTCAGATAAGAATGGATTGTTCTCTATCAAATCTGCTTACCATCTGCTCATTCCTGAAGCTCAGAAAGATGTATGGAAAAAGGTTTGGAATCATAAACTTATTCCAAAAATTAGCATGTTTTGGTGGGCTACTACTCATAACAAAATCCTTACTCAGGATAACCTTCAAAAGAGAGGGTTTACTTTGGTTAATAGATGTTTCTTGTGTGGTTCACAAGAGGAATCAGTTTCACACCTCTTTATCCACTGTGAGTTTGCCCAATAATTATGGGGCACAATACTTAACAACTTTGGTATTGAATGGGTCTACAATTCTAACCTTAAAAAAGTAATTCTTAGCTGGAACCCAACCTTCACACATCCCTGGCTTATGGAATTATGGAAGCAAGCTCTGCCATGTTTGATTTGGATTTTATGGAAAGAGCGCAATCACATAATTTTTAGGGACACTACTAGAAATGCTTCTCAGGTGTTTAACTCCTTTGCTAAGACCATTATGAAAAGTGTTACAACAGCTCATATTTGTGTTGTGGAAAAACCCCTATCTCAAATTGAAAGCCAAATTGCAGCCAAATGGAAGGTTTTAAACTAGAACCCTAGGTATAATAACTTCAAAATACTACAAAGACTTAATACTAAATGGATCCCCCCTAAACCTAACTGGATGAAACTCAACTTTGATGGGGCATCCAAGTTGGATGGTAAAGCAAGTGGAGGAGGAATTATAAGGAATGATAAAGGATGGATGTCGGTTGTCTATGCTAGTGGAATTGGATGCCAGAACAACAACTATGCTAAAGCAATGGCTTTACTATGGGGATTAAAGTTAGCTATATCCCTAGGAATAAGGAACTTGAATATACAAGGAGACTCTAAGATGGTCATAGATGCCATTAATAAAGCTTCAAATGTGGGAATCAAGCTAAAAGACATCATTACTGATATCCAATTTATTTTACAAAAGTTTTTCGAATTTAAGATTTCCCATACCTACAGAGAAGGCAACAAGGTCGTTGATGCTTGTGCCAACCTTGGGCAGCAATTTTTAGGTTGGAGGGTGTGGTGACAAGGTGTTCATATTCCCTTAAACATTAGGGAGATCATTCAAAATGAGGTGACTTGTCAGGAATGAGGCGTATTGATGACCCTGAAAAGACCCCTGTTGATACCCTCGGCTCCTTTGCGAGCAAGAAGGGAAAGAAGAGAAAGGTTGATGAAGAGGAAGAAAATATTAAAGAGACTATAGAAGGGACCCACAAGAATTTGGGCAGGGCCATGGGGGGCCAAGGTGGCAAATCTCACAAGCCTTCCAAAATTAATAAGGAATGATTCCCCTCTAGAGTGCGAAGGTCAGGGCGGATTGCTGGTAAACCAGCCCCGAAGGCCAGACTGATTGATTATTTAGAAAGTGCTTCGAAAGAAGGAACCCAAGAGGAAGAGTCTGAGGAGCTATAAATCTAGGAAATTTTAGAGGACACTGGAGGGAAGTAGGCTACTAGGGATTTTGAGGTTACTAAGGAGTAGGGTGCTGACACTATGGGAACTATTGACAATAAGGGGAAAATGTATGTCGAGGAAGCTGGTGAGGGCACTGAGAATGAGACTGATTGGAAAACTAAAATTGGGGCCCTAAAGGATTGCATTCAGAAGTTAGAGAAGGTCTGCACCAAAGGGCTTCGTAATACAATTCTGATAAACATGTCTATGATAGAAGTGGTGGGTAATACTAAGTATGTTGATAATGTGGAGAATGAGAAACTCAATGATCTTATCAAATCAATAGTTATGTAAGGGGATACCTCTTTGACTCTGGTCTTCCCATGGCTTGTGTTTTGTTTCTGTCTGTTGTTCTTAGTTGTGCCATCGTCTCTCTGAAGGCATTTTTGTTCATTTTCCTTCTTGTCTTTTTTGACTGTATAGGGTTCAGCCCCTAGTTTGCCACCTTACTTTATCAAAAACATTTTACATCACACATAGATTTGCATGCTTTATCAAGGAAGGGCCTAAGTGAAAGTCATTCTTGCATCTATCATGCATGTTGACTATGCACATTCCCTAAGGGACAACTACATTGGATCTGAGAACCTAGCTTGAGGGTTAATGTAGGTAATGATTAGGATAACAGGGGTTTTAGATCATGCAATCATTCTTCCCCTATCCTAGTTTTTCCACCTTTTGCTTTTGATGCATCTATTATTTCTATTTGTGTAGATGAATATAGGGTTTTAGAGATTTAAATGGACCTACAGTGAGATATTTTGACTTCCAACCCCCAAAATTTGGTACACAGGCTCATACTGACCTGGTGAACAAAACCCAAAAACTTAGATCCTCAAGATAATAGTGGTAGAGGTGGAAAACAACACTGGTGTGACTCTTATCAGTTTTAGTATTCCTATCTAATTAAAAACAAAGTCTAAATTTAGATTATAGACAGTGTCTCAGTCCTGCATCTCAATTTCCAACCCCTAAATCATCCATTTCAATGCATTTTTAGATAAGTTTACTTTTCTTCCTTATGTAAATTACTTGATAAAAATCTATATTTCATCATAATAAATTAGATTTTCCTCTTACTCTAGAACCCTTATTATTTAGGAACTAAATAATAGTTTTCCCAAAAAAAATAAAGTATTTGGTGAACCTGACTTACTTTGAATAATCTAAAACCCTAGGTACACTTAGGGTTTCTCTTTAAAAAATTTGTGAAAAAATTCAAATTCAAATTTCTAATTTTTTGTATTATTTTTTGTGAATTTATTCTATTCAAATCTATTTTCATAGTTTAAAAATTATTGCATAATTTTCAAAAATTCTAAAACCCTAGATTTCCAAACTAGGTCCTCAAACCCTAAGCCTCTTTCCTTGCAAATTTTAGAAAAACATTTTGGAATTTTTACAAATTGTTTACTTTGTCAAAAATAATTTCAAAATTTCAATATTAGTAGTTTTCTTATGCAAAAAATTAAATTTTTAATTTTTAAATTTTGTATAAATTTTGTGTATTAATTATATTTAAAACTATTTTTAGAATTTAAAATTATTGCATAATTTTCAAAAATTATAAAACCCTATCCCAAAACCCTAGATTTCCAAACTAGGTCCTCAAAACCCAAGTTTTCCTCCCTTACCATTTTTAGAAAAATACTTTGGAATATTTTCAAATTGTTTGGATAGTCAAAAGTATTTTCAAAATCTTTATGTTCATAGTTATTTTTGCATTTACTTGCTTAATAGTACTCTTCAATTTTCTCTTCAGTGGAAAAAATTAAATGGCCACTAAGGCATTCTTCCCTCTCATCCCATAGATCAATTTTTAAATTTTTCTCATAATTATGACAATAAATGGATAAATTTTCAAAATTGCACATTAGCTAAAAATGTGGAAAATAATTTCATTTACAATGAAGATAATTAATATTATTGTAATGAGGAATATGATGATATACATTATAGTGATAATGAAGTACAAGTATATTCATCTTCTTCTCATAAACCTATCTCTTTTATTCCCTCTTCCTAAGAAAATAATTTTGATAAATGGGAAAGGTACTTTTCACCTCATTCTCTTATGCATACACAATGCACCAAATGAAAAAATTAGTCGTGCACTTCTAAGTGAACCTCTTATTGGTGGTAATTTGCTTCCATGTGGACTCTCTCTCTCTCTCTCTATCTCTCTCTCTCTCTCTCTCTCTCTCTCTCTCTCTCTCTCTCTCTCTCTCTCTCTCTCTCTCTCTCTCTCTCTCTCTCTCTACTCAAATGTTCAAAATACAACAATATAAATGTAATAGAATCAAATTGCCAATGCATAGTTCAAATCATACAACTCATGTTCCTAACTCTACTTTGTTAAAATAATGTCTAGATGAAAAATCTCTTTCTCTTACTTCTCAAGAAAATAATTCATGTATTCCATCCATGGATAACATAAATACACATGATATTCCAATTTCAATGGATACTTTCTTGCATATTATAAAATAATTAAATTCTTCTCTTACACCTCTCCCTAGTTGCACTGAAAGTGATAATGAGTATGATAGTGAACATGTAAATGAATTTGAAAATAAGAGTGATTATGAAAAATATTACAATGATGACAGTGCATGGAACAATGATGATTATTATGCACATAGTGAAGATGAATATGCTTCTCATGTTTCTAACTCTTCTCTCACTCCTCTTAAACATAATGTACTTCCAAATGTTGTTTCTAATTCTATGCACAATTTTATTTTAGATAATGCACATGTTCATGATAATAGCACATATTCTACTCAATGAGAATTTGATTCACTAAAACATAAAGATACCAATGAATCCCTCAAGCCACCCCTCACTACAGTAGAACCCACTCCTCACTCTTCACCTAAAGAGAATGGTAGCCCACATCCCTCTAGTAAGGTCTAAGTTACCATTAGTTCCAAATTTCAAGTGAGTACACCCCCTCTTTATGATCCAATTGCTAAATTTAGCATTCTCATAGTTAAAACTAACAATCAAATTCAATGATTAAATGAACCACTTCAAGATGTTAATGTACCATCCCAGGAGATTATCTCTTTGATGCATGCAATTAGTGAATTACAACACCAAGTACATTTCCTTACCTTGGAAAATAAGGCTTATAAGTCTTGGATAGATGCCAATGATCTACATGGTAACCCAATTCCAAAGACATTCATAAAATTTTCATTGCCTAAGCATTTCCAAGTACCATCATTACCTCACTTTGATGGAACTGGACATCCATTCATACACTTTTAAGCCTTTTAGAAGGCTTTGCCATCTCATATGAGTCCCTTGATCCTACTCAAGTTATTCCAATAGATATTAGTGGGAGGGAAATAAAATTGGTTCTTTCATCTCCTCCTAATTGGTTCCTTTCACACATATGATGACTTAGAGGAGGCATTTCTCAGACATTACATAGCAAACACGGTCCCTAATGTTACATATGAGAAACTTACAACTTTTCATCAAAATACTTCAGAGCTAGTTAGTGATTATATCTTATGATTCAAGAATCACATGCTAATATTAATATACAAACTAGCATATCTAAAGATTTAGCATATATTTATTAAGGGGCTTCATCAACCTCTCTTTAAGCATCTACTATATCAAATAAAGTCTTCTTTCAGGCACTTATGCTACACAGTTCTATCTTTGGAAAATAAATTGGGATTGATTGAGGTAAATTTAGCTGATTGGATTACTCTAGATTTCATGGTAGTGTCTATAGCTCTTAGCATACAACATCCACCATGTCCTAAATAACATAGGAGACCATAACTAGAAAAGCAACCAGTTAAGAATAGAGAGCTAGTCTCTAGAGTACAACCTATAATATGCATTACAAAGAACAACATCAAAGCACCATTATAGTTTGATTTAGATAAAGATAACCCATCTATCATATTATCATCACTTCTAGATAGTAGGTTAATCACATTACCTTCTACTCACCGATGAGATCCACATCTCCTACAATAACAGCCACATTGACCCTTTTATAAACATCATTATATCTAAGGACACAGAGATAAAGATTGTTATGCACTCAGATATTAAATTAATCAATGCCTTGATAATGGCATCATAACATTTACACAGGGGGCACTAAGATCTCCTCCATCATGGAACCAAAGACTTCATTATTCCACAACTAAGTCATCCCAAGACATTCCTTTACAGGAATCATCGGTCACTTATCATAAGATTAATGCAGGTTCTAGGATAGAGCCTCACAGGAGATCTCCTATTCCACCTATTCAAAAGGTTTAGAAACCAATATAGCAAGATTAACCTACATATAGTAGTGTAGTTCAAGGAGTACATAGTGCAGTTCCATATACATATCCAGCAGAGTCACAAGTACTGCAGTAGAGTACTACTCATGAGAAATATTCACTACGGCTAGATTTTTTAGATCTTATCTCATGTATCAATATAATATGGTTAAGATCAAATGAATCCACATCATAGAGTAATGCTCATGAGAAATATACACTAAATCTAGATTTTTTAGGTCCTATCTCATGTAGTAATTCACTACAATTGAGATTAAATGAGCCCACGTCATAGGTTTCAGTTCCAACTCAATTTATGGCTTAGTCATAAACATCTCAGTAGAGGCCATAGGGTATATGATTATGAATAGATGAGCCTTATTCATAGCACATAGTTCCTATTACACATCTAATAAATCTATATTTTATAGAATCTCCATTTCTAGCTACAATTAGTACATAACATACAGTATCAGATACAGAGCATATTCCTACATAGTATGAGTAGTATGGGTACTTATTCAGTTGGTCAATAGGGTTTTGATAGTGACACAACATAGAGTGATATGATGCACATTCATACCAACTTCAGTTCATAACTTCACTTAATAGGGCAATGATGTAGCCAAAGGTCTAGCTATCCTTCGTATTCTTGAGCCACTCCCAGGGAAGTAATACGCATAGTGTGCTATCCTACATCCCCACATACTAATGACTAACATTCCAAATTCCCAATAACTATGCATAGCCAAAACTAGCCTATCAAAGTCTAGATCTGACCAAATCAACTTATCCAAATCATACTTTACCAATCTCAAACCAAGTCAAATTTATCCAAATCATTTACCAATTACCAAAACAAAAAAAAATTGCTTACATATGATTACAATTTGAAATCACTAGCATAACATCATAATTATCAACAAAATCAATCAAATCACTCACATTCCCAAGTACCATTTTACCAAAGCATATATAACCTTCAACATCAATACCAGATTAACTACTTATAATCAAAAAATTGCACTAAATTTAATAATGTATTTCAAATACCATAACACAATATGCATGAGTCAAAATCCAAACAACATCCATATATATATAACCAAGTTTTCAAATAAATATAAACTATATCAAATATAATCAATCATGAATGGGCATCATGCACTCACTCTCAGTCTCACTCTCTCCTCCAGTACTAGTCCCATAGTCTAGCCTTGCACTCGATGTCCCCATAATGCCTTAAGCTCCTGAATGCCTCTTATGTTGACTATCTCACTCAAGCAACTGACCATGCTCCTCATGCAATTCCACATACCACCTTTACAAATCCTTATACTCATCCACAATCCATGTACTCACTAATCCATAATTAGGTGCAGGAATCTTTTACCTATCTCACTCAGGTCTCAGCTCATCTCTCTCTCTCATTACCTTAACATATGCAACTATAGCTATAGTATCTTTGTCAAATAAATGAGCATAAATGCTAGCTATAACTATTGCTCACTCTATCAAACCCTCTTTCATATCATTATCAAGAACATGTTGTGTGATCTCTTGAAGTGTAGACTTGATGATGGTCTCCCAAAACCCATCATCTCCACCTCTTCCCCCAAAAGGTGCTTCATCTTAAGCACCTTCCACTCCACCTGCACACAAAAGTATAACATTGTATTAGACATACATTTTCAAAACAAGCTAAAACATGCACAAAATTGAATAATAGTTCAAATATAATCAATGCTTACCTCCCATCATCTGGATCAAATCAGAGTCCTCATACTCAGAGGCATCCCCTCCACCAACAGGATATAACATATCCCATCGATGCCTCACCCACCATGTGGTATATGCTTCTATGCATCTAACATCATCTACATTAGGAATATATATAGCTACATCTCATGGATCCAAAGGTAATGGTTCTAACTTAGCCTCAGTAGGTCTTCCATGAGCCCCTACCCTCATTGGTGCCCATGCACTCCTCAAACACACCCATGTTACTAGGGGCACATCTTATGGTACCCCAAACTATCTAGTCATGTGCTCATACTGAAAGCACTCATACACTCCAACCCAGCAATCATGTAGCCAAAAATTGACTCTTATATACCATAACTACACTCTATCCTCAAGCCACCCAATAAATCCTCTATAGGGCCTCCATATGATGTCTTGAGCCACCAGCCTATCTAAAACTCATCTATAGTGATCTATCTTAGGAGATCGAATAGCCAATGTACTCATCCACCACTCCCCATATGGCTTTGGGGTGCCTACCTCTCCCTCAAAAATCTTATCAATTACATAATAACTATGTGCTCATAAGCCCAACAATACAATAAAGTAGTCG
Organism: Torreya grandis; assembly: GCA_037957365.1. Taxonomy (NCBI): domain Eukaryota; kingdom Viridiplantae; phylum Streptophyta; class Pinopsida; order Cupressales; family Taxaceae; genus Torreya; species Torreya grandis. The sequence goes on along the minus strand of JARHVA010001116.1, from coordinate 1,855,760 downwards.
TACTCACACCGCCACTAAATACCTCCTAAGTGAACCTATAAATATCCTTGTATAAGTGGGCAAGCATAGTCCTACCCCATGATAACATAGTGTCATACACCTCTATGTTGCACATAATCCTATGCATCATGTATGAAATTGATACTCCACTCCCATCTATAGCAATAAATGAAGCCAACAACATGGCCAACTACTTCCACATGTGCAAATAACTCGACTACATAATAACTGACAACAGTACATCACTATCACTACCTCTCCTATGTATGCCTAAGGACACACTAGCAAAATACAAGGATGAATGATCAATAGCATCCACACCCATGTCATCTTGTAATATCACCTGATGCCCATTAACTAATAAGTGTAGAATATGATACGCATCCTCCAAAATAATCATAATCTCCCTAGTAGGAAGCTAAAAAGTACATGTATCTACATTCTACCTCTCACATAAGATGATAATCAAATACCTATCCCATTACATAGGACCTAGGTCACACACATGACCCAACCCTACTTTATCCATCATAGCTCTCTCATCAACTGATAAAGGAAACAATCTCAGTCTCTCCATCACCTGGCCTCTATAGAACTCCCTCATCTATACCTCACCCTATAAAAACACCAAAAAATAGAAAATGTATCAATCAAATATGCCAAAGTAAATAGCCAAACTAAATAATAGATACCAATCAAAATCTCAAAAAACTAGAACCACTGGACAATAATGCTACAAAAGGACATTAGCACTGGACAATAGTGCCAAAACTTGGATAGCAACATTAAAGACTAGATAGGAGCACTGACTCCTGAATAAGAGCACTGGAACTAGTTAAAAATTCCTAAAAACACTTCAAAACACCTCAAAAACATCAAAAATAGGCTTCTAAATAGGCAAAAATCACATATTTTAACTACTTACCAGGGTAACCTCCCCACCAGCCTCCACTTGGGTTGCCAACTGCTCAAAATGGGTCATGGTAGGTGCTCATGTTCTTAGCATATCTCCTACTCTAGAGCTCCAAATCTCAACCTAATCAACACACAAATGAACTGAGAATCAATCCAATTCTCTTATATCAAACAACTTTCTCATTCAAAGTAAAATACCATTTTTCCTATAACTTCAACCTCGTAGCTCCATTTTACAAATCATTTTATTCCAAGGAATCATAACAATGATACCTTCGATATCACTTTAACATCATCTACCTACTATGGCACACACATATCTATACCAATTTTTTTACCTAGACATACAATTTGGTCCTAACCAATCAAAGACTCATTCAACTATCAAACAATTCAGCCTACCTAATCAATAACTCATTCAACTTTCAAAATAACTCAGTCTAATCAATCAAGCAACTTCTCATTCAATTCAAACTATATCAACCTCGCTTCTATCATTATGCCACTAGTCAACACTTTTGGCTTAACCTCCTATATCATAGATCTCATCCCTCTCCCCAAAAGAGGGGCATCATTCCTACTATTCCTATTCCTACACTTATTTAGCATGCATATCCACTCTCATAGATGGATATACCATGGTTTTTACACTTTGAGTATTCAGATTATTAGATTTAGTTTAGATTGGTCTATATATACAATTATTCAGATTACATGGGTCATTCAACATTACTCAAGATATTCAAAGGGATATACCTTTAGTTTACAAATACAATGATTCAGATTACATGGGTCATTCAGCATTACTCAAGATATTCAGAGGGATATACTTTTAGTTTACAAATATAATGGTTCAGATTATATGGATTCACAATGACTTTGATATATATTCAAACTTAGATACCAAATTTGGGAGCATATACATTATTACACATCTCACACATACAATTTCATACAACATGACACAGTTACAAGACTAGATAGTATATTATAGGTGTTTGAATCTCTAATTTCAAAAATGGGACATGGCACAATAGGTCATATCACATGTAGTTATATAGATTACTAGAATATACACATGCATTACTCATATACCAGATTTGGGGGAATGGCATAGATGTTCATGTTCTTAATCATCTAAGATTTTATAGATTGGAATGGCATAAATATGTCATTCTCTTCTTACACATTTACCAGCATCTAGATATAGGGGCCATCATGCATGATATGATGGCTCTCACTTCTAGTTTTAGTAGGGTATTTGATATAGCTTCCAAATTAGAATCCATATTTCAGACACCAGTGATTGGGGGTAATGTGCATGGCACATTTGTTTTCTTTCTTTCCAAATTTAGTATTACCTAGGCATTATTAGCAGTTGTGTGCCTTACTCCATCTACAAGTGGTTGGTATCATTTTGGTTTGGATTTCATACAAGCCTAACCTCACAAGTTCCTGAGTTCTTGAGTAGCTTTCATATAAGCTTAGTGCACCAATTTTAGATTGGCCAAGAGTGGCCTAGTTTCCAACATACATTCGGATATCCACACCAACATTGTCAGATCACAATGCATTCATGGGCTTTAAGAGCCATCTCATATGACACACATTCTAGATTATATGAGTTTATGTGGGATAGAGGGCAAACATTAGTTTTGGACCTCTGAGCATTTCTCATTCCAGTCAGATTCAGCATAGGGGGCAAGCATTGTCCTCCTTCTCCATGTTATATAGATTCTACTCCCAAGTTTAGTACAAAGGGCACCCATTTCAAGGATTCCTTCCTTCTTCAGGCACTATTCATCTCTCCATCCACTTCCCTGGCTAGGAAGTGATTTGGATTCTTTTTTAGCACACTTATCTCCACGTAGGTAGGTCTAGGTACACATTCTCTTTTCTTTATTTTACTCTAGTACTTCATTTCATTACATCACTAGATTAAAAGGGGGCAAATGTGTACAACCTAAATTGGTCAAGCAACCACACATATCATGTATTTTCACAGTCCTTTCATAGGAGATTTCGATTGGAGAATATGAGCTTTTTTTACATTTAGTCATGTCTTTCATTTTATCCATCTTAGTCTTGTTACATGCTCTAGATGCCTTTTTACCTATTCCCAATCATCGGAAGCCTCTCAAATAGTCATTCCACCTTATCCAAATCAGGTTTTCTATTCTCTTTCTATTCCCCTAGTTCTTGGGATTGTAGGATAGGAGTGTTGGGGTTGAACAACAATGTCGATGCCACTAGTATCCATTTCCAGTGCTCTTATCTAAAACCATTTTCACCTCTAATGATCATTTTCCTTTGCTCAATAGGTCATAACCCCTTTTTTAGCTTCATCCTTAAGTTTCCCAATGTTGGCTAGATGCAAATAAAGCTCCCAAATTTTAAATAATTAGTCTTCTATATAAATGACTTCACAAGGTATTTTATATCTAGCACTAACTACTTTGGTACATTAGACATAATACAAATTAGTCAATAGTATAGCTTAACATTATGCATCACACATATATTTGCATGCTTGATCAAGGGCCTAGGTGAAAGTCATTCTTACATCTATCATGTGTATTGATTATGCACGTTCCCTAAGGGAGAACTACATTGGATCTAAGACCCTAGATTCAAGATTAATGAAGGCAGTGATCAAAATAGTAGGGGTTCTAGATTATGTAATCATTCTTCCCCTAACCCATTTTTTCTCCCTTTTTCTTTTGATACATTTAATATTTCCATGTGTGTAGATGAATATAAGGTTTTGGATATTAAAAAAGACCTACAATGAGCTCTGTTGACTTCTAGCCTCCAAAATTTGATATGCATGCTCATACTAACCTAATGAACAAAACCCAAAAAAATTAAATCCTCAGGATAAAAGTGGTAGAGGTGGACAACAATGTTGGTGACCCTCCTGTCTATTTTTGGCACTCCTGTTCAATTATAAAATAAAGTCCAAATTTAGATTCCAGATAGTGTCCCAATCCTGCATCTTAGTTTCCAGCCCCTGCATCATTCATTTTAACCTATTTTTAGATAAGTTTACTTTTCTTATTTTTGAAAATTACTTGATAAAAATATATATTTCACCATAATAAATTATATTTTCCCCTTACTCTAGACCCCTTATTATTCAGGAACTAAACACTAGTTTTCCCAAAAAAATAAAATAATTCGCGTAGGCTATTTGGAATGAGGAATAGGAACATTTAGTAATCATTAGTTACTTTGAGGAATAGGTAATTTGCATAGAAGTAAAGGAATTCCACTCAAGGACTAGAACTTGGGATGAGCTAAGTGTGTATAAGGAGTGGTCACAAGTGCATTTTTATTCATAAATGTTAAATCATTGTCTACATTCTCCCTTTTTATTCTAGGAATCCAATAAACTAAAAATACTAGATTAAAAGGAAAAGATATATACTTCAACTTACCCATGAAAAATAGTCTTAAATGTAGGCCAAACATTGAACTGTGTTTCATGCAAACTTGTAGTGAAACATGTGTAAATCAATCCTTAGGATGAAAATCTAAAAGTAAAGACAAGAAACTTATAGATGAAATAATAAGGAATAAATACACCTATTTAGGGTAAAGCATTATGTTTTCTAGTAAAAAATGGTGATTATAGAGGGTAGGACCTTAATTATTTCTTCATTAAATCACTTGGATTGGAGTGTGCATGCCCCAATCCTCATTAGAATGAGAGTGTGCTTAAGAATTAAAGGTGTGCTTGACTGCATCATTGCATACCTAAGGTATTAGAGTAGCTTTGAATTCTTATATGAATTCTAATAGATCATTTTGGTGTAAAACTAGTGCAAAAATGTGAATCAACTATTGTAGACATAATAAGATTCATTTTTGGTGCAAAATTGGTGAAAAAAATGATATGATTTGAGTTTGGTATATAAAACATAGAGAATGACATGAATTTCCTTTCTTTCTATGGAAAATGGTGCAAAATCTAATAAAATAGCCATGTGTCACCCATATGCCCTTGATCTGTTATCTGATCATACTAATTATGATAACTGATTAATATCAACTGGATTTATAAGTTAAAATTATGTAAATTCTAGAACACATGTCATGCATGATGCCCCCAAACTGAGCAAATTTGTATTAAAATTATGTATAAAATTTGAAACTATCTGATTAACTATTGAAAATTATTTATTTAAATCAATGTAATTTTGAAAATTATTAAATTTATTTTCTTACTACTAGGATGATAGCACACTATTTTTGGACATGATCATCTTATGTTGTTGTCCAAAGGGAGTGTTATTGTTTGAGACTAATTTCTAAGCAAAATTTGGGTATAACATGTGATCAATTGAGTAAATTTTGTCTTTTCTTGTTTTGTAGTGAATTATTTCAAATTAGTCTTTAAGACAAGCCACTATGTATGCCCCTCTTTTGATGTGAGTTTTGAAGCCTATGTAATAACTTAGCTCAAAATAATAAAGTTATGTGAATGATGTTTTATAAAATATTAAAATATGATGTAGTAATGATAACATTAGATATCATTGCATCATCATAGATAAAATGATAAATATAGTAGAATAAGATGAATGTAGAACCAAACATACATAGTTTCATGTTGAGATATGTGTGAGCATTTAAGCATGTAGTGAACAATGATCATATATTGAACATTTAAAACTGATATAGAATAACTCAAGGAAGATGAATGATATTCATCATGGCATCAAAAAATTGGAAAGATGTATAATGTCCATCATGGCATTGAAAAACTAAGTAAACTGATCAAATAAGATTCATGGCCATGATGAGCACACACACAAAGTACACACAAGACACACAAGAAGGCCAAAGGGCTACATACGAGGGACATGTTCAAAGGTCACTCACACATATAAAAGTACACAATGAGGCTTAGATACATAATTAATGACATATTCAAATGTCTAAAATACAAATAAGTTGAATACACAAAATACATGAAATAATAAAACAAACACAAAAATCATGCATGACTAAGAGAATTTGATCTACATAAGCAACTTGTAATATTAGTATATTCACTAACTTAGGTATCTAGTAATACATCAATGTGAGAGTAAGTAAGCCAATAACAGTGCAATGTAATGTACTAAAGTAAGAATAATAGGGATAGTCATATAATGATAACCTTGTGTAAAAGGATACCCCCAATGAATTTTTTATGATATAAACAAGTTGTAAAAGGCTTGTGACTGGTTTAAATCTAAAAAATTATAGCATGTGTTTCACTAGGATAAGTCCAACAAAATCAAACAAGATCTCAATGCATGACTATTTATATTAGAGTGGTTTTATCTATGTACTTTTTATAGGTCTAAGATAGAATCACCACCTATAACTGCATCTATAAAATACACATGTATGTTTTGTAACTCACTCAAGTACACTTATGAATAATATTTTATATAAAACTAGATATATATAATTATTACATATATTGAATCATAAAACAACGGGTGTAAATGAAATTAGACATAGTATGCATAGCTATTAATTTTTAGAACTTTTTGGAATACGTTATTTTTTGTATTATGAATTTTTGAATATAAAAAAATTGAAATAGAAACATACTAACCAATGATTATTTCAATATCCCCACAATAAATAGGTCATGTATCTATCATAGGAAGGATGACCTATCATTAATGAAAAGTATCATGTTGTTTTAAAGTAATTGATCTCAATTCAAAATTTGAAAAATGTTATGACTCTAAAACATAAGTACCTTGTGTATTATTTTTATCATGGTGAACTCTATGAATATTTGGAACCCATCATGGAGTGAAAAAAATTGGTGGTTGTGTTCTTTGTGGAACACTCTTAGTGCCTTTTAATATCAATCTATGCAATTTTGGGGTAGAGAGTGGGTCTCTAGAATCTGTGATAAAGCATTGATTAAGTGAATTTTGAAGGAGAGGTTTCCTTGGAAATTTAACCACTTGCTTATGAATGTTTTGAATAGGTTGAACCTTTTTAAGTTATTCAACAATAATTTGTTGTGTAGGAATAATAACCTCTAGTTGTATGGTTATTCATATGGAATAACATGAACTGTGATAAACTCATTAATAAAAATATGTTTCAGACGTAATATTATCAAAGTGGGCCACAATCGAGGATTGGTAACTATATAGACACAAATGCATGAATATTTGTAACATAGAAAATGAAATATGTAGAAGAGATAACATATTGTAGAAGCAAAATCTTGTCTTCAACAATCAAAAATTAAATTATGATAATTAGCCAAAATAGATTTAGGAAAGGTACATCTATAAAGAAGTAGAAAGCCACTAAAAAGAGGTGGATTTGTAACTCAAATTTATAAAAGAGGTTAATCCAAATTTTCCTAATAACATATTATAACACTTAAGCAATCTAAACAACATGTGTAAGAAAAACCATACAATGGTATAAAAAATTACACTAACATCCCCCCTACTTAAGTGTAGCTTAGGTGGGTAGAAGAATTGGGACTCAGCAACAAGGCCTAATAAGGTACCCAAGTACATAAATAATATCCCAAGAAGAATACAAAAAATTCCCCTATAATTATAGAGAGAGAAAGAATGAACTAAAACCACCCTATAGGATGATGATGGAGCTACTCAAACCTCAAGAGGAGCCTGCAAATGAAGATACTTACTCTTAGTGAAGGGCTTGGTGAATATATCAATAATTTATTATGTAGTCTAGAAGTAGTGGAGGTCAATGACTTGATCATGAATAAGCTCTTGAATGAAATGCATTTGAATCTTGAAATGCTTGGTCCACTAAAGGAAAACCATATTTTTTCAAATATGGATGGTCATTTGATTATCACATAAGACGATTGTTGGTCGTCGAAAATGGATACTAAACTCATTAAGAATCTTGTGAAGGTAAATAGTCTTAGTGGAAACATTAAAAACTACTATGTATTATACCTATATAGAATATAAATCAATGGTATTCTAATTCTTACTTGACTAATTAATTGGTCCTAAACTAAAGGAGAAACTATAACCTAAAGTAGTCTTGTGATTTTGAATATCAGGATCCCAATCTAAATATGTATACCAAATCAAATCAATGTCAATGCATACCCCATAGTGAATCCCAAAATTATGAGTGCCATAAATGTATTAAAGAATATTATTAATTGATTTCTAGTGTAGCTCATGTGGTTCTTTCATAAATATAGAGTTCATATAAAATGTTAGGTCTAGTGTGAGTAATATAAATGATACTACAACAAGTTATTGATACAAAGTAGCATCAACCAAAGGATAAGGACATTTAGGCTCAAGATTCACACTAAATAAAAAATGAGTTGTATATGGCTTATAATCATCCATATAAAACTAAGAAAACAAATCAAGAGCATACTTGGATTATGCAATAGTGATCCTAGAGTCAACTGATAAATTTAAATACCAAAGAAGTAATGTAATAAGCCCAAGTTATTCATTTATAACTATTATACAAAGTTATTTTCACTACTAAAATGGAGGATTAATAACTCCATGTGATCAAAAGGTAATCCACATAAATAATTAGAATCAAAAGTGAATCATCCTACTATAAAATGTAGACATTAGAATCTGGATGGCATCTAGTGAACCCAACTAAAATAAGAAAGGAGTCCATATTAGCATATCAAGCCCGAGGAGATTATTTTATCCCATATATATATTTATAAATTTTTCAAACTAAATAAGAATCTTCCACAAAATCTTCTAGTTGATTCATTTGTATCTCCTCCTTGAGGTCACCATGAAGAAAAGAACTCTTCATATTTATATGATGAACATCCCATTGATGTGTTTTGGCAATAGCAAGAGTGAGTCAGATTGAATGAATTATTGTAATAAGGGAAAATATCTTGTTATAATCAATTATAGGTACCTGAGAAAAACCTTTTTCTATCAAGCGTGCTTTAAACTTGTCTATGGACCCATCTAAAGCAAATTTTGTTTGATATATCCATCTACTTCAAACAAATTTTCTTCCCTTAGGATGAGGCAATAAATCCCAAGTATTATTCCTAAGAAAGGAACCATATTCCTCTTTCATATAAATATCCCACTTATGAGTGTCATATTCCTCATTAAATTACTATGGATCAGACTTAGATGCAATGAATACATGTGGGACATTTTATAACTACAAACCTATCTGCCTAGTGTTTGATGGATCTCTAGCCTAGTGGCCTTCACTTTTTAGTGTTTGACTAGCCAAAAAAGGACCAAAAGTTATAGATTAAAGAGGAGATTCCTCATCCTCTAAAAAGTGACTGCGATAAGGAGGAGGTGAGTCCCCATCACTATTCTCATCATTAGAACTAGAAGAAGAATCCAAATCATAAGGGAATTACTCAGGCAAATCTAGATCATCAAATCCCAATAATTCCAAGGAAGAGAGAGAAGTGTTAAGTGTAGATTGTGAAGGACCCTCCTAAAAATGAACACTTATCCAAAGGAACAACTCATGAGTGGAGGTCTAAAGAATCCTATATCCCTTAACACCCTTAGGATATCCAACAAAGATGCAAGTTCAACTCTAAGGTTCCATTACTTTATGTGTTTTTTTAGGAATGCGGATCATATTAGGTGATATAATAATTCTAAAGTGCTTAATTATGGGTTTCTAATCATTCCATGATTTAAAATGAATGACTCATTTCAATGCTTTATGAGGAACCTAGTTTTGGATATAATAAGCATGGTTGTCAGCCTTATCCCAATATTGAGGTGCAAGATATTTAGAGTGTAGCATAAGATTTTTATTTCCTTTAAGTATTTATTCTTTCATTCTACAACACCATTTTTTTATGATTGTATATAAGTATACATTTTATTTTAATCCCCTCTAAAGTGCATAATTGATCAAAGTGATAGTTGATATATTGACCACTAGTGTTTGTGTGTAAAATCTTGATGGCTTTACCTGACTATTTTTTTACAAGGGCCTTGAAATATTGAAATTGATCAAACACCTTAGACTTTTGATTAAGAAAATACTTCCATGTATACCTTGAAAAGGCATCAATGAAGGTAGTAATATATTTGGTATTGCTAAATGAAATCTATAGAAAAGGACCATAAATATCATTGTGGAATTGATCCAAAATCTGTGTAGCTCTCCATGATTTTACTTTGTCATACTTATCTTTAGGATGCTTACCAATTATGTAACCTTGGAAAACACAATCAAAAAAACACACATAAGGCAACCCTAAAACCATGTCATTATGATTGATTTACTCCAAGTAGTGATAGTTAAGATGGATGAATCACTCATACCATAATTTAATCACCCCATTTGTATAAGTGATTAAAGTAGTAGAGGGTTGATCAGGATAAGAATGTGATAAATTGTAGAACTAAGACTGGTGATTTGATTTCCCAACTTCTACTATAAAATTACTATGCAATTCCCTAATAACCATAAAATCAAGTGTGAACTCAACTCTCTTGCATGAACCAATGTGAGTGATATGATAAACATATATGAGATTATTTAATAATGAGGTAACATATAGAACATCTTGACATGTCCTATCACTCACTTCAGAAAACCCTCTCCTAGAAACTTCTACAGAAGTTTTGTTACCCATCAAAATGGAAGGCATAAAATAGGGCTCAAGGATGAGAAAATATCATGTGATGAAGCCATGTGGTTTAAGGTACCAAAATCAATCACCCATGTGTAAGGCTGGGATGTAATTACATTAAGGGCCTTACCATTACCTTTTCCCTTACTACTATATTTTGCCTCAAAATATTCTTGTGTTGATGAACTCTATTTGGCTAAATTAGGGATACTGATGTTTTTTTCAAGAATCTTTGTCAATGACTCAATTTATTTATTCATAAATTTGGTTTCATCATGCCTAATGTTATTTTAGTAGACAAATTTGAGCCTCTCTTTCATGGGTTTCCTACCTAAAGAGGAGGTCTCAGTTGATGATTTGGAATTAACATCAGTTTTTTGACCATTTTTAACTCTTGATCCTTTTCATTTTGTTTCTTATCTTTATTGTAGAAAGCCTTCTATTTATCATGACTCACTATTAAGGAATCTAATTTAGAGGACTTCATTATACCCATATGAATAAGTTTATCTTGCTCTCGATTCAAGTTAGTAGCAAAATCATCCAAGGATGGCATGGTCTACGTAGCTCTAATGGCATGCTTGGTGGCATGAAAGGTAGAAATGAAAATAGAATAGTCAAAACCCAATTTGACATGGATTGAAAGGATCAATTGTTTGTATTTTTTTATTTATGATACATAGTTTCAATTACAACTTGAGTGATTTAAATTTGGTAAGGAAGTCCTATAATTATGTCAAACTTACCTAGGCTCAAACTAATGAGTTAATTATTTAACTCATGACCCCTCATTATATCCTCCCAAAAATGTTTCTTTAGTGTGGCCCAAACATCATGAGGATTATTTGTAGATTCAATGTGAAAGAGCAAGTCAAGAGAAATAGATAGGCATAATAAACTATATGCCTCATCAGATATATTAAACCACTTCACATTATTTTTTATCAAGTTTTAGTTCTATTTTAGTACCCATCACGATTCGGTGTAAACCTTTAATCTTCAAAAATATTTATACTTTGATTTTCCACTCGAGATAGTTGAATGGTGTAAGAAGTAAAACCAGATTTTGATACATAGTGTGATAAGGGGGTACATGAAGAATTGATATTATGAAAGTAACAAGGAATTGAACCCCCTTAAAATTATAAAGGTTTGATTTTACAAGGCTTGATAATATCACCAATTCATAGAGCTCATAAAAACTCACACTTTCAAAAAAATGGCAACTTGAAAGGAGTTGTTAGGTGAGTTTGAAGTTCTTAAAAGAATTTCACCTTTAAAAAATGAAATTAGTTTCCAAAAACATTAGACCCAACCTTTAAAACAAAATTCAAGTTCCATTTTGTTGGTTATGAACAAGGGATAAAATCCCATATGATAGTGGGTTGGGTTCTGATAAGTGTTTGGGTAAGCATCAAGTTCTACAAGTGTCTGTGTAGTTGTCAGGTTTCAGTGAATGTCTGATCAAGGGTACAAATATATGGGATATCTATGTAGAAGTTAGAGTCTATGGGATATCCACATAGGCATCAATATTTGATGATGTTTGTGTATGTATAGGCATTCTATCGATCCATGTAATTATGTAAAAAAATAGATCTTGTATTGTAATGAAAAAACTACAAAAAGAGCCACTAAGTTTCTTGAGAACCCAAAAATGGTTTTCCTTTCTACTCCCCTACCATGTGAATTTGCATGGATTCCAAGAAAACCCCACCAAACCCTCCAAAAATAGGTAAAATTCAATGTTCACAAAGCTAGGTCATATTTATAGTTGTTTCTATAGTTTTGGCATGTTTTGTGTTCAATAACATAGGTCATTTCTATGAAAACCCACTTGACAAAAGATGACCTGCAAAATACGTATTTTCCCTTGTTCTTTTTCCAAATTTAAATTAACAAAAGACCCCAAAAGAAGATCAATTGATGATAATTGGTGAACCTACAATATGCAAGGTCAAAGAATGCTAGATCTGTGACATGCAAGCTAAAAAGTCAATATTTCACATAGAAGTTAGGGCATTCAGCTACCATATTTACTTTGATACCATGTTAGAGTGGGCCATAATTGAGGATCCAAAACTTGATAGACATGAATGCATGAATATTTTTAACATGCAAAATAAAATATGTAGAAGAGATAGCATGTTGTATAAGTGAAATTAAACATGATAAATGTGAAGCTTGTCTTAAACAATCAAAGATTAAATTATGAGCATTAGCCCAAAATTAACTTTAGGAAGGATACATTTGTAGAGAAGCAAAAAACCACCAAAAATAAATGGATTTGCAACTTAAAATTAGAAAATAGGTTAATCTATATTTTATTAATGATGAATTATAACACCTAAGCAAGTTAAACAACATGTTTAGGAAGAACCATATAGTGGTATAAAAAACCTACACTAATATGTATATTGTAGAATAAACTACATGAAGATATTGAATCCAATGACGTCCCAATAACATATCAAAAACTTTGGCACTGTGTAATACTATAAACTTGGTGTCCACATGTGTGGGACCAACCTATCATGGTAATTTGATCTCACCAATAGCTCTCTAAAAATGACCATTGAATCTATTTATTACCATTATTGTTATAAGTATATCCTTATCTATGTATCCAAGATGAGAGAAAAGTGTGTTAATACACATACTCACACTTAAATCATTATTAACCATGACACTCTATATAGTTTGATGATCAATGTAAGATCTAATGAATAAAGAGTGCAAATTAAGATCGTCTTCAAGTATCTCATTCTCTATTTATGTGATAAGTGTTGTAGATGGAACTAAAGCATGATATGTTCCAATGATGCCATTTAATGGATGTTGTGCCTTTCTATTAGAATGATAAGAAGATGGTGGAAGATGTGCATTATATGTGTAATGCACTTTTGATTTGTCTATTATTTCTTGACATGTATGCCTAGGGAAAGGATATTTGAATATCCTCATTATTATACTGACTCAGTTTTGCCTTTGTACTATTAGCATGTATATGATTGTATTTTTGACCTATTGATTAAAAATACAATATATAGTAATTTAAACCCAACATCATAGTAACCTCAAAAGGAGGGAAATAAAAGAACAATCAATAATTAATAATGAATTCTTACCATCACCTTGTCCTTTATGGCTTCTCTCCAATATCTTCAAACAATTTTCAATGCAAAATGATTTGTTTGTGGATTGCTTGCTTGTGGTTTCAAAATGACTCTAATGGCTTCCTTAGATAGTTGAATGGATTTGCAAGAGTATGAGGATGCTTTGATATGGCTGAATATGAGAGTATAGTGAAGGCTTATGTATTATCAAGTTAGTTTGGCCATGGCCCAAGCATGGATTTTATAGGATGGTGGAGAGGTTTTTAAGGGAATTTTAAATTATTTATAAGACTTTAGTTTAGAGACTTCTAGAATCTTAGAGGAGATTCTCTAGTTCTAGAGGTTTTTTGGATATTTTAGCGAATAATGGGGGATTAGATGAGGATTAAATGAGGTTTGGGGTTCATAGGGATGTATAAAAATCTAGGGTGGTAGGTTAGTTACGGGGCAGTTGAATAAATAGGAATTTTTAATTTGCAAGTGGGTTAGTGGGTAGTTAATGCAATAGGATTCGTGGCTAAGTAGGCTAGTTAGTAAGATAATAAAGTGATTCATTGATCTTAAGGGTATAAAAATGTTTATGGGGTGTAGGAAATATTATATAGTAAATAAGATTTTATTTGTTTGATTAAGGCTACAATTATTGCAGAAATTAGCAGGTTTAATAGAATAATTAAGATGAGTGGATTTAGGTGAATATATTTTGCCCCTCTTTTAAAGTGTATTGTGAGTGGAATGGAGTGGAAGGATTAAAGGCTTTTGAAATAAAAACCATTCCATGGATGAGTTATCATATGTTGTTATTAGACATGATGTTTCATCGAGGGGACATGCGAGGAGGAATGATTTAGATGGCCACTCAAAAATAAATCCTCGGGGTGGGATAAGACCAAAACAATGATAAGGGGTTGGGATGCCCCATGTATTAATTGAGTTATGATTTAGATGCCCCAAGCAAAATTGTTATGGGATTTAGCCTCATAAATGAGTCCTATAAAATGACCAATGTCTAGGAGTGAAGTTTAAACTACAAATTTGACTCAAGAGAGGATGGTTAGTATTGTGTTAGTTCCAAAATGAAATCAAAATGAAAGAAACACACTAACTAGCATAACATATCTAAGCCTAGTAACTAGGGGATATTAGTGAAGAAAAACCATTTGAAAACACAATTAGAAATGGAAATAAGTGAGAAATATGAACACAAAACACAAATTTCTTACCAAATACTTGATCTCTCCAAAATGTTCCTTCTTTGGCTTGCTCGACTTGTGCTTTAAGAGATATTCATCAATGGATTGTAGTCACCTTCATCTCCTCTTGGCACCTTTGGCTTGTGATGGATTTGGCTCAATATTTTGGCATAATAACACTACATCAATATGTGGTTTAAAGATATTTGGGCATGGTAACTTTAGATTGAAAGAGCTTAAAAATCAATAGGCAAGGCCTCTTATTTATAGATTTTGCAAAATGATCAAAATGAACCTGAGCCATCCATCTCAAAATGGAGATGTGTGGCTAAGATTCCATTCAATGTTTGAGACAAAAATCAATAAATGCCTTCATAAATAATTGGGATAGAGGGGCATTAAAGAGGTATGGAAGGTCTTAATAAGGTATGGAAGGGCTTAATGAGATATTTTATGCATTTATGTCTTAGGGATGTCTTTTCAAGAAATGATGTTATTTGATGATGTAGTTATTCAATATAAATTTCCAAAAAGAAATATTCAAAAATCTCCATGGAATTCTTAATTAGGATCATGATTTGAATTAATTATCTTTAAGTATGATTAGTCAACTTTGGTGCATTTTTCAGCAATTGGTGCACAAATTAATCATGTTGGTCAAAATATCATATTATTGACTCAAAATTTGACTAGATTGGAATTAGGATGTGATGTTAGATGTATTAGATCTATTATCCCATTTAGGATGTTTTTTACATAAAATAACAAAGGCACATGTCTAATGTAATAAATTTGGTAGAAAAGAGCAATCTAGAGAACTCAAGTACAAAAATGTCATTTTGACTCGAAATGATCTAATCAAAGTTAGTTGCCTCATAAATTGCATTGCCTTATTTAGTGATACCCTAACCAAAATTGGCACTTGTATATGATAAGTTCAAATATTTTAATGCATTTTAATTTTTTTAGTATAAATTATGCATTTTGATAGAAATTGGTCAAAAGCCTAATTGGAGGTTATTGGTGGCCACTTTTAGGTGTTTATAGTTTGCCCCTATTTGGGAAGGTGTTGCAAGATATAAGCACAATAATGTCTTCTCAAATATTGAAAATGTCATGTATGCCTACAACTTCAATGACAATGGATGAAATGTATGATGTCCCCTTGAGGGAATGGTTGGCATAAGTATGTTGGCAAATGGTCCCTTGAAAAGAAAGAAGCAAAATGAGGGGACCAAAGAAAGGAAGATGATGGGGTGAGAACATAATGAGTTTTTAAAAGTAGTCAAAATCACTGAGAATGCAAGTGGGATGGTGTAAAATGATTTTCCCAAAGGTGGTTATAATCATTGATAAGATGGAGTTTCCCCAGTTAGGACAAACAAGAAAACAACATGCCCCTATTTGGACAAAAAGAAATCAAATTTGGTGACAACATAATGATTTGCCCAAAGGTAGTTATAATCATTGAGAAATGCAAGTGGGATGATGTATAATGATTTGCCCATAAGCGGTTATAATCATTAGACCCTGATTATGGAAAACATGATTGATTGGCTTATGATGATGATGATAAATTGATATAGAGGGTAATGATGAATTTAAACAACCTTCTAGTAGGGAGATGTTCATCCAAACTAACAAAGGTTAAAATTATTTTTATTTGTTAATTACTCTATTTGGGATATGATTTAGATGGGATTGGGATGCTGGTGCTAAGGAGATGTTGATGTTGTCATTATTGAGTAGACTTCTTAAAGCTAATTTTTTTATAGCACTTTCTAGTAGGTATCATGATAGAACACCATGAGGACTAGGTGAAAATATGCATAAGGATTGACTCCTAAAATCCAAAATTCAAGGGAAAATAATGCATTAATGATAAAAACCATGGTATTTTCAATTATTCCATGTTAAACAGATAAGAACACACATCATCCAACTTAAAAATTTTAGTCTATTTCCCAGCTTGGATGGAAAAAATTGCATCCTTCATCTATTGTAGTTCTTGGGCTAAAAAACTAGAGGGAATAATGGCTTGAGGTGCAATATTGGCCTGGGTGGATGGTTGAGTGGTCACAAGTGGAGCACTTTAACTAGGGTATGATGGAGGTATTTTTTGGGCTACATTGTCTTGGTTGGGCAATGGAA
The DNA here is from genome assembly GCA_037957365.1 of Torreya grandis. Classification (NCBI taxonomy): domain Eukaryota; kingdom Viridiplantae; phylum Streptophyta; class Pinopsida; order Cupressales; family Taxaceae; genus Torreya; species Torreya grandis. The sequence goes on along the minus strand of JARHVA010001116.1, from coordinate 1,838,754 downwards.
TAGGAATATGCATACATGGATTAGGGTTTGTCTATTTGAATTGTACATACTATGATGTGATATTTTAGTTTGGGTTAGGTAAGTAGATTTGAGTTTCGGGGTGTTAAGGTTGGGATGGAGGGATATGGATATACTATGCCTATTGGGGTTGAATAGGGACCTATTTTTGACTAATCAAACCTTGATATTGATGGGGTGCTTTTGAACCAAGACCCTATCATTGAACTAGTGGCACATTTTGTACAAAAGGCAAAGGTTGCTTGATTGGTACTTGAGGAACATGGGAACCTCTAGGTTGCATGAATCCTTATTAAGAAGTTGATGTTTGTTAGAGATTCAACATCTATCACTAACTAATATTTGTACACTATTGATTAAAAATTATTTGGCTTTGAATTGGCACATTGGTTTATGAGGAGAGAGGTATGTTCACTGCTACTTTGTGAGGTGGAACATTGGTTGCCCCTTGTTGAGGTGGAAATATATTCTACCTCAGCTACATTGGTACATTATATTGTGCCTAATAATATGGAATATTACTCATTATTTAGTAATATTCATCATGTTTTGTTTTGGAGGCATGAAATTGGTCACTAGTTGATTACCTAATCTTGTTGGTTGAGTGCTTGAAGAAGTAGTTGGTTGAGGATTAGTGCTAGTAGTTAGTTGAGTTTGGGAAGTAAAAAATCTAACTCTATAATTTATATAACCACTCATGGTGTTAACTAAAGGTACATTTTTTTGTGTATTATTTATCTATATACTTACACCACTTTGGTTTAGATTGGATGTTGCTTGTGCATTGTCCACTATGTTTTCAATGTTCTATGTAGAAGCAAAAGACACCTCTTCGATGGTTGACACATGAAACAAGTTATAAATTTAAGTGTTTTGCATAAAGGGGTCTATACCTTTATTTTCCTTACTATTCAATTTGATTAATACTCCTATTAAAGGAACTAAAACTATAAGAGGCCTATTGGACATGGTCATCTGATTAAAATTATGTGCTAGGTTCAAGTACATTTGGTACGTTGTCTATATTTAAACAAAGTAATATTCCATGAGGACCTTGCCTTTAAAAATCATATTAAAGTACTAATATGGAGTTTTGAATAGAGATAAATAATTTCTAAAAGAATCGTGTTGATTATAAATTATGTTATGAGGCATTCATACTAGGCTTGACAAATTCTCATGGGGGAAATTTGCTGGAAACTTAGCCCCTACTTTGATAGCTTAAACCAAAATTTTGTCCTTGTTTTCCAAAAAATAATGCTCAAAAAGATAAGGATCATATGTGGATGGTGAATTAACATAGTACAATTTTTGAGGAACTAGTTCTTCAATAGTAGGTACTAAATCTAGATATTGATTTGTTTGTTCTTGATCTTGCTCTGAGTAAGGAGGCATGTTTGCAAAATAATGACCTGATGGTTCTTGGTTTTATGCCCCTATTTGAGTGTTATAATATGGATAATAATTAGTCTCATAAGCAACATTTTCTGCATAAGAGTCTTGAACCATTTCCTCTTATACAACCACATTACTAAATCCTAGATTATACATGAGGCCACTACAAGTGTAGGAAGACATGTTAGGATCCATAGTAAATGCTTGGTGATAAAAAGGGAATAGAGTTATACAAATTCTAAAAATGAGATGTATAAAAGAGGTTCAAACTTGGTCTAACTTGATCAAAAGGATGGATATGTATATCTAAAAAGGTTAATGTAAAGAATTGTGATAAAACAAGTTAACGTCAAGTATCTAATGTTACACATCTCACAGAAAAAGGTCAAGTAAAATTTTTGTAAATTGAAATGACAAATTCTAGGTCAAAGTGTTTAAAATTATTCTAATCTAGGAAAAATAAAAGTTGTTAGGTCTTTTGGCCAAACAAGGTGTCAAACGCTAGGCTCAAACAAAACATGTGCTAGGACTTTTGGCCAAACAGCATCAAAATCTAGACTTTAAAAGATGAGATATTTAATCTAACAAATTTAAAACACTTTTAATAAAAACTAGGCATTTGACTCTTGGACATTAATTTGTTCAAAAATTATGAGGTATGAAACAAAAGGCACTTAGAGATAGTTTAATTTCTCCCAAATAATGGCACAAACTAAGCTCTTTCAACTGATGAGCTAGATAAATGTGAATGGCATAACCGGGCTAGACAAAGGCTCTAAAAGAAAACTTGAAATGGTTAGAACTTTGAAATAACTTGGGCTCTATATGAATAGACCTATAAAATAAGTTCAAAATAATTTGAGTAGTTTAACCACACTAAAGTGTTGAAAATGTGTGATAAATGCTTATTCCAAGACTTAAAGGAAAAAATGGTTTTATCATGATTTTGCCAGCATAACACTACTCTCCTCAACTCAAATGATACACACATACAAAGTTTTGACAAAATATTTAAGGCAAAAGTGTGTTATCACATGGACCTTAAGACAAAAGGTGAAATAGGATGAGTAATACAAAACGTAGCCTAGGACTCAAAGCGTGAGTGATACGCAAGATGACTTGAGTCCTATCAAATTATGATAATGATGTTGAGTCTAAAAATGGCCCTCAATTAAAATTGGGAATTGAACTCAAGTTAAAATAAGTCAAGTGCAAATTCATGAACCTAATTTAAAACATCAACCTTTAAAACTTGGAAAATTCCAATTTCAAATTTAAACTACCAATGAGGGACTTAAACAAAATATGGCAAAAGGTCTAAACTCAAATGGGCAATATAACTATACCAAATTGGAAGATATGACCCAAAGTGTATGATGATAACTTTGAACAAGGAAAAATATGTTTTTTAGTTGGGTAGCATAATGCCTCCTTATTCAAATAAATTTGGGGAAAATATGTTTGGTTATGTTGGTTTTGTTAACTCCAAGTTTTGACTCCACACAAAAACTAATTAATCTAAGACAAAGACAAATTAACTAACTAATCATCTTAAATCGTAAACCAACAAGGTATGACAAAGTGGGGTTAACTAAACTAATTGGTTTTCAAACATTCTATATGGATCCCATGTCTACCAACTTTCACGTTAGTAAACAAGAAAATCACCATGTCAATTGGGTCTATGACACATGGCTTCTTGTAAAAAGGTCTTTCCCTTTTTAAAACCACTACATCCATCACTCACTCAGTATAGTGTGATGTCTAATGTGTTCATACATCCTAGACTTAGCCTCAGTGATAGGAGATGGTTTAACCACTCAAACCATCAGTCCCAGTGGGGTGATCCCAATTTATATACCCCCCTTGTGGAGAGGGTTTGAAGATGATGCTGGGAGATGAAACTCCATATCAAAGCTTCCATAAATAACTCATGGGAGGTAATGAATTCCCCCTCACAAGCCAAGATGCAATGAAATAAATGACAATTAAAACAGCTTTAAAGGTTGTTTATAGATCACCCAAGCCATGTAGGTCTTGGGGAGAGCCTTGATGGCTTTTCTTTTACACCTTTAGACTAAGTCACTTTGTAATGATGTTGGCACTTTTGATCCCAAAATTTCCCTAAAGGGTATGGATGGGAGATCATACACACACAACTCTCTATTTTCTCAAATAAATCTAATCTAGGCAAAAAATGATAACAAATTTGTAAAAACTTGAAGTGTGCTCAATTTTAAGCACTAAACAAAATGTATGGTGATTTTATTTAGCCCCTTGGCTTTAAGATGTAAAAAATTTTAAATATTGCACCAAAAATACTATATGAAGCAATAAGCTTCTATGTTTGTTTTAAGCCTAAAGTTTTTAAGTGTTCAAGACTTAGCATGCTAAATTTGTTTTTAGGCACCAAATACCAAATGTGTGAAGACTAGCATGTTCATTTTATACTAAATTTAAAGTGTGTATGATTTTAACCAAGTTCTTTTTAAACCCCAAATTGACGTGTATGATTACTTAAAAACACCCAAGTTAACTTCCAAACCAGCCTTTCAACCTATAAAATCAAGATTAGGACTGCTTGCTTTGAAGCACTTATGAGACTAAGCAAACAAATTTGTAAAATAAGCTCTCAAGTTTTTCACACAGTGTAATCCTGCTACTCCATAGTGCAATCCCATGACTTTGCAAAATCATGATTCAGATAGACAATATCACTATTTAGGTTAGTTTATTAGAAATCCATAATCCCACTATTTGGGTTAACAATCATGTGAGTCAGGTCCATAATCCCACTATTTGGGTTAACAATCATGTGAGTCAGGTCCATAATCCTATGACTTGGGTCTATAATCCCATTATTTAGGTAAGCAAAATCAATATTCAGGTTTACAATCCCATAATTGAGAAAGTTGTGGTATTGTCACTTAACCCTAATAGTCTAGGTTAACTGCTAGTGGTTTAAATACAATACCACGACTCAGATCAACAATATCACTATTAGCAAATAGCAGTATTGCAATATCATGACTTGGAAGTCACAAGATTGTAATATCTCCACTATCAAGTAGCAGGATTTTAATATCATTGATAATGAATAGTGGGATTGCAATAACGCTACTGGAGCTACAGATAGAGACAAACATTAAGCTAAAATAGTAAAAACATAATATCACAACTTGGAATGACAAAGTCACGACTGTCTTGGTGGAAAGATTGGGGTATAGAGGGCAAACCCATTACTCTGTAGGGATAAAACTATGACTTACAAAAAAATGTATTTTTACTCAAATTTTCACCTTATTTGCTTCTACACTCTAAGATCCTATATGACAAAGATTAGTAGTTTGCTTTTAGGTGATTTTTGACCAAATTTGTGTTGTTAGGTGCCACTAGGTGTGCTATTATGTAGACTAAGAATTTGACTCAAGAGAGGATGGTTAATATTGTGTTAGTTCCAAAATAAAAATAAAATGAAAGAAATACACTAACTAGCATAACATCTCTAGGCCTAGTCACTAGGGGGAGCTTAGTGAGGAAAAACCATTTAAAAACACAATTAGAAATGGAAAGAAGTGAGAAATATGAACACAAAACACAAATTTATTACCAAATATTTGATTGCTCCAAAAGGTTCCTTCTTTGGCTTGCTCTATTTGTGCTTCAAGAGATCTTCATCAATGGAGTGTAGTCACCTTCATCTCCTCTTGGCACCTTTGTCTTATGATGGCTTTGGCTCAATATTTGGGCATAATAAAACTACATCAAGATGTGGTTTGAAGCTATTTGGGCATGGTAACTTTGGCTTGAAAGAACTTAAAAATCAATAGGCAAGGCCTCCTATTTATAAATTTTGTAAAATGATCAGAATGAATTTGAGCCATCCATCTCAAGATGGAGATGTGTGACTAAGAATCCATTCAATTTTTGAGGTAAAAATCAATAAATGTCTGCATATATATTTTGGATAGAGAGGCATTAAAGAGGCATGGAAGGTCTTGATGAGGCATGGGAGGGCTTAATGAGATATTTTATGCATTTATGGCTTAGGGATGTCTTTCCAAGAAATGATTTCATTTGATAATATAGTTATTCAATATCAATTTTCAAAAATAAATATTCAAAAAGCTCCATGGAATTCTTAATTAGACTGATTGGATCCATTATCTCATTTAAGATGTTCCCAACCCAAAATAACAAAGGCATGTGTCTCATGCAAGAAATTTGGTAGAAAAGAGCAATCCAGAGCACCCAGGTGCAAAATTGTCATTTTGACTCAAAATGATCTAATCAAAGTTAGCTACCTTATAAATTACATTACCTCATTTAGTGATACCCTAGCCAAATTTGGCACTTGTATATGACAAGTTCAAATCTTTTAATGTGTTTTAATGTTTTTAGGCCAAATTGTGTATTTTGATAAAAATTGGTCAAAACCCTAGTTGGAGGTTATTGGTGGCTAATTTTAGGTGTTTACAAGAAGCAAGTTGATGAAGATGATAAAATTCTTCAGATGTCAACATTGTCTGGGGAATGAAAAATATGAGATAGTCCTTGGGATAGTGACAACTCTCTTAGCAAGGACACATGCAAGGGATAGCTAGAAACCTATAAAGAACATTGGATAAGTGATCATTGATAATAAGCCACTTTAATATAGGATTTGTAGATCAATACAATTTATTAACTTTGAGTGACCCATAGGGGATGGGATGAGATTAGATGTTAGTAGTGGATGAGCTATCCTATGGCACAAAAATATGGCCAGGTGTTGCCTACATAGTCTTAAGAGACTTCAGGCTAATGTAGTTCTGACCCAAGATTTTGGACTTATAATAGGAAATAGAAGACTATGCCCAAAATAGTGATTTAGGATGACTTATGGATGATTAAATGAGATAATATGATATGAAAAGGGATCCAGGGATCAATATTAGTAGACAGGATTGGATAATATAATTATCAGAGGTTAAATGGGACGAAAACGGGGGGTGAATAAGGGGAGTAAAATATGAAAAGGTGGGGTAAAAGGGTCATTTTGTATTTTTGATATAGTGAATTTTTGTGTTCTAGAGACCAAACCATGAATCGCATTCCTCATTCATCATACTATGGAGAGAGGTCTCAGAGCACCAAAGGGTGGCCAACACAGGACCATCGATGAGTACTCTACCCTTAGCTATTTGATTTTGTCTTTTTAAATTTATTATATCTATTTCTTTTATGTATGACTAGACATGGAAATATTACCACTAGGGGCATTTCCCATAGTCATGGTATTACCACCACAAGTTATGATAATGCAACTATGCACTGCAATATTAAAAAACCACAAGGGGCTACCTATGGTTTTATAATATCACAACAAGTGACTCAAGTTATTTCAATACTATAAAGGTTAAATCATAGTTTTATAAACCATGTGGTTATACCTATAGTTTTATAAAACTATAGATTGTGAATGGCAATATTATCAAGATCACTAGTTAAGGCAAGCTCGAGATTTGTAGTTTTATGGTAATTAAGAATGACAGTTAATTAATGGATTAAGAATAGAATGGATATGGGAATAGATTAGTAAGGAGTTAAATGGATTAATTTTTAGGTTATTTAGGGATTTATATGGGTGGAAAATTAAATTAAAAGGGGTAATTATCTATATAGGATAGTTTAGTGAGAAGGAAGTGTTAGGAGCTGGTGTGATTAGTGAGATAGGTTAGTTTAGACAAATGAGTAAAGGGGTAGATAGTTAGTTATATGCTTAGGTAGATAATTTATTCAATGGGTGGAAAAGTTAATTAAGAAGTATAATTTGGTAGATAGGATGTATTAGTTAGAAATTGGGTGGTGGTTAGATTATGGAGCTGAATGGGACTAGTGAGATGGGGGATTATATGGATAGGTATTGAGTGCATGGGATGAAATAAGTTGAATAATTATGATTAGATTATTAGGGGTTATGTTTTGATAGGGTTGGTATTAGTATAGGAAGATTTAGGGATTTTGGCATCTGGAGTATGTCAATTATTGGTACTACATGAGATGCATCTTTTAACACTAATCAAGTATGGAGTACTTAATATGATAGGCCTCTACTATATCATGATGATACTCATGGTGAGGATCGATAAGGCATTGATTATAGTCTTGATTGAGAGATGGCATTTAGAGATTAGCATATTTCATTTTTTAACTAGTGAGATGACAATGACTCTCGAGGATGTGCTACATATTTTCTAATGTTTGATGAGAGGTGATAGGATATACTGGCAATCACATACCCTAAGAGTGATGGTATAGAGATTAGTTGGTTATTTCATATTAGAGCTTGTGATTCTCAAGTGGATATTGATATGGCTTTGAGAGAGGGAACTATTAATAAGTTGACTCTTGTAGTTATGTCTCTTATTATTGGCATACTCTTGCCAAACAAGAGTGGTTAGTGGTTCCACTTGGGATTAGGAGATGTGGTGTCATAGATGGTTTAGGATTATTGAGTGTTTACCTGAGGTCTTATGGCACTATCCCACTTATATAGAGAGATTCATATGGGGGCTTAAAGAGGAGCAACAAGCTGAGGTCCCTCTATATGATTATAGATAAGAAGTTAGGAGCATATCATAATAGAGAGACCATTAGGTATTTGTGTAGATAAGGATCCTGACCAACCTTTAGTTTGGATGGTACATTATTATTGTATTATAGAGATTCCATGCCAGTGAGATGCATTTTTACAAATAGACATTTGATAGTCTATGAGCGGATTAGATCACCTAGATGTTATTTAGATAGTTTCAATGGGGATGGGCTAAGAATGCAAATGTTACATGATTCATGCTCACCTAGTGTTATCTAAATGGTCATCATGATTATATTATTAAGATATATAGGCCAATTTAGGTGTAACAATAGTTTGGGAGGTAGTAGGATATTCCTAGAGAGGAGCATTTATTTGCTCATAGTGATAGGGAGAAGCCTCAGTGGGGGGATTTAGTAGATAGGGTACTAGTGAGAGTATTAACCCTATTATATGGGATTATTAGACTGTTATTATAGATCTAGGAGTGATTATAGTGTATACATCTTAGTGGGCTTAAATACAGCCATATAAACTGCTCAGATAGATAACTAGAGTGAGGAGGGGGGTTATACAAAGATTATTACAGGCACGAGCTTGACTAGGTAAGAAGCGATCATTGAGACCACATCCTAAGGCATAGGGCCATCAAGATGCATAGGGAGGACCAAATGTTATGGATATTAATAGGAGGGATTATGGGGGTCAAGATGGAGACTAGACTAGAGTTGGAGATTAGGCAAGGGGAGTAGGTATAGACAATGTAGGACTATTTAGGCCACCTTTGAGCGAGGATGATCAAGCATTGTTGGATAGGTTAAGGAGAGAGATATAGACCCAAGCTATAAATATTGTAGGGATATTAGTTGAGTGGGATAGAATGGTTGCATATTTATATGAAAAGGTCATTTAAAGAGATATCCAGATGGTAAGGGTACTTAAATAGGTTTCAAGTTTGATGGGATAGGTGATAGCCTTATAGGGATAGATAGTTTTACTTCAGAGGTAGATCTAGAGCTCAGATACTCTGATAACCTCATTATAGTGGCATATTATAAAACTTCATTCAAGGATTAGGGAGAGAAGAAGAGCTACAGGTGGTTGAGAAGGCTAAGGAAGAGGGTGATATGGTAAAAGAGAAGAGATATATGGGGATGGTGATGAGACAAATTAGTCAAATAATGTGAGAGGCATAGTATTATAGAGATTTGTATGAGGTAGCAGTGTCAGTAGGCCAATGTGTTGCAAATTTTAGAGCTAGTTCCTCCCAGTCTATACATTAGCCTGATAGGAGACCACCTGGATAGCAATGATTTTGGATGTGTATTTGTGAGTCAAGCATTATATTATGGATATGTATTTATTATAGCACATTTATGCCCATGGGTCCCATTTGTGTAGTTATATATTTTGACATGGACTCCTATAGACATTATGGATTTTCGATATATGTTATTATGATTATTTTGTATATGGTTATGTTATGATTTTTATTGTGATTATGTTATTGATGATGGATGAACTTGATTATGTGGTTGTTAGGTATGGATATATGGATTATCGACATTGTGTATTATGGAATTATATATGTGATTGGATATTATTATTTTTGTGTGATGATGAGTTTTTATAGATGAGATAATGATGATGATGCATATGTTTACATGATATATATGATTTTTATGATTTAGATGTAGATGATGTTTATTATTTTATGTTTTATAATGTGATACAATGCTTAAAAATATGTGTTGGTAAACAATCCATTGGTTTAATCATATGTCTCACAAACTAATGTTGGGTAAAATCCTCATCCACCAAGGAGGTCGGTGGGGTGTTGGGTAGTAGATTAGGATTGTTAGATGGGATAGTGAAATGATTAGGAGGAGGGAATGGGGGGGAATTTGAAGCCATTATATATGTAGGCAATCCAATCTATCATTGCACTTGTGAATATAAGTGTTCCCATGACATGAATATAGTCAGGTTCACATTAGATTCATAGTGTGTGGGAACTCCATTTTAGTGATTTTCCAAATTCCTATATTGGGTAGAAATTTAAGGCCATCCTTGATCCCTTGGTCAAAAAAGAACAAAATTTAAAAAAAAGACAAGATGAAAAATATTTACAAGACTTAATGATTATTAACAAACCTTATCAACAATATTTACATGTGGATATATATACTGACTTGTGACAAAATAACATACATACACACATGCATAAAATTATAATGCAAGATATGTACAAAATTTATCGCTTAAGAAGATAATATTAACAGGATTATGATACATATTTGACTCTTATAAAGGAAACCTAAGGAAATGATTAATAAAAACCATAAAAAGACTTAATAAAAAGGTTGTTAATGGTAATATATACAAGGTTCCCTAAGAGAATTGACTTTTATAGGGGTAGATCATGCCCAAAAATCACTGTGATAAAATGGGATAAGGATCAAAACCAATTATAACACAAATGTGGGATTTGAAATGAATAATTAGGATTCAGGTACAAACCATATTATGGATCCTTGAGTAGGAACATTTTATGACCCTTTTTAGTGGTGAGATTAGTGGGTAGTATGAATACTTATGCTAAGGGGGTAAATGGGGATAACCAAATGTGGGTGCAACTAAGGCTGATAGGAAGAGGATTTGTCAAGAAGGATGCGATAGGGATATGTATTAAGAGGCCAAAATGGAATGAGTAAATGTTTGAGGGTGGAGTATATGTTTCTAGATGAATTCTCAACAAATATATCCTTTGTAATTTCAATAATGATTTACCCCAATGTAAGACTTATATCCCCATATTGCCCTAAGCATATATTATATACCCACAATTAGGACCAAGTTCATAGGAAATGATGTAATGGAATGAAAATATGAGAGGAGTGGAGTGGTGATGGATGGTTGTGCCCCCAAGAGTATAAACCCATAGACGGAGGTTATTTGGAGTTCTTTAAGTATATAAATGCTTAAAATGCATAATATTTAGGGGTTCATCAAGCTCATCACCATATAATGTTGCTAATTTATAGGCTCTCAATCCAAATTTTTCAATAATAACATAAGGCCCAAGCCAATTTACTTTAAATTTTCCTTTATTTTCTTGCTCTACATTGGTGATTTTCTAATTCTCCTTTAGGAATACATCATCAATTTTGAATTCTTAGGACTAGATCTTCTTGTGATATTGGCCCTTGATCTTATCATAATATGCTCTAAAATGATCAAAGGCATTTTGATGTTTTTCATCTAATAAATCATGCTCTTATAATTTCTCTTGTCTGTAATTATGATCAATGATCATGCCCCATAAAGAGATTCATAAGGAGGGGAGCTCAACTTAACTAGGCAAGATTACTTTTGTGCCATAGACTAGAGAATATTGAGTGGCCCTGGTAGGTGTTCTAACATAGTTTAGTAAGACCAATGAGCAGGATATAATTGTAAATGATAATTTCTACCAGCATAATTAACAATTTTTTTGAGAATTTTTAGAAGTGTTTTATTAGTTACTTTTACTTTTTTATTGCCCTGGGGATAGTAGGGTGTGGATAAATGTTGCTCAATGTGATAACCATTACAAAAATCTTCAAATTCTTGATTTTTAAAATATTTACTATTCTCTAATATGATTTTGGTTGGGATTCCAAAGTGGAAAATAATTTGATTCTAAATGAATTTTGATATTTGGAGACTTGTGGTATAAATTAGCATCATTGATTTGACCCATTTGGTAAAATACTTCATAGCTATAATTATAAACTTATGTCCATCAGATGATATAGGATCGATATTTCCAATTAGGTCTAGTCCCATATGGAGAATGGCTATGGGATAATTATAGGTTTTAGCTCTTGTGTGGGGGCATGAATGATATTACCGTGCTTCTAAAAAGATACACATTTATTCACATACTGGTAGGCATCATGATACATTGTGGGCCAATAGTATCTAGTCCAGAGTAACTTCTTAGTTAGGGCCATCCCAATTACATGATCATCATAGATACTATTGTGGGTCTCCTTGATTGCAAGAGTATCCTCCTTTGATGCCATGCATCTCAACAAGGTCATATCATAGCCTCATCAATAGAGCATGTTGTTAAGGATGGTATAACAAGATGTATTATGAATAAAGGCTTTTTGTTGGTGGTGATTTGAGGTTTGGTGGTAGAATGTTGTCTTAGAGGTCAGTATAAATGTCATGGTACTAGGGTAGACTAGGATCAAGTATAGCACAAAATTGATAATGATCCATTGATTGATGAGTCGATAATAATAGTCATTCAATAAAAAAATTGCCTTCAAGGACATATTCTAGAAGATATATTAGAGAACCAATAGTGGCCATTGAGTCACTAGCTTTATTACTTCCCCTCAGGACTTGGTCAAATGTTATTAACTAAAAACTTTGCTTCAATTGCTCCACTAATTATTTTTAGGGAAGAAATTTCTCATATTTTGTCTAAAAATCTTCATTCACCTATTTTATAATTAGCTAAAAAACACCAAAGACTTGTAGGTACTAGATATTCCATTAGATAGTAAGTTCGAGTCCACAAATTAAGGCCTCATATTCAACAATGTTATTTGTGCATGGGAAAGCAATTCAAAAGGATTTAGAGATTAGGTCACCTTGTGGGGTTACCAAAAGGATTTCTACTCCCAACCCATGCATGGTGAAAGAGCCATCAAAATATATATTTTAGTTGTTTGATTCTTCAGTAGCCAGTATAGACTCATCTAGGAAGGTCTTGATTAGTGGCTTATTATCTACAATAGGTGTTGCTTCAAGTTGATCCATAATGACTTGTATTTTAATGGCCTTTTGATTTACATATTCTATAATAAATTCACTTAATAGCATAATCCATATGGCCATTCTACTAGTTCAAGCTGATTTAGATATCATATACTTGAGAAGATCAACCTTTGCTATGAGTTTGGCTTGGTTGTTCAACGTATAATGCTTGAGTTTCTAGGAGGCAAGGATGATGGCCAAGAAATAATTTTTAATAGGGTTATAATTGAGCTCATATGAGATTAAATTTCTAATGAGATAATAAATTGCTCATTCTTTACCTTCATCATTATGTTGAGCTAGTAATGCCCCTATAGCACAAGCTATTATAGAGATATACAAAAGTAACAGTCTTCTTGAGATGGGTGGTGATATAAAATTGGAGGATTAACCAGATATTAATTTATATTATCAAAATCCTATTGAAATTATGAGTTCTAGTTGAAATGAGTTCCCTTCTTTAAGATATGGGTGAAGGGATGACACTTATCTGCTAATTGTGATATAAACTAACAAATAGCTTGTAGTTTCCCTTGAAGGTTTCTTAACTACTTCGAGTTTTTAGGAGGAGGCATTTCAAAAATTAATTTTACTTTGGCGATATCTACTCAATGCCTCTTTTAGAGACTATGAACCCCAAGAGTCTACCCAAGATAACTCTGAACACACCTTTCTTAGGGTTTAGTCTAACCTTATATTCTCTAAGCCTCTCAAAGATTTTCCTTAAGACCATAGGATACTCGAATCAAATTTTAGACTTTCCCAGTATATCATCCATGTAATCTTCTACAGTGTCATACATCATGTCATGTAATATTAGTATCATTACCCTTTGCTAATTAGTTCTTACATTTCTAAGACCAAAAGGCATCACCTAGTAACATAAGGTCCCCCATGGAGTAATAAATGTTGTTTTATATTAATCTTTGGGTGAAATTTTAATTTAATTATATCCATATAAATTATCCATGAGGGAGAGAATATCATACCCTATGATAGAGTCCATGATCATGTTTATGTTAGGCAAGGGAAAGTCATCTTTAAGACATGCCTTATTTATGTCTTGGAAGTCACTACAAATTCTGATTTCTCCTTATGGTTTGGCCATGGGGATAATGTTAGATATCCATTCAGAATAGTCAATTGGATAGATAAACCTAGCTTCTAATAATTTTAACAACTCTTATTTGACTAAGAGGGCCACCTTGGGGTGAATATTATGAAGTTTCTATTTAATTGGTTTTGCATTTGGATGAACCAATAAATAATGCACTACCAAATTTGGATCTACCTCTGGCATGTCAAAATAACTCCATGCAAACACATCTATCTATTCCTGGAGAAGCTTGATGAGGAATTTTTGCTCTTCGGATGTAAGAGTTTCCCCCAGTTTGACTATTTTATGACTTTCATTTATTCCAAGATTCACTTTTATAACCTCCTCAATAAGAGAAGGTGATTGGTCCTATAAGTATGTTGGGGGTAATGGTAATTCCTCTTTGGAAGCAAATTCCTCTGGGAGCTCTGTATTTAATTTTAAATAAAACTCTTCTTCATCATGAGTGGGTTGTATTTTGTCCATATTTGGAGAGGAATATTCATATTCCTCTACTTCGATTTAATTCAGAGATATTTTTTACTCCCCAAAATATGTGAACTCATTTAAACTAATAAAGAATCCTTTCTTATGGTCTTCTAATGGCATAAAATCTCTTTCTCCCAGATATTCAATAATGGCTTCATCATTTTGAAATATATAAAAAGAAGTCTCATTCTTTTGATCCTAGTCTTTAAGTGTGGGATAGCGGAGGGAGATGTTGATAGTGGAGATGGTCATGTCAAGGAAGAGGTTGGTGGTAGCCAAGTCTTCATAAAGACTATAGATGAAACTTGTTTTAACATCTTCATCATAGGTAGACTCCTCAAGAACCAAATAACTGTCCAAGATGATAGTTCTTAGGTCAATGCCCAAAGGTTTTTTCCCTAAGCCAAGATGTTTTAGGTGTTCCCTGAACCCCTATAGGTTCAAGCCTACCTTGTTTTTCCCTTCCTAGTCCTTTCCCCTTATAATTCATATTTTGAAGCATCTTTTAAAGCTGGGGGTAATTTTGTTTATGAAATTATAAGGCCTCATATTTAGTAATAATCCATGCATCATTGGGTTCATCAAAGTATTATTCTAATAGAATGCTTGCACTAGTAAAGGATGTAGACCCAAACTGATAAATAATGGGTCCATATTTCCTCATGTTCATGAACCCATAGTTGCATGGGGAGAGTGGTAAGTTTCTAAAATAAAGGGTTTTTTATTCATACTCTTCACAACTATTGGAAATGATCTTAAGACTAGTGATGTTTGGGGATTCATTTGAAGTAGGTGGTAGATCATCAGGGTGGAAATACTTTGTAGCTTTGGGATTACAAGTGGAACTATGAGTGATGGGACAATAACAAGTAGGATGAGATTAGTCTATTTAACAGCTATGAAAGTGTTCTATTTCCCCTGGGATGGTAACCTCCATTCCTGAATGAGGAAATTTTAAGCATTAATGGAGGGTAGAAGTAACTACTCTCATTTCATGAATCCATGGGCATCTTAGAAGTAAATTATATGAGATATCAATGTCCACTACATGAATTAGGATCTGGTGGATTACAGGTCCCACAACTATAAGAAGATAAATAGTGTTAATAGATGGCCTTTCATTATCATCATATGCTTTAATAATTATTAAAGTAGGCCTTAATGAAGACTTAAAGTACCCCAATCTCTTGAGAAAGTTAAGATTTCACAAATTTAAGGCTGGCCCTTCATCTATGAGTACCCATGGGATCCTCTGATTGAAAATGGAAATTTCAATGAATAGTGGGTAGTTATGATGAGGGCTTATAAGTGGCATATCTTGTGCACTAAAATTAATCTATTGGGAAGGAGATAAATGACCCACCAAAGCCTGAAATTGGATTGTGTTAATATCCCTAGGGACTTTTAATTCTTTTAGGACTTGATTGAGAATCTCCTACTGTACTAATGACGTCTTAAGAAGATCCATGAGAGAGACTTGAGTTGGAGTCTTCTCAAGTTATTAGATGATGTCATATCATGTTTCAGAAGAACTCATGACTTTTTATCAATATTAACTCTTTGAGATGTGGAGGTAGAAAGATCCTCTAGAGGTGCTCAAAGAATGATGATCTTGCCACATTGTGTAGTTAATACATAGTTTATGGTTTCCCTATTGATTTTAAAGATGGTGGATGGTGAATGAGTGGGATTTTGGGGACCTCAAAATGTAATGGTATGGGATGGAATGATAGTCTATTCTATTAGAAGTGAAGGCTTGACCCTAATCCTTTAGTGGTTTCTTTTACCTCTAATCATGCTTAGGCAAGGGCTCCTAATATATTTCTAGTTGTTAATTCTTGGATTGACTAGTTAAATTCTCCCCTTTTAATTCTATATCTCCTTTCTCAATTAAATTTTGATATAGTGCCTTAACTACATGTATTTATTGGTATTATGTCCATTGACTCTATGATACTAGAAAAAATCATCTTCACAATACCAATCTAGTTGTGGCTTACTATCATTCAATGGTCAGATTAAGGGAGAGTAATCATATTAGCAAGGATTAATTGTTGTAGGACCATTTATGTAGGTACACCAAGACTAGTTAGAGGCCTCTTTCGCATTCAAGGCTTTGGTTTTCCCTGTGGTACCCTTATAGTGGAGACATTTTTCTTTTTATTGGTAGGGGAGATTTATGTAATGTATGTACATGTTTAGGGTTTGTTACACCATCCCCTATGATGTTTATATTCCTATTGAAGATCTTGGGCTTACCCAAAAAGGTATTATCTTGATTTCAAACTTTTTTATTTTAGGAATATAATTTAATAGTGCCATTTTCAATGAGTGCCTTTTAAATTTGAATCCCCTTCTCTATGATTTCATCAAAATATTTAGCACACTGTGGCTTTAATTAGTATTTTAAATCTGCATTGAGATTGTTAATGAATATTTTGGCCAACTCCTTCTTAGGAACTGTGTAGATTAATAAATCAAATGGAAAATTATTTCATTTTTTGCTTAGTATTACTTATATTTATTTCAAACATTAAATTATACATAGGGATTACTCATACATTACTCAAATTGAATCATATAATCAATATAGATTAAATGATTTTACAACTTTACGCAAACTCTCAAGCATTGCTCAAGCATTTTTTAGATTTATTACAACCCATAGTGGATTATATTTACTTAGATTTATTGGAGCTATGTGAGGCTCAATTTATGCGTAACATAACTTATTTTAGACACATAAAATTATTCATTAAGTTTTTGACAATGTTAATCTTGACATCCTTAACTTACTTGGTTCATTTGCCATTTCACTAACTCATAATATATAAAGAGATCCTTTATTGTCTTAAAAACACTAAAAAATTCATATGTGCATCCCTATTTAGCCTACATGCTCATGTCCAACATTTTCTAGCAATCCCTATTTTTATGGGAATTCTGCTAGGTCAAACAGGATTCACTAGAGTGGTCCTATCCCCTAGCGTGACATTATCCCTTGCACTCTAATGATTAATTTTAAAATCAATAAATTTCACAAAAAATCTATCATGCATTTTTAAAATTTGGTTAGTGAAAATATTCCAAATATTTCCCTATATAATCACATCAATGCTTCTCCAAACACATCTAGTAATCACATGGAAATTCTATTGCACATTGAGAAAAATAGCACTATTTTTTCCAATCTTAATTATTCTACATTATAACAATTATAATCCAAGTATGAATATATTTTATTATAGGACAAGGGCATCTATTATCAATCATTTTAATCAATCTTCTAGCTACAATCATATAGCTACACAATCACACTATGAGGGAGAACTACATTGCCTTGAGGCCCATTTGGGGTATATAGGCAACACTAAGATTACATAAGGTTCTATACGAATAGTTAAGCTATTCCCTTCACCCATTATCCCCCTTTAAATTTGACACCTATTTTTTTCCTATGTAGGAATAAGGGTTTATCTTTTTTACATTTTTTATGTGACATATCAGCACACATAATTAAATAGTCGACCCTTACAAATGGTCACACAAACCCAAATTAGAAAATCAAGATCATAGGTAGCCAGGATGTGGAGGTAGTCGACAAGCAATGTCATAGTGTGTCCCTATCCTCTTTTTACATAATTATCCTATCATAGTTATAATTCCTACATTCGATCATAGCACAATTTTTAGGTCCTTTTAGCTAGTTTCCAATCACAATTAGCCTACATAGTCAACATATCTATTTACTTTAGGGAGGTTTGCATATATGTAGGCATGTTTACTTTTTTTATCTAATTTATAATTTTGTATTTCACTATTAGATTTACATATTCCTACATTTCAATTTTAATACTTTAGATCTATTAGCTTAGTTCATTTTAGTTAAAAATAGATAAAACATTATGGTGAACCCATTGTTTTTGGAACACTGTTTGTTGTTTGTTTGATTTTTATACTAGGATTTCATTCAAATTTATGTAAATTCCTAAAACTAAAATAAAATATCTTTCACCTTTGGATAAAATCTAACACAATGATTCAATCCTCTTTGACCTTGGAGTAATCTAACACTAAAGAGGTTGTCTTGTCACCTTGGATAAATACAACACATAAGCTCTTTCTTTTGATATGGGGTTGAAATTTGTTGATATCTGTACACAAAAATATTTTGCTTTTATTTTCTATGTATTTTATATTTGTTTGTGCTTGTTTTAAAATCTATGTTCTAATAATTTTAAAACTATGTAATTATTGTCATGAAGGTCAATGTGTTACTCTATTTTATAGACATATTAGCATGAGTAATTTACCCCACTCAACCATTGTATAGAACACAAAATTTAGTTTACATATACCTCATGGTATATCAAAAACTCCTAAGATACCTTGTTTATACCATAGAAAACCTCTTTTACCTATTTTATTTGTGATGTAATTGAGAGAAGCATATCACCCAGTGAATTTACTCTCATTGTACCCTAAGAAAGGAGGTTAGTGGGCTACAGGTATAATTTTTTCTTTGTTGATAGTGATCTAAAACATTGGGCTAACACTAATAAATGAATGAGTAAATATATTTAAGATCCCACACAATCATTCAAACCCTTACCTACATCACCCTTATACCTTGATTTTTGCTTGAATTATATTCAAAATCATTAGCATTACTTGATTCAATTGTATTCTATGCATCTAAGGCATAGTGCTAGATTAAGTGGTATTTTTGTTTCACATATGCAACTTCCCTTGTTTTCTTCTATAATGGAAAGTCATGATATTTTTTCAAAATAATAATGTCATTTTTAAAATTCCATGGTCTCCTAAAAATTAAGTTCATATTGAAATTGATAATGAAAGCAATGAAGAATACTATGATAATGAACATGAAACTCATATTGATCCACATGAGCTAAATAGAGTAGATCAAAATCAAGTACAATAAATATCTAAAAAAATTCAAGGTATTTAATAGAACCCACATGAGGTGAATAAGATCATTAGTCTAATTTCAACATCAAAATATGGGCATCAAGCTAAATTGGCTACATCTCCACCATAATAGTTGCCTTTTCAGGTTATCAAATCCCCTACTTCTAACTACTATTACTTATATCATTGCATCCATTCCTATTTATACACATTTAGCATCATCCCTTGGTTTTGAAACATCATTTTGTCTCCAAAATGTATCTATGTTTATGCCTACTCATGCTACTTACACTAATCCAATTACCTCTACAAATGTTACTCTTGAGCATGCACTTTTTACCTTACAAGCTAATCTAGCTAACATTGAGAAAACTATCTCTCATGCTAACCCCTCTATGGACTCATGTTCCCTATTGCATAACCTCTTGGCACATGAAATTTAATCTTATCTATTACCATTTGGCTTTGTGACTCTTGAGATTATTTTATATAAAGGTAAAGGTGATCTTGAACAACATTTGTGTGTATTTCATATAGCTTATCTAGATTATGCAAATAATGATAAATTATTAGCAAATATCTTTACAATAATCATAAAATAATATGTTATTATATGGTTATATTATATTCCTCTTAAATTAATGAAGGCTTTCAATACTTTGGCAAATCAAAATTTTGAAACACTTTTCTATTAGCATTTGTGAAAAATTATCATATGCTCAAATTGTAAAGCTCAAACAAGGGTCTAATGAAACAATTAGTGACTATGTGCTAATATACATGACTAAGATATCAAAAATGATAAATCAAATGGTTTTTAATTATCTCCAAGATATATTTACTCAATTTTTTTAATCTCCACTGCAATAGTCAATTGTGTTTGATAAGTTAAAATCTTTTGATGAACTATGCCATACAATCAAAGAACATGAGGTCAAGTTTCTAACTTTGGACAAGCTTTAGTGTAATTAAAATTATCCTTATAACTAAGATATTAAGTTCAAATTAATCCAAATTATAAGAGTAAACCAAATAAAATCAAGAATGAAGCTAAGATTATAGTTAATGTTATCTCACAACCAACACAAAATCTTCATTACAAGCTTCATCAAGGAGTAAATTTTCAAGGTTACATTCACCTCTTCATGTATTATTGAAAAATATACTTTAATTCAATCTAATCACTCTTCCTCCTCCAATGGAAGTGGGCATGTCTAGACTAAAATATAAATTTTGTTATGGTAGTGTATACTGTGACTACCATAGATAAATTAAACATTATACAACTAGATGTTTCAATCTCAAGCAGAAGATTTAAGATCTTATTGATAATAAAATTATTGATATCTATATACCTACTAAAGAGTCTAAACCACAAACCAATGACAATGTAAATATAAAAATGTACAAATATCCTTTTTCCAAATCATGAAGCAAAAAATAAGGATAATTTTGAAGTACATTATGTGTATAATGTTCATCATCCTCCTTTTATATATGGACATCCATATAATTGATATCATCATTGATACAATTACTATAAAACAAGCATTATGTCCTTTGACCACATTCGATGATAGTAATTTTTTTTATGATGATTCAGATAAACATGCACACTTTATTTGAGCATATGTTGGCAAGCAATCCATATATAGAGTTATGATAGATAGTGGATCATGTGAAAATACACCATGACATTACTTTACTCTCTTGGATATGCAAATCACAATTTAAAGGATACTTCTAGAGTTGTCAAAGCATTTTATGGTCATACATAGGATACTCTTGGACATATATTATTATTTTTAGAAGTGGGCCCTCTCATAATACCTGCTCCATTCTTAGTTCTACTAAGCACAAGGGTATTTTATATGTTATTCAGATGCCCATGAATATAAAATATTAGATCGGTACCTTCTATAATCCATAAATGTCTCAAATATATTCATGAAATCAAGTGATCCAAATTATAAGAATCCAATATGAATATCCTTTGGAACTAATGGTGTTTACTTATCCTATAGAATAATTTCCCAACACAATCATTGAGCAACATGGTAATATAATAGTTTACATAATTATTTAAGAATATGGCATACATATTCTAAAGCACATTATAGTTTCTTCACCTATTATTGAGCATGAACATATTATAAAATTAGTTTCTCCATCCATTTATGATCATGAACATACTATAGAATTGGCTTTTCCATCCATTTATGAGGATGATCATGTTATAAAATCAACTTTTAAATCTACTTATGAGTATGATATATATACACATCAACATATTCAATTAGTTCTAAAGATCATGGTCCATTCTCCTAAGTAAAAAGTGACACCTAAAAAGAGGTCTTCTTCTCCTCATACACGATAGGTTATTAATAAAGCTTCATTACAGGTACATGTTGTTACATTCCCTCTTATTTTACACAAGAATATAGGATTACAGCGGCATATGAGTAGTGATTTAGAGGGTTTTATTATAGTATATGATCATAATTTAGATTCAAAGGCATCTAGATTTGCATTTCTTCTTTACAAGAAGTTACTCCTTCATATAATGTAGTTGGGGTATACATATGTGCATCCTCTTGAAGATATTATTGGTTGGACATACACTTCTACTTCTTCCAATCCATCAATTGGGTTGAGTCTCTTAATTAGCCATCTGCATACTTCCCTATTTAAATATCTCTTTGATTTTACTTCCTTGATACTTACTCTATCCCCATTCCAAGCATTCTTCTATGCCTTGGATTTATTTTTCACTTTGGGCACTTGCCCTCTCAATTTTTAAACTAATTTGAACAATCTAAAGAAACTACCTTATAAATTATTTTAATGTTCATTTAGGGTCATTATTGCATACTTATCTTGTTACATATTTCATTGCACTTACATGATCACATTTATCTCTTACCCATTAAAGAATATGTAGATTATTATATATCTTAATCATTCAAGCTACATTACTCTGACTCATTTACACATACATTGGGGGAACATTAATTACCTTCCTCCTTAAAATATTATGTTTTTATATATTATTAAGGATTGTTTTAATTCCTCCCATTTTATTCTTTTTTTTTAAACCTTTTTTCTTAGGCCCATTTTCAAATCTTTTATTCAAACATGGAAAAAACTCAAAAAAAACAAACGTGGAAAAAGTTCCAAAAACATCTAATCGATTCAAAAATTTAAAAAAATCCAAAATTAGTACCTCAAATCATTTTTAGTTATTTCTATTTTACTTATTTCCATTTCTATGCTAAATAGATAGCATACTTCAATTTTTCAATAAACATTGCTTTTCACGAGGTATTTGCATGTGATACAGGACATATCTTTACATGGTTTTGATGTCGAGCTTTTATTATTACCTAACAACCTTACTAATTTGAGGGCATCTCTTCATTCTCTATTAAAAAGTAAACACATTTTATTTATTCATAACCTTTCTATCATGTTGAGTTGCATATAATACATATTTTTTTTAATCACTCATATTATACATGTGTTAGATGAAAATGTTATTTGCTAACAATGACATAGACACATATGGTTGATGTACATAAGTTTCATCTACTTTATGTTACACTCTTACTTTACTGCATAATAAGATAGGCTTTGATTGATTATTGTGTGTGGCATTGGCCTTGTTTATGTAAATTATTACTTATATGGAATCATTATGCCATTTATGTGTGGCCCTTGGCCTTGTGTGATTATGCGACATTCACATATTCCTTGTATGTGGCCTTTGGCCTTATATGTGACATATTATGCAAATTATGTGACATTGTGTGGCATCTCTTACTTATTCATTACTTGTTACTATAGTGCCATGATTCCTATCATGCATTACTCCTATTCTCTACTACCATGATACATATCATGCACATTTTTCTTATTCACTTCAATGATATATCAATATAATACATGTTTTACATACAAATTTAATTCTATACTATGATGTAATCCAATTCAATTATTTAAAGTGATACTACATGATTACATCTTTCACATATTACATCATTCTACTTTTGAGCTAAGTGACTTATAGGCTATGTCCTCATCACAAAAGAGGAGCATCACAATGGGCTTGTCTTGAGAATTCAAGTCTTTGTGACCAAATTTTATATTTATGGAACTATAAATTTTCAAAAATTACAAGACAATTCGAAAAAAAAAGTTTAAGGGGGCATGTGACTTGTATGTGCACTGGCTCCTACAATTAGAAGTGGAAAAAATAAAATAATTATAGGGTTCAATATTTTAAAATTTTAAATGGAATTCAATATCATTTTAGTATAATACAGGGGGCATGATATTCATTTATGTTCAAGTTACTATATGGAAAGTTCAAAAGTTTTAAATTTTTAAAGTTGTAAAGCTCAAAATAGAATATAGATTCATATTCAATAGTGTGTTTCATCTTCATGTTGAAATTGAGCCATGTGGAGTCTAATGATACTCAGTGTCTATGGTTTCAATTTTTATATGTAGCGAGCCATAATTGGTGGTTACACCCCTTCAATTATTTTACATAATGCTCTATATAGTCAAATGAGATTTGGCGCATACAATTTTTTCAACTCAAGAGCATTCAAAGATTTTAAAATTGGGACTCAATCTCTCTAAATTCACCATAGGTTCAAAATTTATCCAAAATCCTCCACACAGGTGTAATCACTTATCTACTTTCAAGTAACAGGGCAATTAGATTGCATACTCTTTTAGGTGTATACTTTCCTTGCTCTCTTTTCAAAATTCAAGTTTTGGATTTTCAACTTTCAAATATGGAAAATAACTAATTTTAGTGGCATTATTGTAGGTTTTGCATTAAGGTATATTTCACAATCAATCTTCACATCAAAATACAGAGTGTGTATACGTACTCAGGTTCACATCTACTTTTCTCTAGTAATTTCACTTTATTGCATCATTAGAGTAAAGTAGGGGAAAATATAAACACAAAATTTGTTAGGTCAGTTAATCTAAAGCATTAGTCCTTTAGTTATGATATTTAAATAAATGTATATTTGTCATGCTTAATTTTATGTGATATGCCCATAAATGAGTTAGCTTTGTATTTATTAGTAAGTTGGTTTTAATAGTTGGTAAGTTAGTTGGTTCACGGGTTGAGAGCTAGTTGGGTCCCATAGTGGAACCACCCCATGAGAGCTTATTAAAAGCTTAAACCTTTGTAAATACTTTCAATGATACAATTTTAACTTTGAGTGACACATTTTCAAATTATACAATGTAATCTTCCATTTACCTATGCATTTTTTGGTCCTATCAGAGCCGTAGAATTGAAGACATAGAAGAGAAAGACAAGTGCATGAAAAGAATTATGAAGGTATTATATTTATTTTTTTGATATCCAAAACTTATTCTTACTTAAAAAATTGCATCCCAATCCCTAGTTGTATGACCTCCATTTCATATTGTAATAGTAAATGAAACTCTTCCAAAAAAATTGAGCATCCAAGCATTTATTTATATAATTTCCATTATTTGATTTTATATGCCTACATCCCTTGATAAAGAAAAGTATGGCTTGTATATGACATATTAATGCATAGTAATTTATATTTATACGGCCTAGACTCTGAATATGGTGACTTAATACACAATAATCTTGATTTGTATGACCTAAAATCCATTTGTATGGTTTGAAATTCATCTCAAAGAATTTAAAATACATTTGTACAAATCTGGAGTAGATTACATATAGTAACATGACCTAATATTTTACCTTTAGCATTTGTACAACCCCAAAACAACCTAGAAAGGAAGCAATGGTCTAAAAAATCATAAAAACTCTTATGTATGCCCATGTAGCCAATTGTATGGCATTTACATAATTTTTGTGGTGATTATACAAATTATTGAAGAAGTTTATAGTATTACACAACAACCTAAAGGCTTGTACGATGTTTGAAGGATCCCTATAGCATGTCATGCAGAAGTATGGCACAACAATATTAATTTTTCTATTTTATTTTTTATTTTTCAAACAACATTGTCCAATGGGCCCCATGTGAGAAGAAATAAAGAATAAAAATTTCACTTCATATGAATAGACAGGTGAAATTAATTTACATGCATAAATTTTATTTTTTTTTGGAAAATCAAAAAGCATAGTTAGAACAATATCTTCCTTTTATATTTCCAAATTGCTTATAGAGGATTAGGTGATGAAAGTTTTGTAAGTTAGATTCAATAGGAGAGGTCCAAGATTCAATTTTTTCTAAAAGTATCATTTTGGTCAAAATTATTTTTCAAAATAAAGGAGTATTTTTGGAATATGTTTTTGAGTTGAAAAGTGAATGTAATGGATTAAAAAGGGTGTAATTTATGACACTCGTGACACTTTTTATGACTTTTATATCCAGTCACTCTTTTATACAAAGGTAGTCATGTGACCAGTCAATCTCTAGGTTTTTAGATGTTTTGGGCACATTAGAATGGTCCATTTTATGTTTTGAAACTTATATGGTTTATGAATTAAATGTCTTGAAAATAATGTATAAGGGTGCATTTGTTATGGAAATTGATACCTTCAAAATGAAGAATTTTATAAATTTCATCTCATACTTTTGTTATTAGAGTCATCACCAAAGCTTTCAATGACATATTTTACATGTCCATGAGGATCCTTTTGATTGACAAAGTCTAAGAATCAACATGGAGCTTAGAGGATTTGTTAGAGGCTAGAAGATAATTCCCCTTCTCTAGTTAGTTATTCACTTGGAGTTTGGGTAAAATGTTTGAATAACATTTTTGGCGGTAGTAGTGTGATTATTTAAATTTATTTTTGCTTTGAGTTTTAGTTTTGGTTTTATTCATTTCATTTATATTCCCTATGAGGAGTAAATATAGTAGTCTTGATTTGGTTTTTCCCTATAAGGGTTTCTCACCTCTCACCTAATAGGGGTAAGATATTGCATGGCCTTCAATAAGTCATTGGTGATTGTACAAGTTGGCATAGGAATTTATAGCACCATAGTGTTGATAAAAGGTTTGTCAGCATTTTTTGGGCATCATAGATATATGAAATACATAATAATGAATAGTCACTTGGATTGGCTTACCTTCAATTAATTAATGATGATTATATGACTTGACATAGGAGTTGCTAGCACCATAGTGTTGAGTAAAGGTCTATCATCATTTATTGGGCATTAAAGAGATGTTCCATACATAATATTTAATAGTAATTTAGATGGATTTCTATGTGATACCACGTGTGGATTGATGTGGTTGAGTAGGCTTTGATTGTGTTTTCCTGCAATACGATATAAAATGGTCAAAGGGGATGAGCAGACTTTTATCATGTTCATCATTCATGCCATAAAAAATGGGAATGAATTTTTTATGGAGCATATTGGTCAATAAATACCATGATGTAAAGTGTGATAGTTGCAAGTGCATCATATACTTTTGATGACTTCATAGTCATAACTCTAGATCATCTTCTATACCCCTTGTTAGATCAAAGGGGTTTATTATGTTAGTTAATCCAAAGAATTAGTACTTTAGTTCTGATATTTAAATAAATTTATATGGGGCATACTTCACTTTATGTGATAACCCTATTAGTCAATTTTCTTATTATTTGTTAGTAAGTTGGTTTTACCATTTAGTAAGTTAGATGGTTCATGGGTTGAGAGTTAGTTAGGTCTCGTAGTGGAACCACCTGAAGAAAGCTTATTAAAAGATTAAACCTTTATAAATAATTTTAAGAATACAATTTTACTTTTGAGTCACACATTGCCAAATTATATAATGTAATCTTATATTTATATATTCAATGCTCGGTCCAATCAAAATTAATCATTAAGTGTTTGACAATGTTTAATCTTAACATCTTTACCTTACTTGGTTCATTCACCATTTTTCTAACTCAAAATATAAAAAGAGAACCTATATTATCTTATAAATATTTAAAATGTCATACAACATACATATTTCAAACCCATTCACAATTATTCAACCTACAAGTTTTGTTTGGACCTTTTCCAGCAATCTCTATCCTTTTGGAACAAGTGCACACTAAGTCAAAAAGGGTCACACTACGGCCTTGTCCACTAGCATGACCTTATCCTCAACATTCCAATGATAATTTTTTCAACTCGATATATTTCACAATATCTCTCCTACACCTTTTATAAATTAAATTATCAAAAATATTCCAAAGATTCCCTTATATAAGTACATCAAGGCTTTTCCAAACACATCTAATAAACACTTGGAAATTCAATTGGACATTGAGCAAAACAACACTGTTTCTTCCAATTTAAATTATGTCACATTATAAAAGGAATATAATAAGTCTAAATATGTTTTATTTAAAGTCAAGGGCATCCATTATAAATCATTTCAATCCATCTTCTAGCTACAATCATATACATTCACAATCATTAATCACTCAATCACCCTAAAAGGGAGAACTTCATAGGCCTAAGGCCATTTGGGATATGTAGGAAACACTTAAATTATGTAAGTTTTTACAAGGATATCTTATCTATTCCCATTACCTATTTCCCTCCTTTTCATTTGATTTCTTATTTAATTTTTTTACAGGAATAATGGCTTGTCTTTTGCAAGTCTTCTGCACAACATATCGATACACATAATTAAATAATCAACCCTTAGATACAATCACACAAATCCATATTTTAAAATAAGGTAAAAATTTAATCGACACAAAAACATAGTCATTATACAAGGCTATAGTGCATTCCCATCCTACTTTTACTGACTTATCATAGCATAATTCTAATTCATGTATTCCATCATGACATAATTTTTAGGTCCTTTTAGCAAGCTTCTAGTCATAGTCAGCCTCTACAGTCAAAATAATATATGTTTTAGGAGGTTTACATATATATATATATATATATATATATATATATATATATATATATATATATATATATATATATATATGCCTATTTATTATTCTTAGCTGATTTAAATTGTGTAAAATCGTGTAGCATATTATATTTCACTATCATATTTATATATTCCTATATTTCAATTCCAACAGTTTAGATCTATTAATTTAGTTAATTTCAATTAAAATAGATAAAACACTTATAGGTACTTCTTAGTTTCAAATTAGGTTTGGGTAATATTCAAATCAACCCATTGTTTTACATAGGCATATCCAATGGGGCATGATCCCCCCATTCTCCATTATCTGTAGAAGACAAGCTTAGTCAGCATGCACACAAGTGTATTCATGCCTTTATATAACTATTTCACATATGTTTGTTTTTTTTTTTTTTACATCATAAGTAAAAATTTATTTATACATGTTTCATTGTAGGTTTTCATGAATCAATGTGAAATACATAGTACATACTTGAGCACACCCATCATGATTATCCTCGGATATCACCTTATATCCTTTTACTCTAGTAATTCCATTACTAGAGTAAAATGTTGGAAAATTTAGACACTCACGTTTGGTATTAGATACTTGACATTTTGTAATTTCACTAAACCTTAACCTACTTATCTTACACTCACATTCTTAACTCTTATTCTCCATTCCTCATACCCATTTACTCTTAAATGGCCCTAACCCTTCCAAGTTTATGTTACTGTTACATGAGAACTTCCTAGGATGTACTTAAATTGACATACATTATTCTTAGATTCTCTCCATGATCCCAAATTATTGTTCATATATCATAAACAAGTCCACACTTCTCAAATAGAGCCAACATGGTGGATTTGTCCACAAGGGTCATTCACGTAACCTTTAACATCTAGTTTATAAAATTCAAATTGTTAAAAAGGGTAGCCCATATGTTTTGCATGTTGGTTTGGAGGACATTACCCAAAGAGTCAAGTATATAAACATATCAAGCTTAAGAATTCACCTATATAAAAAGTATCAAACAATCATTGGAAATACATCTATAAATTGAAAGTAACTTCCATAATTATTTCAAGTATGAAATCCCTCAAATGAGAAAGCCCTGAGCTAAGGTGATTACAAATTTCAAGGTTAGGTCACATATTTTAAAATATTGAAATCCATACACAGGATTGCACTATATGAAAGTATTGGACAATATTTCACACACTCAATTAGGTGTAATAAATACATGTTGTTTGACTTCCCTGTTTATATCATTGGATATGTAATAAATGCTAATCATAGGGGGTATCTGAGGCTAGCTCAATCCATCCCTTTTATCCTTTTCCCTTATTCACAGTTTATCTCATTTTACAGTTCAAATATTTAGGGTTTAAATAAAAGAGAAGGCAAACATAGTTATTTTCACATGATTTTAGGAATATGAATATACATTAAATGCTTAAATACATATATGCATCTTCTAGAATTGTCACAATCAATGCAGATTGTTTCATACTTTAGAAAATGGTTCTATGTTATGTAGGTGTCTAAGGAAGTGTGAACCTATTTAGGCTCATAGAGACACTTTGTTTCTAGATCCAAGCACTCTCAAGCCCATTTTAATTCATTTTATATGCTTGTATCACTATCACAAACTTACATGCATCATAAATAAGCTAATTTCACTCTTCTTCTAATGTATTTATAAAAATATCAAGTTTTTATATTTAGCCCTTTACATTCATATTTGTATGATTATTGTATATCTTAAGCAATCTAAATATTCAATTAGTTTCATGCTATTAGGGTTGTATTAATCCTATAAAAATTAAAATATATTGAGATCCCTTTCCTTGTTTTGATAATAGAAATCCCTATGCTCCTTAGGTTTCCTTCTATTTTCCTAGGGTTTTAGATCTCTATATTTAAAGCTATTTTAAGTAATAATTTTTATTACTATATTTTAGGATTAATGTGCCCCTAATAGACTAAAAATGATTAAATATTCATATTTCTTATGACGTATAATTATTAAACAAATCTAAGTGTAACTAACTAAATAAAGTAACTTGTCATTTATAGAAAACATTAGGAGGATGAATAACTTAACTTGTTTTGGGTCTATGTAGGTTTATGGCTAGATATAGTCATCTAAAATGAATTATAATGGGATTGAAGTTGATTTTATATGGAAACATAATCATTTCATTTGTTGGGACATATTCATGCTTCTTTGGACACCTATGTAATGCATAATCATCTATTGCAATGTAGAATAGTAAACATCAATTATGACAATTATGGAAAATGTGTCTATGTATGCCAACCTTTTATATATATTTAAAATCATGTGATTAGGTGTGAAAAAATATGTTTACCTTGTATTTTATTCAATCCCTAATTGAGTTTTCATAATCATATTTAATACTAACATGCAATGCAATCTTGTGTATGGATTTCAACACTTGAAAACATGTGACTTGAGCTTACAAATTGTATATATATTTCTAATCAGTGCTTGATAAATTTATAGATATGTAAATGTTTGGGTTTGAAATGTTTACACTACTAACTCTTTGGATAATTTATTCTTAACTAACATGTGAAACATCTGGGTAAATCATTTTGAATAATTTAAATTTTGTAAACTATTTGTTAAAGGGCACCCAGATGGGTATGACCCTTGTGGATTGGTCCATCATGGTGACACTATTTAAGGAGAATAAGCTTGTCCAAGAGATAGGAATATTATTTGAGATCATGGAGATAGTCTAAGATTGATGTTTTTTAGTTTAAGTAGAGACTAAGAAGGTCATGTGTAGTAATAACAACAACTTGGAAGGGTCAAGCCCATATAAGAGTAAACAGCTGTGAGGAATGGAAATTAAGAGTTATGTATGTGAGTATAAGTCAAAAAATTTAAGCTTTAGTCAAATTACATATTTTTAATTATCCAATACAAAATATGAATGTTAGACATGTCGACACATGTTTAATTATATAATTTACATGATTACATTTTTCTATATATATATCATGATGCACATAATTCTTTATTTTGAGATGAGTGATTTATATACTTCATCTCTCACCTCAAAATGGGGGTATACAATGGGTTTATCTTAGAGATTCAAGAAATAAAATATGATTCATATTTTATGATGTATTCATAGATAATGGTCCTAAAAAAGAGATGTCTTATATCATGTAACCCATAATTACACAACAAAAATCTAACAATAATAATGTTGCTTCAATAGAATCTAATCTTTATTGTAGTACTCCTTATAACCACACTTAGACTCTTGCTACAAACTAGAATAAAATCCAATATTATATGAATAGGATATGTTTATATAGATACACAACCCACCCATTTACATTCATTGCTTTCAAAAACCCACTAAGGCTGAAAATATAAAATGTTCTTGGCATATTGAGTTGCACTACAATCTTTAAATGAACACAAGTCCTGACACACGCCTTAGTGCACCTCAAAAGTTAAATATCTCCACATTTCCAAGGTAGAGTAACAGATTATAACCCAGTGCATCACAAAATAAATCATATCTTTATTAAATGAATCCTAATTAACTTTTATGACTCTCAAGCTTAAATGCCAAATAATCAACAATGCCTTCCATAACACTTCACAAATATAAAAACAATCACATGAAAATTTGTAGAATTTTGTAGTCACCATTTACCATGAAAACCTTTGTACCATGATTTCATATCATTTCAAGAGTGATACAACATTTTATCATGGGCTTTTCAATTGACATGTGATTCATCACATGATCTACACAATGAAGAACTAAAATTTGTAGTAACTCATATAAGAATCCTGATGCTTTGAAAATATGTCATACACTATTAGAATAATAAAATACTTCACTGTAATTTATAATTATCTATCTATTAATGTTTTTTTTTATGTAAGATTATGCATGGACTCATATGCTCTTGTATCATACACCTTGGGTAAGAATATGTGTAACAATGATGCTCAAACAGATAGGCTAAGTTAGATACCCACTCTTTTGAAAGAGAAAAACAAGTTTCACATAGAAAATAATATATTTCACACTATATTTCATCAAGCATATTGTTACAAATATATATGAGAGTGTTTCCTATAAATTAAGAAACCAATTTTGTCCCATAGTAAAACCATATGTGAATATGGTTTCAACCAATTCACCCATATAATAATAAAACAACCTTTGTTGTTTTATTATCTTAACTATATAAAAACCTATTTTACTAATTACACAATATATTACTCACATTAATAATTTACCATACGTAAATTATTAATCACCATGTGAGTACTAACCATAGATTTTTTAGCATTCCCCCCTTAGTGGAAATATGGTAGAAAAATATTCACACACTTTTATGTAGTATGCTCACCCCTTGTATCATGCCCTATTTGGCTCATGACTTTGATACAAAGAGATTCTCACTCCTCTCATGGCTTTATAGGTTTACCACAAACCTTAACGTGAATAGCCCCCATCAACTATCCACCTTGTGTGGTTTTCTAGATCATCCCACAAACCCTTTCAAGATCCATGAACTGACTTACATTAATGCTTTTGTTTGTCACTATACTTGTACATCAGGGAAGTATATAGAAAACAACCTAAAAATCATAAATTTGAAGAGTAAAACTCACACTAGAAAAGATATCACATTACATCTATGAGAACACAATGTTCTCAATTGTATCCATTTTTGTCGATCACTACGACTTAATCTTGAACAACAAATGAAATTGTCACCACCACTAAAAGTTGCCCTTAACTTTAGTTGATTTAGCGCATAATGGAAATGGAACATTGAAGATATGTTCCCCCCCCCCATAATGTGAAATTTCCATAGGAACACTAAAAAATAAATTATATCATATTGCGTACTACTAATCAGATCTTGTTATCTTGGATATTATTGCACATGGTCCCTATGCTAATGAATGTATTCACCTAGCTGACCATCTTCTAATGAAGTATGGTAGTCAGAATATCACCACATTAGAGGATCTATGTATTCATTTACTCTCTAATAAAAAATTTCTCCAGTATCCACAAACCACACACTACTAAAAGTAAACACCAAAAAAAATTGAAAGCACACTACATATATCACCAAATTATTGGTGTGGCCCCATCATTGGTGACTAATGAGAGGTTGATGAAAGACCTCCAACATCTGTGTATCCTCCATCCTCTAGTTAGATCCTGCTAACTTAGTTTGATCTGACTTTCAATAATTTTGAACAATTCAACCCCACAAGATGGATGTTGCATACAAGAAAAAATGCGTCCAATATAATTTTTTATTTTTCACATTGATGACTTACTAAGGCTAAAATGAGTTGAAAAAATCTTCAAAAGTATACATGATCCCATAATAAGGAGATGCCCATAGGATGGCCAAAAAAAATGTATTTTACAAACTTGGTATTTTTCAAAAAAAATATAACTAATGTGATGGGGATGGAAAAATAAGCACTTTTGTAAAAAATGGCACTCAATTTTGAGTTACCGTGAAAAATTTATTAAGGTTTCAATTTCCTATAAAAAGACCCAATTTGATTAAAATTGGCTCAATGATTTAAAAAAAATCAAGATGGAGAGCAAATTTATCATGTGACTACTTGTTGGAATCAGAAGGAAATGATGATTTCAAAAACATTAATGGCCTAAATAACTGGTGCCAAAAAAATATTAATTTGGCCAAAAATGTATTAATTTCCCTCAATTTGAAATTATTTAAGCAAAAACTATATAAAAATAAAAAATTTAAAACTATAGTTTTGCAAAAAAATAAAATAATCATCCAATCAGAACTAGTTGTGGGAAGGCAAGTAACTCAAAGCTGATTTTGAGTTGAAGTGACCAATAATAATTTGTTGATAACTTGAGAACCAGAGCTCTGATTTGCAAACCATTCAATGCATCGAAAAGCTTGTTTCTATAGATTTGCAAAGATGCTAATTTTTTTATTTCATTATGTGATCTGAAATATGTTTTTGATTAAGTTTGATGCCCAAATTGGCTAAAAAATAATGTTGTATTTTCTCTGGCAGCTGCAAGAATTTATATGTGACCAAATACTTCTCTTGACTATTGGAGATATGAATGCATAGCACTAAATACATGACCAAGATAGAGGATACAAAGTGTAGGAAACAAAACTATTTTAAACTCATTTAATATAAAATGCATACACAAGAGTGAGTACAACACTACTCCCTTAGTTACATTCAAAATTCCATCACGATGAGATGATTAGAACACTCTAATAAAAACACCCGCTTTGGTACCAAATGAAAGAGAAAAACAAGTTTCACATAGAAAATAATATATTTCACACTATATTTCATCAAGAATATTGTTACAAATATATATGAGAGTATTTCCTATAAAGTAGGAAACCAACTTTGTCCTATAGCAAAACCATACGTGAATATGGTTTCAACCAATTCACCCATGTAATAATAAAACAACCTTTGTTTTTTCATTATCTTAACCATAAAACAACCTATTTTACTAATTACATAATATATTACTCACATTAATAATTTACCATATGTAAATTATTAATCACCATGTGAGTACTAACCATAGATTTCCTAACACTTTTGACCTCAT
The DNA here is from genome assembly GCA_037957365.1 of Torreya grandis. NCBI lineage: Eukaryota > Viridiplantae > Streptophyta > Pinopsida > Cupressales > Taxaceae > Torreya > Torreya grandis. The sequence continues at coordinate 1,803,892 of JARHVA010001116.1, read as the reverse complement.
CCAAAGGTTTGGGCATGCCTTTATGCCATGAGAGATAACTCTCACCTTAAAATTCTCTTGGCTAAAAAACTAGGATAAAAACTGACCTCCTCCTCCAAAATCCTTTCATCTCATTATTATTCTTACTCCCACTAATTTTGGGTTGACCTCCTTTGTCTATGTTGCATAATCCACTCTCTCTTATCTATTACGACACTACACACTGAAACATTCATGTGTTTATAGTTCTCACTCTTATTCACTTTCCTTTTCCTCTGCATAACCAATCTCTTTCTAATGTGCAATGCCACTTTTTATCTTCACACACTTTATCTCCTAAAAGTGTTCTTTGATACTATGCATGACCAAATGATTTTGGTGTACACTCTCACTATTCCTCTTTTGCATAAAATTTCTATACACTGGTGCAAAAGGTTCTCCCATGCCTTATATCACATACTGCTCTTTACTCATTTGCCCTTTTCCCATTTTTCAAGTAAATCCATCCACCTCCACCAATTGTATCTCTTTCAATTTCTCTTGTCCATTGATGGAATCTATGACTTCATTCCACTTCTCTTTCTTCTTTCTCTGTAGATAGTTTTCTATGCAAACTTTTCCTATGTTTCTACCCACCTCTAAGCAACACACCCAACACTTTCATGACATAACACATCCAATACTTACATGACCATAATCATTTCCTTCATGTTTAAGAGTGAATCTCCTACTTATTCCACTTCTTATTTAACATTTTATTGTCTAACTCACAAACTAAATGTTTCATCACAACCATGGGCATCAAAAACATCACCCATCCTCTACATCACAAATTCTATAATTATTCTTATGTCATTCTCTTATGTTGTTACCATCATAACCTAAAATAACTCTACTACTTCCACTATAATAGCCTTTACTTTCATTATTTTAATCTACATGATGATTTCAAAACTTTCATCCACATCTTCACTCTCTGCAACCACTTATATGCTCCAAATAATGCATGCATCCATGTGCTCAAACATCCACTCAATTACTTTCATCTCTTCTACAATCATGAGATGGTCTTCCACTTCTTCTTGGTCAAAAATTTTATCTCTATAAAGTACCATCACAACCACCTCATCTATGTGCCTCATATATACCTCATCTCCTAGAAAGAGAAGACATTCTTCCTATACATCTACATTATGTGTGCTTAATCAAAATCTTCTATTTTTACCTCCATGGTTTTGTAAAGACATGTTATTTATCTCTCCTATACAAGACCTTCCTTAATCAACTCCAATGTTCACTTGTTCTAAAGAACCTTCCTTTTCTTCATCTCTACAACATGCAGTGTGATACATGTTTGTTTTTGTATGCATGTAAATTAATACATGCTAATCTATATACTCAAATCCAAAAAATTTGGTTGAGTCAGTCGACATAATGGAAGGACTAAGGGTTTGGCTAATTATTGAGTAGGATGGTATTCAAGACAGGTGGAGATAATAGATTCTTGTGATGGAACTAAAAGATCTCAATAGTATATTGATTCTCATTGATAGCATCAATATATGTGGATATAGAGCTCCAAGGCCCTTTGCTCTCTGATATCACAAGAAAGAGGAGTTCTTAGTCAATTTTAGGCTCAATAAAATCATAGAGATTGGGTTGAATGACTCATGGGAGAAGATCTACTCTGCCAGCTTGACCTGGCACAACTGATTTCATCCACTAAAGTGTCAATGATATAATATGAGACTAGAGATGAGGAGAAAAATAATGGGATGGATAGATGACTAAGCTTGGATAGCATTGTGTTGACAACCCCTATTTTATGGGAGAATAATGATAGGTGGATTAGGTATGCACTCTTGTTCTTATAAATCAGCTAAGGACTCTATGATGAGGTGGCGAATTGGAGTGGATTGAAAGACCTCATGTCTACTAATGTCAAACTATGTGATAATGTTGGAACCAGGTACTCTAACTCTAAGGAATAGGTCATGCCAGATAAGATATGGTGTCTCATGAAGGGGCATCCAAAAAACACTAGGTAAAATCCAAGGAAAACTATATGAGTTCATTCAGTCAATGAATTACAAAGTATGCTTGGTATAATGTTGAATAAAGGATTTGATATGTATTGATTTCATGAATGAAAAGGTTATGTAGTATATGTTTGTTTTCATAAATGGTAAGGCTTATGTAGGATATGTTTATTTGCACAGATGGGCAAGGATTATGTAGGATATGTTTGTTTTCACATATGTTGAATGATTTTGATGTGATTTGATTTCTTTCATGAATGGCAAGTCTTTTATTTTTACGTGGTTTCTTGCATGAATGACAAGGCTTTTGCTGTTAATTGTTTTTAGGATTTTCTAGGTTTTAAACAAATGAATACTTGTTAAAAACAATGTGCAAAAAGTAAATAATAAAAAAATTAAATTTAACTGAAATCAAAACTCTTTTTCTTATCCTTTCCAATACTTAGGATGTACAAATGAGAGAGGCAATAAATTTATACTACTATGCAAGATGTTAATTTTTCTTAGATCTATTTGCATGCAAACTAGATGCAATAATTTTGTTTATTTTTGAGTAGTTATGTGACATGGACTAAATGAATGAGCTAAATTTATTTTTTTAAATTAATATGATAATATATCTAATCTAAAACAGCATCAATGAAACACTTTCTATTAACCTTCCTTGTAAGCAAACTAGGTTTAGCTTCTCAACTTTTCTAACTTACTAAAAATAATATTTTTCTAATGAATTGGTAGGATGAAAAAAAAAAGATATAAGTTCTAATTTTATGTTTTGAAAGAGATAAATTACAATGATTTTAACCCTTTAAAACAAACAAAATTGGTAATCCAAAACCTTCATACATTCACCTACAATTGCCTATGTTTTTATGTTTACCCACGTGATTATTTTGAGTACAAGAAGTTTGTCTAAATCTTGAATGAAGAAAAGTTATCTTGGATAAAAGTGAATTGAAACTTTTCTAAGATGTATTTTTGGAATTATTGACAAAAGGTGTTGTTAATTTTAAAGGAAACTAATCTTATTGAATGCAATCATAAATCAAAACAAATTATGTTTTTGGTAGCAAAGACAAATGAAAGAAGTAGACTTATTTCACTATTAAATTTGATTCTTTTCTCTTTTAAATGGGAAAATAATTTGAAAATAATAATAAGTTATATTAAATCTAATCTAAAAATAACAAATACTATAAATCAAAAGAACCCCAATTTGATTCTGTAATAAATCAACAGAAGTGCAAGCAGTGTGTTGATTAAAGAATCTTCAACATGTTAGCTCTATATGCTCTTATGTAAATTTAGGAAACCCTCTAACTAAGAGATGAAAAAACTCTAGAAAAATATATAAAATGGGATAAAACACAATTCACAACAAGAAGAGCATCTAAACTAAGGTCGGCTAATATCTTTGCTTGCAAGTTTTATGTTACTCTCACCAATAACACTTCTTCATTTACAACTGTGTAGTTGACTCAAAAATGCTAGGGGATGAATATTTTATAAATTATATCAAGGTTGTTGCTACTAATTTTTATCAATCATAATCTCTAATGGTAATTTTTTGATCTGAAATCAAGCCAAAATTGGCCTTCTTGTAGGAAGAGAAAAGAGTTTACATGGGAGAGTTCAACTAAGTGTGACTGTGAGTTCAAATTGAGATGAATTGAAGAAGGATATAATTTAAAGAGTGAGTGAGATTGGCATCTTTGGACTAGAATACAAGTGTTATGAATAATAAATTTGAAGCTAAATATGAAAAACATGTGAAAATGAGAGTTACAAGAGCTAATTTTGGGAGAAATTTCCACTGTGATTAAATTGTTGCTTCATACAAGGGAAGTTATATAACCACTACTTATTTTGTCAAAATCACCCTATAAGATAACTAAACCACCTATAATTTAATCATAACCACTCTTATATGGTGAAATCACCTCTTATTTTACATAACCACCATGATGGTTGTGGAAATTGAGGGGCAGTTTTGCAATGGTATGGGGCAGTTCTGTCACCTTAAGAGGTGGTTTTGATACTCATGGTTAGTTTTTAAAATAATGAAGAAATGACTATGAAATTCATGATCAAGGGGGCCAAAAGGGGTCAAAATAATAATGTGTAAGCATAAAGGGGTGTTAAAACTAGAGAGTTCCATGTGGAGCACAAAATAAGAGGTCATTGCATCATCATCAATTTTATATCATAAATGTGTCACTGTGTAATTTTTAGGTGAATACATATTACCCCTTTGAGAGGGTGTCTTGTCATGAATTTTCAAGGTGTAGTCTCGAGCAAGGTGTACTAAAACTAAATGGAAGTTTAGAGATACTTAAATTACTTACCTATACAAAAGAACGAAGCGTATCATGACCCCTTGTAATCTATAAATAGAAGATGAAATTCAAGTGTGACTTTCAAAGAATAATAGAAGTATGATATATAATAAAAATAAGAAGAGAATACATACCATGTATATGGGGAGAATCATACTACCTAGACCATCCCATTAGGGGACTAGACCTAGTGTAGAGCTATGTGTACATGTAAAAATATAAAAATGTGCTACAAAAGAGAGAAATATTGTTAAAGTGTTAGTGATATAATATTGATTTGTAACATCCAGAAAAATAATATGCATACGTAGGAATAAATCAAATATGGGAGATTATGCCAAATAAGGAAAACTTTTGAAATAAAATAGCTAGTTTGGGGCCTAGTATATTTAAAAACTTGCCAAAAATAATTTATTTGTGTCATTTGCATTAAAGGATATTTTTTAGCTCTATTTTTCCAATGACTATTTTGAGCATGGAAGTAGTCATTGGAAAGAGGATGACGTGAGGATGGAAAATGTACCAATAGGAATCACAACTAGGTACCACTAGGTCAGTTTTTTTCTAGATTTTCATTTTTTCCCTAATTTTAGAAATTTAAATTTGAGCTAAAATCTAGTCAAATTTAATTTGATTTGATTTGTGATCATTGTCAAGGAAGGTAGATTAGAATTTTGTTTTTCAGATTGTTTTGGTCACATTGATGTATATTTGATTCTTTTTGCAATGCCTTGAGGCACATTTGCCATCTACGAAGGTGCTTGTATTAGACATTTTTATTGTATAAACTCAATATCCCATGTGGCATATATATATATATATGGCTATTATTTTGTCATATCTCTTTGTTAATCATTATGTGATGTGATTTCATTAATTATACATCAAATTTTTAGTTTATGCACTCTAAAGGATTAGTCATGTGAAAATGTATAGATATATGTACTTTCTTTTCATTTTTGAATGTTATGGGAGGTATGTTTATGTGTATGTGGAAATAGAATATATGCATATGTTTTAATTATGATAGATATTCATATGTGACTATGACTATGCTAATATTTACTTTTGAAGGTGATTGCTTTATCACTTTGTTTGCATAATACATTACTTCCAATTTACAATGAGGGATGTTGTTGACATGTATTTTGGCACGTTCCAAAGTTGTAGGCTCACCTCATAACTTGACCCTCTTTAAAGGAGATATTGGGAGATTTCCGCAAGGTTTATATCTATTTGGTCTAGGTGTACTGATCTTCACTCAATGGCTCATTTTGACCATTTCATTCAAGGGGTCCATGCTGGTGAGTATTTAAAACAAATCAAAATGCATTGAAAATGAAAATTTATTCCAAATAGACATGTTTATTACATGGATTTGATAATGCATAAATTACAATAGATAAGAGAGTATGCAGCCATGATAAAACATTTTATTTGCATTGTAACTCAAAACCTAAATTAATCTAAGTTAATAAACTAATTAAAAATAAGAAAAGAGAGAGAAGGGTAGGTAAAAAGAGAAGTAGAGCCCACTTTCTAATGTCGATCAACCTAATACTGTTGAGAAAATGAATTTTGGAGTAACTAGTCCTTAGTTGAATCACACCCAACACAACTCCAACTAAGGACAGTGCATGAGTCTATGGAATTAAGCAGCAAATCCAAATAAAAAAATAAGGTCACCATATATATGTGTATACCAAGTTTATTAAATGACAAAAAATTTAGATAAAGATGTTTCTATTAAGGATGTATAAGATTCATCAAATGCTCAATGAGATACAAACCTAGCTTTCAAATAGCCTTGACTGAAAAAACTAGTCTAAAAAGAAAGGAAATATATGAAAGAAAATGATTGGTCCACTACTTTATCTCTAAAACTAAAAGCATCTAGTCGGGCACAGTCTCATCTAACCCTAAAAAGATATGCTAAAGTGAAATCCTCATAGTTCTATAAAATACTAACCCCTTACAATAGTAAAATGATCCAATATATAGATATATGGTCCCCAATAGCTACCTTCAATGTAGTAGCTACCCTTTGACAATGGTCAACCACCTTCATTAATACCCAATGACCAGTAAAATGTGGTCGATTGATGGCTCTTGATGCAAATTTTTCTCCCATATAGTTACCTTTTCCTTATTCACCACTACCAACTCTTGATGCAAAGTTACTCCCCTCATCATTGCTCGATGTTATTCTACACTTGCACAAGGCAAATAAAATAAGTTATTTTTTGAAAATTACTATAAGAATGGAGACAAAATAAGACAACACATAGAAAGTTTACGTCGATTGATGATAATTTGGTCAACCCATGGCAATGGGGTCATCCATCAGGCTAGTAGTAGATCAACAAAAATAAGGTCTACCAATAAAAATGTAGTTGTCGATAGCCTTGTCATCAACTGACTATAAAGTCATTAGCTGATAACATTATCATCAATTGGTAGCACTATCATCAGTTGACATCATTGTTATTTCCTAATGTCAATATTGTCATCTGACAACAATGTTATCATTTGATAGCATTGTCATCACTCAATGGCATTACTATTGCATGATAACACCCATATCACAATACAACTTAATGAACACTCTAGGAATAGGAAAACATAGTTAGTATATTTGTGAGAGCTAGTCTTCAAAGGCAAATTAGGAGGCTCTAACTTCATTTTTATGCTAAATAATACCAATAGTGGTGGTTTTGAGTCTTAACTTGATGAGTGAATTAATATGGACCACCAAGGCAAGTTTTAGAGTTGAACCTATGAACCATGAGTGTATGTAGGAGTAGATCAAAATGCCAAGAAAAGAGGGTCCCCATATTTAGGCTAAAAATGGGGTGTGTTGTGCAATCAATAATAAATGGTGACCTTGATGGGAAATAGTCCTGAGTATTTTGAGAATCTAGAATCTCTAATTTCATAAGAAGAAAAAAGCATTAGCTGCAAATAATCACCTAGAATAAATATGAATTCAAAGGCACTAAATTCTATAATAATGAGTGACATACTAAGCTATAATCTGGCCAAGACCATCTTTGTTTGATTGGGTGATTTATTCATTTTCTTTGCATTCACAAGTAGTGATTCAAATTTACACAAGGCCAAAACTACTAAAGGAAATAGATTTTATAATTTAGCTTGGGGGAAGTGGTATGGGCATTGATCTACTAATATCCAAGCATTTATATCCCTAATAGAGATACCTCTGGTCCCTTCTAAAGTCCTTGCTCCACTGCCAACCAGGTTGGAAAGCCTATGGTAGAGGTTGCTAAGATCACCCCTTCGAGGAATATTTTAGATTTTATATTTTAACTCAATTATTTTGAAAATAGATTTTACATTGACATCTGTAGAGGGTTGGGGACCAATCCATAGGTAAAAATAAATTAACAAGTTCATGATGGCCTAATATAAAATAGAATTTAAGCAATGCTACATTTTTCTTTTGGTATTTCTTTAAGTGCTTTAAATGGATTTAAACAAGAAAATAGTTGTTCTAAAATTCACAAGTTTTGTTACAAATCATTGACATTTAAAATTTAGGAAATGAATAAAATAATAACAATAGTTCATGTTATGTACTCGATTAAAATTATAATTGCGCTATTTGAGTGCCACCCATGTTACTTTTACAACAGCCCCTCATTTCATTTCTTTAGTCAACAAGGGGAACCCGGTGACAAAAATAGTTGGGACAACCCAAAAATGAAAATAGAACATAAATAAAATGAAACCTAAAATAACAAGGGATGAGAAGGAAAGGAAAACAAAACAAAATAGGGATGGGAAAATAAAAGGTATTCACATGAAATGTTCAAACAAGTGCATGCTTGAACCAATTAGAGACGTAATTTTTTAAGATTTTGAAGAGGGTAGAGGGCACAACTATTTTTTCCTATGTTTCCATCTATGATGGAAAACACTATCCTATAAATATTTATCAATGTATTTCTCATGTAGCTTTAACAAGTTAGGAATATAGAATTATACATTTTGTTTACATATAAATTTCAAAAAACATGAAGTATAGGGTTTAGAAAATACCTCCACCCAAATGTTATATTAAAATTAGGTATAGGGATGGGTATTCATACATACCAAGTTTATTATAATATCCAACTTGGTCATGTCATGTTTTGATGGCATCCATTAGATGGATGTTGACAGCTTCTTGATGTAAATGGATGCCTGCATAACATCCCTTTTATTGTCTTCCTCTAAATTGCTAAGGAGGAATGGGAATGGTTCTTTTAATAGAGAGACAGAAGCATACGACAAAAAAAATTTAGGCACATAGGATGCATCTTCCTCATTTACCCCTTACATCTCTTCAAATTCTTCTTCTAGCTATGCCATGGGAAGTCTTAGATGAGTAGTTTCCTAATTTGAGAACCTAGAAAACAACAAGGTAAAAGCTCTTAAAAATAAAATATAAGTCTAAAATACACAAATTTTTCCCTCCTTGTAGCACCAATCTATTGACATGTGTTTTGTCACACTCCAATTTCCTAGGCTCACCTCACATCTCACCCCTCTTGAAAGGAGATCTTATAATATCTCCCTAACGTTTATATCTACCTGGTCTAGATGCACTGATCTTCACCTAGTGGTTTATTGTGACCATTACATTCAAGGGCCTTGTGTTGGTTAGTATTTAAAATAAATTAGAATTCATTAAAAATGAAGATTTGTTTCAAAGAGACATATGTACTGCATGGATTCAACAATGCATAAATGACAATAGATAAGAGATCATGCAACTAAGATAAAATGTTTGATTTAGACTACAATTCAAAACCTAAATTAATTTAAAATAACAAACTAATTAAAAATAATAAAATAAATACTAAGGTGAGGATAAAGAGAAGAATAATCCACTTTCTAATGTCTATCATCCTGGTACTACTGAGAAGATGAATCCCAGAGTAATCAGTCCTTAGTTGAGCCAAACCTAGCACAACTCCAACTAAGGATGATACATGAGTCTATGGAACAAAGAAGCAAAGTCAAAGATGAAAACAAGGTAACCATATATATGCATGTACCAAGTCTATCAAATAACAAATCTTTCAAATAAAGATGTTTCTATCAAGGATCATTTGAGATTCATCAAATGCTCAATGAGCTACAGACCCAGCTTCAAAATAGCCTTGACTTAAAAAACTAATTTAGAAATTAAGGAAATATATGAAATAAAATGAATGGTACACTAATCTATCTATAAAACCAAAAGGATCCAGTTGAGCATGGTCTCCTCTAACCCTAAAAGGAGGTGTTGAAGTGAAATCCTCCCAATTCTATAAAAGACCAGTGCCTTACAATGATAAAATGATCTAATATATGGATCTCTAGCCCCCAATAATTGCCTTCAATGTGCCATCTACCTTATAATAATGGGAAACCACCTTCACTCATACCTGATAACTAGTGAAATGTGGTTGGTCGATGGATCTTTATGCAAAGTTCACTCCCATACCATTTCCTTTTCATCATTCACCATCGACAGATCTTGATAAAAATTTCTCTCCCCTCACCATCACTCGACTTTGTTCAACACCTACACAAGGAAAAGATAAAAAGTTACTTTATGAAAAGTGATATAATAATGGAAATAAAATAAGATAGCACATATTAATTTTAGGTTGACCAACAATAATGTGATTGACCCATGGCAATGAGGTTGCCCATCAAGCTAGCATTAGGTCGATAGTAATAAGGTATATCAATGGTAATGCAATCACCCATTAACCTTATCATCAACTGACATGAAAGTCATCATCTAACAACAATTTCTTTGGTTGACATCATTATCATCACTTGACAACACTATTGTCAGTTGATAGCATCATTATCACCCAATGGCATCACTATCACCTGATGGTACTATCATCATCTGATGATGTTGTTATCATTCAATAATGCTACTATCATTCAAAGGCATTGTTATTGTATGATAACACCCCCATCACAAGATAACCTAATGATAAATCTAGGAATAAGCAAACACAGCTAGGATGTACGTGAGAGCTAGGCTTCAAATGCAAATTAGGGAGGCTCTAACTCTATTTGTATGCCAAATGTAAAATGCCAAGTTGACTCGTATGATTGTGGTCTTTCCAATTGTGGTGGTTTTGAATTCCAATTTAATGAGTGAATAAATATAGACCACCAAAGTGCATTGTACTAATGAGACCAATAAACCTTGAGTGTATGCAAGAGTATATAAAAATGCCAAAAAAAGAGTGTCCTCATATTTAGGATGAAAATGGGGCATGTTGTGCAAGAAACAATAGATGTAAAAATGGAAATAGAATATATGTGAGGTGAATCATGACTTAAAATTTTGTAGGATAGAGGAAGATGACCTCATCCTTACAAGTAAAGGTGAATGTGTACTTCTTGCAAAACCTATAAAATACTAACTTTATAGGCTTTATCTAGAGGGAACTTGCTTTAACAGAGTTGGGTAGTGGGAAAAGGTTACCTTATTTGAACATAAACATATAGACAAGTCTTTTTAAAGAAATTTATTTCAAGACACTTTTTTCTATTTTAATATTACTTCTGCATTTATCTTATATTTCTTCATGGAACCCCTAGACTTAGTCTTGTGTTACTAGGAAGACACATGGGCTCACCACCAAAGGCTAGATGTAGCTAATTAAGGGCATCTACCCCCAATACCAACCCATTGTAACTATTAAGATGCAAGGGTTACACACTAAAGGTTAATAAAGGGTGATATATGCATGATTTTGATTTTTGTATCTACATAAGCTTTCAACTTTCATAAGAGTATCTATTTATTCTTTATTTTCTTTTTTTTGTAAGGATCCTACCCCAAAACCTTGGTCCCATGTAACTATTAGGATACAAGGGCTCAATACCGAGGGCCAAGGTAATAAATTAGAGTCACTTATATATGATCATGCTAATGTTTTATTTTTTTAGGCATCATAAAGGGGGACTTTATCATAAGTAAGTTTCTAGACTCCACTGTAGGCTAACATTTTTCTAAGTTATGCAATAAGATGTAGAGAAAGAGGTGTACTCTACTTGTAAGAATTGGGATAAATACTAGTGTAATATACTAATTTTGAGGTGGTGAATGACTATGAGAATAGGTTGAATGTCATGTGTTTCATTTTAGAAATCTTCGTATTATGCAAACTGACCAACTAAATAATCATGAAACAATGTTTTTGTTATGTTGGTAGATATGTGACATAAGAAAATGCACTGCAAGTGAAAATGGGGTGGCACACGAGAAATAGATATATAAATATTTTAGATTCAAATATTTTATAGACATAACAAACTCTTTGCCCTTTAAATTGCATAATTGATAGGCTCCATTATTGAAATCTTATATTACTAGGTAAGGGCCTAACCAATTCATCTAAATTTTTGAACCTCTCCTTTTTTATCGATATGACTATCAAGTATAATGAAAAGGTCTCCAAATTGAATCAGACACTTTTAGGCATAATTATAGAACTGATAATATTGTTAGTGAGGTACAACCAACTCTAGTTTCATTACCCTGGTGTCTGGCCTTGCATAGATAGGATCCTCCAGGAATGTAAACACTTGTTCACCATGACCCCTTTTTGGTGTGGGAAACCTCCTAAGATAGTCTAGTTGAACTAGTCATAGGACATTACATATTTCACACCTTTTAATACTAGGTTAAATCATGCTTGTGAAGGCCTATCAATATGTGTTCCTAGATTGGTGGCTCCTATGGTAGGGAGAGGGAATCTAATTTTGAGAATGTTTGGGCAATTATGAGGATTGATATTGATTTTTATGGTTCCTATAATTAAGGTATGAACCCTCTCCTTAGGTATTGGCATACCTGAGGGAAAATAAGGATTTCCTACAGGTGATCTAAGATCAATGGGGTAACTCAAGTAGTCATCTGGCTCCATGTGATGAAGCATCGAGTAGCCCAGATGATAGTGATAGAAGGATTTAAGGTAAACTCTATCATACTCTAATATATCTACCATATGAATTTCAAAGATGTCAAGTAACCCTCTTCAGGGCTCCTGGCTATAGGAATCAAGAAGCTGAAGGGCCTACCCCTTACGAGGTGTAAATAAAAGGTTTTATGAATGGATGGGTGTCTCAATCTCATACATCAAGAAAAGGAAGGGAAGAAATTTTGGGGATATAAAAGGTTGTGTTATAAGCTCTAGATCAAATTAGGTGAGAGTTTCCATAAATTCAAAAAATCATTTGTTTGATTTCCCTTTTAGAGTTGAAAGAATATCGTCATAGTAGGGGTCCAACTTCATTGTGGGGAGTATGTCAATGTAATTAGGGTCTTGTTTCGGTAGAAGAGATGTAAGGTGTATTTACATAATTTATAATATTATGGATAGGGAATGGGCAATACTATTTGTCCCCTCGTTATGTGTGGGAAAGCTTTTAAGAATTTGGTGAGTGATTTATTGGGGTCTTTTTCTTATATGATGGGGATGAGGGGTCTTTATTTGAGGATATGTGGGTAATTAAGAGTTATAATTTTGATTTCTAATTTACCCATTGTCATAGTTTGGACCCTCTCCTAAGAGGGGCAAAGTATTTTGAAATATTATAAACAAGATTAGAGCATGATGAGAAATGGGACTAGGTCCAGTTTGATTTAAGATGGCCAAAATTTATGGGGAAAGAAAACATGTTAGTTCAAGGACTCTAAATAATCGATAACATCCTGTCATAGTGTGATTTACAAGCATACTCTAAAGTGGTTAGATAATGATGAGGGTAGAGTCTAGGTTAGGGCATATCCTCATGTGGTTGAGAATCAGGAAACCATGTTGAAAGCTTATAAGATGGTCATCATGGGGAGGGGTTTATTTATCTTTGGATACTTCCACCATGCAAAGCTCACATAGGCAAGCCAACCCCCTTTAGGATTTCTAGCCCAGAGTTTTTGAGAAGCCATAGATTCCCACCCCTCATAGATTAAAGGGAAGAATTATAGGAGTGTCTTTCTCCATGAGATTGATAATTTTTTGAAATAGAAATGGAGGTAATCAGGGATTCAATGGCCTACTTCACATTGGGTATCTTTTCGATCGTTACTATGTATTTTTCACCTAATTTATCTTTTAAAATGGCTTAGGGGACCTTTTTCCCTTTCTTCAAGATGACCACTTTGGTTTTCAAAGCTTCAGTGATATTAACCAATTACAGGAGTTTTGTAACCCCGTTGGTGGGTAAGTGATAATCAATGTGCAATCCTAGTTTTTTGTTCATGGTAACTTGTAACATGTTAAAGGTTTTGGGATCTCCTGAGGCAAGAAAAAATTTCCCTAGGTATAAGAACCAAATTTGTTGAAATAGGGTGGAAGGAATAAATTTCATCTAATGTGTCCAAAGGCATCCCATTATCATATTATAATTGATGTCCTTATCTACGATATAGAATTCAGTGAGGACTGTCTTGGGACCCAGCATGATTGGGAACATAATGGTTCTTATGGAAGTGGACTTGAGATTGTCATAGCTATGGAAGGTATTGCATGTAGTAAAATAATTGGTTTTTGTGTAACCAAGTTTTTGTAAAAAGGAAAAGGGGACAATTTAAACCATTACTCTATCATCGACCATTACTATTTTTACATAATTAGCTAACTTGGATTCAAGTGGGAGGCTTCAGAGGTCAAATAAGTAGCCAACGTCATGTGGTCCATGGCTAGGTGGGAACATATCCAAATTAATGTGAATTATTTGGGCTTGTGAAAGGGGAGTGACACCATACAAATGCCCCAATCCTAGGGCATTGAGCAAGGTTGATCAATGGGCGAGTGAGTTCTTAATTAGATCTAGAAAAGAGATATGAGAGAATGTCTTGGTTAGATTGGAAATCAAGTCATAGTTACCTATGAGTTTAAGAATGGATTCAATTTTTAGGATGTTTGAAGGATAGATGGTCATGGGTTGGGATTCCTTAGTATGAGTAACAGTGTTTACTTCCTCTTTGAATTACAATTCCATGACTCCTATCATTCTATTTTTACCTTAAACTCCTAGCTAAGGGGACACATTGGTGTTTTGCAACACATAAGTGGAAGCTTTGGCATCATGATTGCCTATTGTCATGGATTAGTTGTGTTGAATGGAGTGACCTAACTAGTTACTCTATTATTGATCCTGAACAAGGTGCATTTGGTTGTTAGGAAAAAGACTATGGTAAATTTTTAAGTTTTGGGTTTGAGGAGTGATAGGGCTACTTAGAAGGGCTTAGGTGTTTGTGTGTGTTCCTCCTAAAAACATATCTATGAAAATCTACCTTTAATCTTCTAGGAGTCTATACAAAAAATTTATACTCCTAATATCCCCAAGTGTCATGGCCTATGATTGTGTGGAATAGGTAATAAACATTGGCATCATAATCCTTGGGTCTCATATTTTATCCTTGTTACCTGAATCCTTGTTGGTTTTTGCGCAGGTAATAATTTTGGTTTTAGAATTGGGGGTATTGTTTGTTTGACTAATATTAATTTTGGTTCTGATTTTGATACTATGCATTATGAGTTAGTGGTTGATTGAAATCAACTATATAGATGGTAGGATGAGGACTTTGATTCCCTGCCTCCTATAATGTTGGTGTTAGTATTGGTGATATGTGAAGGTGGGTATTGAATATTGTTTATAGTGTTTTGTTTCTTGTCTTGATCACTAACACCATCAATAGTAACATTCCTATTACGGTTCAGGATCTTGGGACCTTGGTTGTTCTTGTTTTTGGGCTTTGGTTCATAATTTGAGATCCCCCATTATTTTGAGTGATGATATGTCCATTGGTTCCATAGGTTCATTGTCCACTATTGATATTTACTTGATCAATATAGAGCGCACTTTTGAGGACCTCCTTGTATGATCAGTATAAGAACTTCTAAACATCTTCCCTCATTTCTGTGTTAAGGGGAAAATATCACACAAGTCTATTTGGTCCATGTTTTGTGCATTGGTAAAAGAATACAAGACTTGTCACCATCTTGTGATAAAATGGGTAGTTAATTCATTTTATTATTACTTTATATACAATAACTCTCAGATGTAAGTCTTTAGGAGTTTTTTCATGTCAAAATATTTGATAAACTTAGCAATAAACTAGTAGGAGTGCATGAACCCTTCAGGGAGGTGATAGTACCAATCAAGGGTTATCCCTTTGAGTATATTGGGGAAGATATTTGCTATAACACCACCTCAAGGAAATAACTCCCTAACTATAGTGGCATAGAATTTTACAAGTGTTTTAAGATCCCCTTTGAATTTGGGAAGATCTGGTAGGGGACATGGGAGAAGAACTCCCTGTATGCTAACATCAAGAGGTTTTTTAAGTTATTTAGTGTAGGTTACCATGTTGTTACAATATATAACCATTATGGTGATGCTAATATGAGGAGGTGGGGTAGTGTATGGGTTGGCCTGATAACTATTGGTAGGTGTGGATGAAAATTTATAGGGTAGTATGGAGTAAGCTAGGGAATAATTATATGACTGAGTGGAATTCAAATATTTGTGTAAGTATGAAGGGACACTATGAGACATGGGAGGTGTCATGCCTTTTTTTGGTAAAGTGGACAGGGTTTATTGTGATGGTGTATGGGTTGTCTATGTGTGGCCTAGTGAGGTGTAGGTCAGGATGTATCTTGTTTATGGAGGGTGACTATATGTGGGAGGCATGTAATCTAGAGGTGTAGAAAATGATAAATTATTTGTTAATATAATGTTTTCTAGTGGTGTAACATATATATATATATATACATCACCTAATATATTTTAAGTAGGTGATTGGTAAGATGAATAACCTTTTGAGACATCAGGGTTGGGAGCATGTAAGTTTGTTGTTTCGATGTGGGGTGAGTTATCGCTAGAATGGGGAAGGATGATGGATGAGTTGGTATAAGGAGTTTTTGTCTTGTCCCTTAGATTAGAGTTTGTTGTTTGTTTTTTAGGTCATGTATATGACCTACCATGGTGCTCATGAGTTGATTCATCCCCATTTTGGTATTGGGGCCCTAGGCTTCTAGTGTAGGGAGGGTATATGCCTGAGATGAGGCCATATGAGAGGGTTGGTTTGGGATATTATCCCTAGGGGAATCATTGGTAGTGGTTATTGGTGGGTTGGAGGCATCCTAATAATTATTAGGAGGATGCATAATGTCTTGCATGTGATTGACCTTATCCTCTAAATGATAGATCCTTCTTAAATAGTGATCATATTTGGCAATGATTTTCATGTTTGGGCTTTGAAAGCTGATGGATGGCTTAGTGACCATGAGAGGATTGATTGAGCCTCTAATTTTAAGACTCATGGTTTTAGATTTAGGGTTGTTACTTATAGTTTTTGATATATCATGTATCTCTTGAATGATAACCCTATTCCTCGTTTGAATGTCAAGAAGAGAATAGTCATAGGATTGGTGTTCTACTTTAATGTTAAAGGTCAGGTTATTCTAACTCATCAATGATGGTTCACTATAGATAAAATGGCTTCTATTATATCCCTTTAGGCTAAGATATGTGTTGATGTATTGTCCAAACATATTCTGGGGATATATGGATACTCGTAGAATAAGTGGAAGGAGATAATATGGAGAAAATAAAAGACAAGGAGAAGAAAAAGAAAAAGAGGATATAAAAATAATGAAGACCTTCACATTATGGTCACCAAATTATAAGTACATAAATTGTAACATTTTAATATATACACTTGACTCCTTGAGGTTTGGTCGAGGCAGTCGACGTAATGGATGGACTAGGGGTTTGGTTGGTTATTGAGTGGGATGGGATTCAGGATAGGTGAAATTAATGGATTCTCATGAAAAAACTAAAAGACCTTAATATCATATTGATATTCATTGAGAGTGTCAACCTATGTGTAAATAAATCTCCAAGGCCCTTCGGTCTCTGATATCACAAGAAGGTGAAGTTCTTGATAAATGTTAGACATAAGAAAATGAGGGAGATTGGGTTAAATGATTTGTGGGAGAAGATTCACTTTGTCAAGTTGAATTTGCCCAGTCAATGTCATCCAATAAGTCTAAATGATATAATATGAGGCTATACTTGAGGAAAAAATTAATGGGATAGATGGGTGATTAAGATTGAATAATGTTGTGTTGACATCCCCTATTATGTGGGAGAACAATGATAGATAGATCAGGGATACACTCTTGTTCTTCAAAAGTGGATAAGGACTCTACAATGAGGTGTGTAATTGGAGTGGATTGAAATACCTCACATCTCAAATCAATACTAATGTTAGACTTTGTGATAATTTTGGGACCAGGTGTTCTAAATATAGGGAATAGGTTGTGCCGAACAAGATCTAGTGTCTTAGGAAGGGTCATCTAAAAGAGACTAGGCAGAAGACAAGGAAAATTGTATGAGCTCATTTATTTAATTGCTTGTAAATTATGGTTTATGAAATTTTGAATCAAGGCTTTGATATGTATTGCTTTCACAAATGGCAAGGCTTATATAGGATACGTTTGCTTACATAAATGACAAGGCTTATGTAGGATATGTTTGCTTTCATGGATAGGCAAAACTTATGTAGGATGTGTTTTCTTGCACAAATGGACAAATATTTTTATGTGACATGATTTCTTTCATAAATGGTAAGGCTTTTGTTTTTATGTGGTTGCTTTCATGAATGACAAGGCTTTTGTGGTTAATTGTTTTTGGAATTTTCTAGGTTTTTAATAAATAAGTACTTGCTAAAAACAAAGTGTGGAAAGTAAAAAATAACAAAAATGAAAAAAATCAAAGAAAAACTATTTTTCTTATCCTTGTCAATACTTAGGACGCATGCAAATGATAAAGGGAAGAAACTTATACTACTATGCAAGATATTGATTTATCCTAGATCTATTTACATGCAAACTAGATGCAATGTTTTTGTTTGTTTTTTATTAGTGTATGTGAAATGGACTAAATGCATGAATTAAATTTATTGTGCACAAGTAATATGATAAGAGATATAATCTAAAATAGTAGCAATAAAACATTTTTTATTAACCTTCCTTATAATCAAACTAGGTTTAGCCTCTAGACCTTTCTAACATGCTACAAATAATATTTTTCTAATGAATTAGTAGGATGAAAGAAAAAGATATAAGTTCTGATTTTTTATTTTGAAAGAGAGAAATGACATTGCTTTTATCCCTTTAAAACAAATAAAATCAGTAATCGACAACCTTCATACATTCACCTGCAGTTGCCTATGTTTTTGTGTTTGTCCATGTGATTGTTTTAAGTGCACTAAGTTTGTCTAGATCTTAAATGAACAAACATTATCTTGGCTGGAAATTAATTGAAGCTTTACTAAGGTCTATTTTTGGAATGATTGACAAGAGGTGTTGTTAATTTGAAAGAAAACTAGTCTTATTGAATACAAGCATAAATCAAAACTAATTATGTTTTTGGTTGTAAATACAAATCAAAGAGTTAGATTTATTTCACTATCAAACTTGTTTCTTTTCTATTTTAAATGGGAAACTAACTTAAACACAATAACAATCTATATTAAATATAATCTAACAAAGAACAAATACTAGATTTCAAATCAACCCTAACCTAATTCTAGAATAAATCAGCTAAAGCGTAAGCAGTATGTTGATAAAAGAATCCTCGGTGTGTTAGATTTGTATGCTCTTATGTAAATCTAGGAAACTTTCTAGCTGAGGGATGCATAAAATTTGGAACACGATATAAACGGGAGAATGTTGAGGTATGCTCTTGTTGGTGTTATGTCATTAATGTTGTCATTGATGTCAAGGTCAAGATGGATGTCATTAATGTCAAGGTCAAAGTTGATGTCATGCATGGTGAAGTACTATCTAATAAGGAAGTCTTATGACAAGAGAGAATTTCAAGGCAACCTAGTAATTCTTCCAAGGTTAATGGCATGTTTTAAAGTCAAGATCAAGATACAAGGTAAGCATATTATTGACCACTAGTCTTGACGAGCATTGTCATATCACGAGCCTATTGAGAGTAGTGTTTTCTTCAAAGAATCTTGATTGAAAAATATTTTTGGTTGATATCATTGAGAGTTAGCTTGTTTGAGTTCAAGTCTTTGAGTACTAGGTGTCTTGAGAAGCCTAGTCTATCCCTATGAGAAGGTGTATACATGAAGCATGGTAAAGCTTGGTGAATTATGTCATTACATGCATGAGAGTGTGTATAAATTTGTGTAAGAATGATAATAAGGAAAAAAAAGTCTTCAAAAGAGTTCCAAGGTCAGTTTTGAGGCTTAGTCATTGCATGAAAAGACTTAGTGAGAAGGCATAGGCTTTGTAACATGTTGAGGTGAGTAGTCTGAGACTTGTGAGAAGAATATTGGTAGTGTGTGAGCATAGTATGAGGTTATATGACATGATTATAAGGTTTTGAGAATAATGAAAGAGGTTTCAAAGTGTGTTCAAGGTCTAAATGTGGCTTATAAGTATAGGCCTTGTGTGCAAAGAAACCTAGTATGGCCTAATGAGGGGTCAAGTTCAATTTCCAAGATGTTATATTTCATATGATATTTTTCAGAGGTTTGAGAGGTTGGTTAAAGTGTTTTGGTGAAGTTTGAGTTCCTGAGTTGAAGAATAAATCATGAAATATGGTTTTAAGGTTTCTTGTGTGCACAAAATGAAGGGTTCTCAACCTGAAAAGGACTTTCATGTGTTCATTGGCATGCGTAACATTTGCATGATATCCTAATAAGTTCATGGATGTTGGGTAAGGATCTTAGCTCAAGTTTTTAAGTATTAGTTTCTGGATTAAGGGCTTGTTGACCATCTTTTTCCCATAGACCAAAATGGATCAACTCCCTATAGTCAAAATCTTGTATAAGGGATTCTTATAATGTTATAGGGTATGTTGAAGCTCATTTGATGTCATTTCATATGTCATTATAATTTGTGGTCATGGTCTAGCTTAGTCCTTGTGTCTTTTGGTGTCTTAAGGGTCATTTTTAGATCATATATACAAGTGGCAAATTTTCATGGTGTTGAATAATTGTAAGAGTAGGTCTAGAAAAGCATAAGGTTACACTTGGGAGATATTTCAACTTTTGGCTAAGTGTTGGGGACTTTTTTAGGAAAATTATCCAACACAAGGATCTCACAAACTTTTTTTTTGGGTAGAAGTTCTACAATAATTCTCCTGAAGACCTAATTTTTTTAAGAGAATTGTCCGCATCAAAAAGCTAAGTGTCAGATTTTTTTTGGGAAAATTATCCACACAATTTTCTCAAAGGAATTATTCTTTAGGGGAAAATATTTGACAAAATTTTTGAAGAAAGTTTTTCTTTGACATTTTATCTGAAACACAAGGCCCATAGAAATTAGTCCAAAATAAAAATCCTGAAGGGTATTTTTCTAAGAAAGGTGTCTTATGCAATTTTTCCAAAAGTTCATTTTGTAGTAAAGAGTCCCAAAACACTTTTTATGAAGGTTATTTTTCTTGGGAAAGTGGCCTAAATGAAAATTTAAAAAGGTCTTTTTCTTTCAGGAAATTTGTCTGAACACTTTTTTCGAAGCGAATGTTGACAAGCAAAGTGGCCAAAACACTTTTCCCGAAGGGTCTTTTCTCTATAAAATGTCCCAAATAATCTATTTGAAGGGTCCTTTAATTTGGAAAAAGGGTCCAAAATATAATATATGAAGGGCACTTTTCAAAGTTCCAAACATCATTTTTAAAGGGCAAAAGGCTATTTCAAAAAGGCCAAAAGGCAATTCTAAGGACAATTCTTTCAGGAAAATTATCCAAGACAATTTTCCATAAGGCATGAATTCTTTCAGAGAATATGTTCTAAGGCAAAATATTAAGTATAAATTCCTTCAAAGGTAGTGGCCAGAATAAATACCCTAAGTAAAATGGTCTATAGCAAAAGGCTGAAACACAAAGTCTAAAAGAATTGTTGGGAAGCAAAGTGACGTTCATGCAAGTGTCAAAGTTTAAGCTCAAAAGTCATCTATTGGAGCTTAAATTTGATTATCTATGGGATGATAAATACATCCATGTGAACATCAAATGATGGTTGCACAGACATCAAATTTAACCCCTGATAGATAACTACTGAATATCAAATATCCCAATGATAGTCACATGAATTTCAAAGTTAAATTCTAGAAAATAGCCATTGGAATTTAGAATGAAAGATCTAACGGTGTAGATCAATCAAGAAAAAATCTAATCACACGAGCTCAACTAAAATCAAAATGGGCCCTAGCATATCAATGACTTGCATTCAATCATAGATTCAAATCTAAAAAATGTGAGCAAGTCAATGAGTCAAAGAACTTGAGAGGTCACCATGCGGCATAAGTGCATGAAGCAGTAGACTGATAATAAGATCTTGAGATTAATGCATGATTGATAAGTGGCATGATCATATTTAATCATGTAAATCAGGATCAACAGAGTGAGATGAATCAGAAGATCAATGATTTGAGCCAATTTTTTATGTCTAATCAGATGAAGGCAAGCCCATGTGACTTAGACCAAGGTCGACAAAGTAACTTTCAAAGGGGTAAGGTAAATAAAAATTATGGATCTCAGTTTGAGCATGGTTCATTTTGGATCAAATCCAACACTTTGAAGGATGACACCAAGGTAGACATGTAGACTTTAACGGTTTCATCTCCAAGACCAACTGCATGAAAGGGACCCTTCTCTTTACTATTGCATGCACTGGTGAACTAGTAAAGAGTAGTTAGTACCAAGATAAAGCCTTAATAGATTGATCTGATTGTTCTAACTACATTAATGCCAAAACCTAGCTCAAAACAACTTGATCTCATTGTTGCAATTATCAAGGAAGATCAAGGAGGGAATATTATAAATTTGTAACCACTTGAAGTGACCTAGATCAATCAAATGATTTAAAGGAGCATAATTTGTAGAAGTAGTTATAAATGTGGTTCAAACATTCAAATTGATTAATTCCCCTTTTCAGTGTTAAGGCTCCCTTTCTCTTGTTGCCTTTCTTCTACAAATATAGCTCTTCAGCTATTTTAAAACACCACTACACCATGTATGGTGAAGCCCTATTGTATTGATGTTATATTTTGAGTTTGAACATTAATACAAGTTTGTTTTTTAGTTTTGAATAATTATCTAAGTCTGTAAGTGATGTATGGTGATGAGAAGTGATAATTCTCTATCTTTCCATCCCTTATCCGTTCATGTTTGAGAAAGAGTTCCTAGTCTAATAGGTCATATAGAGTGTAGTCTGGTGTGTAAGGCTTTTTCAAGTGTACAATTATCCTTGGAGTGTGCAATCTTCCCTCTAGTTTATGTTCCTTGTGTTGTTGCTCAAATCTTGCCTCTATATTGAAATACTCATGTTAGAACCCATTAAAGCTTAGAAACTAGTCTGTATGTTGAGTTTCATAATGGTATAAATATGATGGTCATGTGGAAGACATTCCTATTGCATCACCTCCTTTATATTAAGTTCAATTTATGCTTTCCCAAAGTTTTTCCCCCATAAATAATGAGTAGTTTAAGCAATAAACAGTGCATGATATATTCAGGGAGCTAGCACTTAAAATCTAAGGGCTTATTTCCAATATAGATACACTCACATACTTGGAAATATTCCCATGTTGTCCAAATATGGAAGAAGCCTAAATAACTTCTTCTAGGGTGAAATATTTGGTGACAATAGTTATGGAATGCCTGGTAGGACCCCATTATCTTCAATACAACTTGTCAAGGTGAATGTTGGTTTTGACAAACACCAGCTTCAAATTGGTGTGTTACTCAGCATTTGGTGACTCCTCAAAGTAAATCTGGTTTTAGACCATTATTTAATTATAAACTTACCTTGATAATCATGTTCATCACTAGGTCATCCTCTTATATAACACCCAATCCTATTAATCCACCCATTCATCTTGATATCCCTCTTGCAATTCAATATCCACAGCCTAATCTACCCTTTGAAGATCAAATATATTTTGCTAGGGAGGAAGAGGAGGAAGAGGCTGAATAAGTTGAAGATCTTGAAGAAGAAGAAGACATGGCAAGACCTCATGCTTTCCTTTCCTTTAATACCTCTGTAAATCCTCACATGAGCTCTCACATTTTAGAAACTAAACTTGACCCCTCATTAGGCCACACTAGGTCTCTGTACACACAAGGCCTATACCCATAAGCCACAATTAAACCTTGAACACATCTTGAAACCTATTAAATTTCTCTCAAAACCTCATGATAAGGTCATACAACCTCATACCATGTTCACACAGTGCCAATCTTGTTCTACCAAGCCTTGGACTGTTCACCTCAACATGTTACAAAGCCTATGCCTTCGTACTAGGTCTCTTTATGCAATGACTAAGCCTCAAAACTAACCTTATAACTCTTCTAAATATTTATTTGACTCATTATCATTCTTATAAAAATTTAAAACTCTCTCATGCTTGTATTCACATGATTCACCAACCTTCACTATGCTTCATGCATACACCTCATAGGGATAGACTCGAATTCTAAAAACACCTAGTACTCAAAGACTTAAACTCAAACAAGCTAACTCTCAATGATATCAACCAAGAACATTCTTCAATTAGTATTCTTTGAAGACAAAACTAATCCTAATAAGCTCATGATATGATAATTCTCCTCAAGGCTAATGCTCAATAATATGGTTACCTTGTATATTGGTCTTGACTTTAAAACCTGTCATCAACTTCAGAAGAATTACCAGGTTGCCTTAAAATTCTCTCTCAATAGAGAAACAATAAGTTACCTTCAAATTCTCTCTAGTCATAATACTTCATTGTCACATACCACTTCACCATGCATAACATCAACTTGTACCTTGACATTACTGACATCCATAGTGACCTTGACATCAATACCACAACACCAACAACATGAACATATATAAAAAATCTCCCCCTTTTCCATTGATGGCAAACACTCAAAAAAATCTGATCATTCTCATTTCCCCAAGATGGATCTTCAAACTGACCTTTTTCCCAATCTAAAACTTTCTCCCCCTTTGACATTAATGATAAAGGGTCATCTCTTGACAACTATCTGATTGTTAGACCTAGAACAACTAGAAGCACACATTTTCTCTTAAAATAAGATCATTCTCTCTCTTTGAAAAAAACTCAACACACAAAAATGCTCCCTCTAAGATCATTCATACCTCAACATATGAACAACACTCAATTATCAACAACTAAAGAAGGAACTCCATTTTTGATAAACTATCTCTAAACCAATAGGAACCACTTCTCAACAGAGAGCTTTTTTTTTAACTCATTAACTAAATAAAATTCTTCCCCTCAAACCAAGCATCCTCCATGCTTTTTCTCACTAGCTAAGTGCCTCCATGAATCCTAATGGAGTCACCTCTTCTATAGGGTACTAAAACAACATAAACTTAGGAAATTCCCAGATCTCAATGTCCGCACTAGATTGAACTTTCTTCATCATTCTTTTAGGATTTATAGCCTCTTTAGATTGAACTCTTAAATCTCTATTTGAATAAAATTCTAGCTTGGTCTATTTCTCTTGACTCCATCTGCAACCTGAGTTGATAGAGAGAATTTTAGGCACTCCTTTACATCTGAACTATGTTCTGCCATGGAAAATAGTCCACTTGGACTTGTAGGGTAGTCATCATTCACCTTAGCTACCTTTAGTTTCCTATCACTATATTGCCTTCTTTACTTCTTCCTTTATTTGAGAATCCATGCTTACAAAACTTTGAAATATGACTAACCTTTTGACAATTAAAGCACACTATTCTTCTTGATGGAAACACATCATTACCCATACCTCTTGACTGATGATTTCATCTTTATTTACTGGTATATTATATTGCAATGTGTCTTATATCATGACAACTATAACAAATAACCTCATTCATATCCCTTAATTTATGATTCTCCTCATAGTTCCATGCATATTCATTCTTGGAGGGTCTTCTACCATGCCTTGTTTTATGACCAAATTGGTTGCATGAATAATAATAATTATTGAAAGGATTAGCATACCTTATGTCATTAGGATAATTGATAAGATTAGTCTTTATTCTACTATCACCATCATTCTTTGATTGACCATTAACCTTTAAGGTCGAATTCTCCTTGATCACATTAGTATTCTTCTTTTGGTCTCCATTGAAATAAAGACCTATTTTGTCATTAGCAGTCTTTTGACTACTCAAAATATTGTCTAGATCATTGGTAATCTTTTTAAAATTCACAAAGGACTTAACCTTACTTAATTTCTAATCCAACTCAACTCTTAAGGAATCTAATTATGTTGCATACCTGACACATTCTTCTTATTTAGCCTTTAGGCTTGTAGTCACAATCTCAATTTGAGTCTCCACTTGTTTGAATATTTCTTCTTATTCATTAGAGTTGTTTCTCAATCTCTTTTCAAACAAACTAATTTTCTCATCATAGTCTTTGACAAGAGACCTCTTCACATTATTATTATTCTTCACCATCCTCAGTTCTTCTAAAGCATTCATCCACTTAGCCTCAAAGCCCACTTCATCTTCTTTTTCATATGAATCACCAACAATACCTCCCAACCACATGGACTCTTCTTGATCTGAATAACTTGCTTCCTTAACAATGAAGATAACTTCAATGATATCTAGACCAATACCTTCATCGTAACTCTTAGAATCACTTCTCTTACTTTCATCAAATGAGTTGCAGCCTTCCTTGGTGTAAAATCTTATTTTGTTCTTGAAAAAATTCTTCTTGTCATCATACTTTCTAAAATGTTTCTTGCTCTTATCATACCTATAGGACTTCTTATCATCATCATGACCTTCATCATTCTCTTCGTCTAGTAAAGTGTCCAATTTATCCATAATTAAAGCACTTAAAGGGCAACTTACTCTTGTATTTACCTGAACCAATTTTTAACTCTCTTGCAAACATAAGTATCAACTCATCATTATCAATATCAGAATAATCATTACCTTTAACTTTCTTACCTTGTGTCTTCTTCTCTTTTGACTTATTTTTTGTCTTGAATGTAACTTCCTTCTTTGTATGTCTTCCTTCATTTGTCCTCACCTCATAGGTTGTTAGGGTGTCATGAAGTCCATCCATCTATAGCTTGTTTAGATCTTGTATCTCATCAAAAATAGATACTTTAAAATCAAACTTAAGAGTTAGAGATCTCAATACCTTTTTAACAATAATATAATATTTCACTTATTCACCTAGGCCTCT
The DNA here is from genome assembly GCA_037957365.1 of Torreya grandis. Lineage (NCBI taxonomy): Eukaryota > Viridiplantae > Streptophyta > Pinopsida > Cupressales > Taxaceae > Torreya > Torreya grandis. The sequence goes on along the minus strand of JARHVA010001116.1, from coordinate 1,777,285 downwards.
TATGATGTTGACCATTTCATCAACCCTCAACATGTAGGCTGCAATCGTCTCATCTTCATTCATCCTTAGGCTTTCAAAATGTCTTCTATGGGTTTTCAATTTATCCAAATTAACCTTGGAGTTTCCTTCATGGATATTATTCAACTTGTCCCACATTTATTTATTAGACACACAATGCATAACCTTCAAAATCTCTACCCCTGATAGGTCACAAATAATACCATTAATTACTTTTGAATTGTTGTCACTAGCCTTCTTACCTACTATATTTGTAGGGGAAATAGAGGGTCTAATATATCCATCCAAACTGATTGGAAAATATAATGACTTTGAGACATAAAATATTTTCTCATCCTAACATTCTAAAAATCATAATTAGATCCATTGAACAATGAAGCCTTCATTATAGAGAAACCACCTTGCACTTAACTAGCCATCTTTGCTTGTTTGGGATCTCCTGTAGGCTATTAGGCCTACTTCAAAGAACTTCATCTGATACTAATTTTTGGAAACACAACCACTTAGAGGGGGTGATTTAGTGACCTTAAAATAATCATTTAATTTCAATTATCATTCATGAAGTATTCATTCAAACGCATACATCAACCAGTGTATAAACAAGCATTCATAAAAGCATACAACATATGAACACAAGAGATATGTGGTAAACCCTCATGGGGGATAAAACCCACTAAAACAAATATTTTAATATATTCCCTATAAGTAATATATCAATATTTATTGAGGCACCAATCCCACAAGGAGCACCAACCCCTCACTAGTCAAGCACCAACTCAACTAGGCATTTAACAAGTACCAACTTACAAGGAGGCACCAACCCCCTAAGTGAATAAACACCAACTCTCCCATATATAACCTATAATCACATTTTTAAACCTATTACTCACTCAACTGATGATGATCACCTTCTTTTTCTCTTCACTCTCTTCTATCTCTCTCAAATAGCCTAGTAGGCCTCTTTGCTTAGTTATCCCTCTTATTGAGAGATTTAGGTTATATGACCTTGTTCATCATCTATAAAATCACTACTATAACTTCATTACATATTCAACACACCTATAATATGGTATTTAAATCTTTTTACCTATTTTTTAAACTTCTATTACATTCGTTTATCCCTTCAATATTCTGACTAGTAAAATTATGCCTATTAGACCTTCTTCTTATACTTGACTCTTGATTTCACATATCTTGGTTGGAAAAAAACTCTCCATACTTGTATCACCTTTGAAATAGATCAAAAACACATTTCACAGGAGAAAAAACTACTATATAGGTCGTTCACCACTCATAAGGACCAAAACCACCATTAGACCTAATAGAGACCTAATGCAATTAGGCCTTCTCAAAGCACACATTTCACCTTGACCTCCTTGGAACATCTTGAGTATTAAAAAATAGATAAAACACATCATACACACTTAAATTACACCCTTGATAATCTGACCTTAGGTCCCTAACATCATTTATCTCATATCACTCTTTAAACCACACCATTAGATCTACTCACAATTAGGCCTTCTTACTGCCAAAAAGTCTACCACCTAAAACTTAAGCATATAACCAATTTGATAAAATAAACATAAAATTAAATCATATTTATATAAAATCCATGACCTCAAGGTCATCACCATGTGATTTAAATTCTTCAACATAGGGCTTAAATCCTCTAACTCACTCTTGCAACATAACCACTCAGAACTGCCAACTAACTTCAAGACTCAATCATGATCATTTGACCACCAACATATTTATTGGAAAATTTCATGACTCTCAATGCATTAATAAAAACCTTATATAAAATTATAAAATATTCATGTGCATTAGACTCCTCAACTCTGGGAAAATTACCTTAGTCTCATCATTGCTAGATGACTACTTAGAACTGTCAAAGACTTCAAAACATAGTCATTATAATAATGACTTGGAACACCTATAGAATCAATATCATAAAATTCAAATGGATTTAGATGATCCTTAAGCATTCTCATATAAATCTACAATAAATATATTATAGGCTCAAATATTAATATTAATCTTATAGACCAATCTCATGGCTTCACTATATACAGACCTCACTATGTTTGACAAGTCAGTTTGAGAGTAACTTTCGATCATACACAAGCTTCTGAAAAAAAATTGTCTATTGTGGATATGTGTTATAAGTATTGACCAATAACTTAGTTCTATTGGATCCATCCCTAATCCATGGAAACACATCCCTAATTTCATTCCCACTTATGCTTATTTTTTTCACTATCTTCCTCACTAGGCCTTGTTAGCAATAGGTTAACTTACATGACCAGTTTAGAATATTTGAAGTCTATAAATTGCTTAAAAACCACCATGAGGATAAGATATAAGTCTCAATATTAAACCTCTATCCACTTACCAACTTTCACTCGATCAACTCTACCTGTTATAATAAATTTATGATAAACATGGCTTTTCCTATAAGGTCCACTCACTCATCTATCAGACCAATGCCACCTAGAGGTACCTAGGAGAGTCCTATACAGGATCCAATAAAAAAACTAGGTAATCCAATTCATTCTGAGCCATTTCTATCAATATCTTACATATCAAGTTATTTTTAGGGTTTTAGGGAGGGTTAAGACCACCTTACAGTCTTAACGATTATTCGTAAAGCTTGGGCCCTATTGTCACCAAATCTCACACCCTAGAAGAGGTTGTTTATGATTCTTCTAGATTTGGAAAACATGGAAACATTTCAAGGTATGTGGGTGTAATCATATAAAATGCAAAATTAGATGACTTAGGCATGGCTAATAGCACCTAACTTATAGGTTCTCTTTCTTGCTCACTCAACCCTTCTCCACTAGACTTTCACTGATTCCCAATCACTTGTAGCTTCCTAAACATAGATTTTTGAGACCTAGGCAGCCCTCTTAGACCTAGATCCATCCTTCTAGGCCATATCCTCCTAGGACAATAGCACCAAATTTGGATAGGAGCATTGGTACTTAGGGGCGTCATGTTTTGATGTTATTGTCCAAGTTCACTTTAGCCTCAAAAAATTAGATTCTCCCAAATCCTTATCCTTTCCCCTATCAGCCTAATGTAAGCTCACCTAAACCACAATCATAAATTTCCCTATATAAGGCCATTTAATGTCAATTTAGAAGGGTTGACACTCATTTACAAGAAAGAAGAAAGAATACAAGCAAGTACACTCAATCACTCTTCCCTATTGTCTACATACAACCTTCCAAGACCAATTCAAGCCTATTCAAAAACCCATACCAATCCCTAATCATCCAAAGTACATTATAGTTTCATATCTAGTTACATACATCACATAATTACACCAAGCACTTCAAATGGGAGAACTACATTAGCTTGATCCCTCTTTGGAGTATTGGTATGTTGACAACGTGTCCACACATGGGGTGTGAATTGCATCCAGCATATCCTTTACACACTAACCCCTTTTCCCATTTGCTGAAGTTTCCTCAAATTGCATAGAAGAAATAGGCACATGAATAATTAGATCTATAGGGAGTTCTATCGATAATTAACACCTAAAATTTGGTACATAAGGTCATATTAAGCAGGTGAACAAAACCCAAAAAACTTTTAGCCTCAAGATAACAACACCAGGGAGGACTATAGCACCACACATAGGGGTGTCTAGTTTTTGGTGCTCTTGTCCAATTAGAAAACAAAGTCTAGGGATCTAGTTCTGATTGTTTCTCAGTCCTGCTCCTCAAGTATCAGAACTTGTATCAGTCCAAATCAGTGAAAATAAGTTAAGTTCTAATTTTTCTCACCTATTGCTATATTTAGAAAAATGCAAAACACTATCTATTTACACAAATCAATAGGTTAATTAAAGCACATTGATTTACTAATTTACATTGTTTATCCCTTTTATTATTTAGGAATATAACTCTAATATTTGGAAAATAATAAAACATTTAGGGAACCCGACTTACTTTAAATTTTCACATAAAAACCCTAGAAACCCTAAGGTTAATTATTTCTGATTTTTTGAAATATTTTTCTAATTTTTCCTGAATTTAAAAATTATAAAACTACAAATTCATAAAATATTTTCAATAAATTCACTCAAACCCTAGTTTACACATACTAGGAATTATTTGCATACAAACACTTTCAAACCACTAGGAAAAATATTTTGCTAATTTTAGAAATATTTTCAAAATTTTCTTAAATTTTTCAAGCTAAATTCTACAAATTCATAACAAATTTTTAAAATTATCATACTAATTATTATTATTTTTTAAATTCAAATCCTAGTTGCATCAACTAGTTCTTAGTTATTTTCTAAGCTTTTTCCAATCATTTTCTTCATTTTAGTTGAATATCTAAATCAGATAATCAAATTTCAAATTCAAAAGATCATAATATTTTGCAAAAAATATTTTTGAAAAATCCCAAGTTGCATGTATTATCTCCTTTTTTCTTTTTGAGGTATCACCTTACATCCTTAGTCAAATTGCAAAAATTATGCTCATTTATTTACAAACTTTTCATACATTTCTTGTAAATAACAAGGAAATGATAATGGGCCCTATCATGTACATGAATGATGAAGTCTATCATATGTTAGTACAAAGCTTCATCCTTTGCATTTAATGCTTATGTTTCATAATAAGGGATGATATTACAAAATTAATTGCTAAACTTCCACAAGATTTCAATATTTCTTTTGCATATTCTCTATCTCTCATATGGAATAAATTTCAAGCTTATCATGCTAAACACATTACAAATGTTATAATACATGTCAAATATATTTATGTATTATTAAACAAATCCATGCACTCTACCCTTTGCTCTCTATCTGTAATAGGGAAAAATATACATGTTTATCATGTTAAACACATTTAAAATGTCATAGCACATGTCATAGTTTCTTATACATACATGCACAAATTCATGCTTTATATCCCTTGTTTACTCTCTTTCATGTGGAATGTTCTCTATAATCATATTTTTATAAAATTTATACTTCCACTTACATGCATTTTAGACTATATGCATAGTTTCTACCTAGATGTATATGCCTCTTTGGGTACTCTTATTTCAATGTCATATTTTATGCAGAGGAAAGAAATCCCTTCTCCTCCTCTCTTTTAAGAGGGTGATAGCTACTTTCCCTCTAACCAGGTAAATGTAATCACGCCTCCAAAAGGTGAGGCAACCTCTACTATTGTTCTTAATGCATACATTCAACCTACAACTTTTTCAAAACCTCTTCAACATATGTGCTTACATGTCTAATCAGAAACAACTAAGGTTTGCACTTGTGAGACTCCAAAGAATCAAATCACTAGTATGAGCAAGTTATTTTCAGATTTACAAATGTAGAATCAACTATTACATGAAAATATCAAAACATTGAAAAATAAAATTACAATACAAAAGCTTCAAGGTTACCCTAGTGCCAATCATGTATATGCACCTTCACCTTCTCAATTGGTTGCAAGCAATGTTACATATCAAAATAATAAATCACAACAAAGTAAATCTACAACTAGTGATTCAAAAAGCATTCAAAGATCAAATAAGATTTCAAGTGAGCTACTAAGGAAAATGATTAAATTTAACTTGATCAAACTACCTCCTCTACATCTAGTGAGAAGATCTAGATATTATTATGCATATCATAAAATGCATGGGCATCACATAGATACATGTTTGGCATTGGCAAAGCATATACAACAAATAATTGTTAATGAGGACCTTATACAAGGTAAATCAGTCAAGCAATTCACAACAACACAGGAACACATTCACAAAGGGTCAAATTCAAAAAAAGTACAAAAGTGGTTACCAAAGCAGAACTCAAAACAATAAAAGGATCAATAAGCAAAATGAAAGCAACAAATAGTACCATAAGCACATGTCAAACATGAAGAATATGCAAATTTACTTCTCTAAACTGAGGCTCAACTTTCAAAGTACTATGGGTTTGGTCAAATATATCTAAAATAGTTTGATTATCAAGGTCAAGGGTTGGGCAAGCATGTTCAAGGCATTACTACTCCTATTCTAGAAGATGATAATGTTTGTAACCGGGGTTTAGGATTTATTAAATATCCTGAGGCAAATTATTCAGACATAATTTATCAAAGGAAAAGATCCAGATACAACAACAATCAACACTAACATTCCATTGGTTCAAAATCAAGATGATAATGATAAGTGGAATAATACAGGTTATTATGATTTTCAAGATACTGATGATGAATCCAAATATAAAAAGTCATATTTTTAGCCTTTCAATCATGCTTCATAATCATGCACGATTCCATCATTCGATATAAGACACCATGATAGGGGGTCTCATCTGAGACTCATCGGTTAGTATCATTTATTTTCAGCATTGATTGTACATAATCTCTCTTGCTTGATTGTGCATAGCTCAAATATTTTCAAAAATACAAAAACAATATAAAAACTTCAAAACATAAAAACATTCAAATATATCAAAAAAACCAATTTGATTTTATGCATCATTTGTGCTTTACATCACTACTATCATGCTAGGACTTACATTTGTTATTTCATGTTATTGTATGTAAATTTATCTACATTACCATGCTTCACTTGATCTCTTTTGAGTGTGCGTAGTGACATCTAGCTACTCGATTGCTTAAGTTTACCCATAGAGGGGGCACTCCTACTTCTACATTCAAGACATACATTATTATACACACCCATTGGGGCATATTCTACATGACTACACCATCCAGGTTATGTCATTCCTATAAAACACACTCTATGTTATCGTGATAACATACATTATTTTCTAGCTCACACATAATACTATATCGACATTACACTAGTATCTAGCACTTGTGTATTTCTTAGCATATACCTAGTCTTGTACTAAACATGTTTTGCATACTCTCACATTTACTTTGATTAGTTAGATGTGTTTGTATATTTCATATTCTTATATGCTTTCTCTACTTTCTTAGCATAGCTTGTGTGATTGCATTTTCAATTCTAGCTTGTCTCCTGCTTATGCCTTAGGAGATTTGACAATGTCCTTTGCTTCTATTCATGAGTATGCCTTAAGACATTCACCAATGTCCTTTTCTTGTCCTCTTCTATGTGCCTATGGCCTATGTGCCAGCTTTACTTATTTCACTTATATGTATATGTGGCCTTTGAACATGCCTTCCATGATTGTCTTCTAGTTTATGTGACATGTGTACATGTCCCTTATTTGCATGGCCCCTTGGCCATCTTTGTATGCTTCTTACTTCTTTCTTATTTCTTGATTGCTTGTTTTCTTCTCATTGTGTGCAATGCCATGATATATATCATGTATTTACCTGGCTTCCTAGATGGCATGATGGACATCATGTTCCATCCCTCCATGTTTATTAATAACTAACATTACCAGTCTAGTTTAGTATCCTACACATGTTCTTATATTGTTATATCTATCTAGGCATACCCTTATTGATCTAATAATCTATCCATTTAAATATTACTATATTTTGAAATATTTTGTCAAATATTCAATGTTATATCTTGTATCTATAAGACTTAGCACACTTGCATGACTCCTTTTCTTCTGAGGGCAGTCATGATAGGTTCATCATTCTTACCCTCAAAAGAGGGGGCATTAAATAGGGGCCTTGTGACAGAGATACAACCTCCTAGAAATTGAAATAACAACATTTGGAACAGTCAGCATAGAATTTAGAGGTCAAATTGGTCAAATCAAAGAAAAAATAGGAATAGTCTCATATCAGCTGTCAATTTTCACACTGAATAACAGCATCAAAAATGGATAATAGTGATAGAAATGGATATTAGCACCTAAAATAAAGGTGTTCATAGTTTGGTGCTCCTATCCAGGCATAAAAACACTCAAGGTTTCTAGAAATAGGTAAAAAGTCTAGTTTAGGGATATTTTTTGTACTTCTAGATCCTTCAAATTCAGTATTTTTAGCATAGTTTCATAGATACAAGGGGTTATCATGCACGACATGATGGTTCTCATTTTCAAGGTTAGATTGGGTAGTTGGCATAAATTCCATATTAGAATCCATATTCTAGACATTAGTGATTGGGGACAATGTGCGTGACACATTAATATTTTTTTTATTTTTGATTTCAGTTTATTCTAGGCATTGTCAATAATTACATGCCTTACTCCATCTGCAGGTGGTTGGTATCACATTCAAGTTAAACATTCATATAAGTTTAACTTTTTGAGTACCTGAGTTCCTGAGTTGGCTTTCATATAAGCCTAGTACATCAATTTTAGAGTGGTTTTCATACAAGCCTAATCTTCATCTTTCAAAATAGACAAGAGTGGCCTAGTTTTTAGCACACATTCAACTATCCATGCCACAATGTCAAATTTCTAGCACATTCATGGGCTCTATGAGCCATCTCATATGATATCTATTCTATATTGATATCACTTCATATTTTCACTTCACAGGGCAATGATGGAACCAAAGGGCCAACCATTATATTCTTTCACCACCTATTCAAAGGGATTGGACATACAATCCAAACATCAATTAGCATATGCATGATTTTTTAACTTCACTTAGTTGGTGACAATGGATCTAAAGGGCTAACATTTGCATTCTTGAGCCACATTCTAGGTAATTGAGCACTCATCTTTGTTCATGATATTACTCTCTATCCAACACATCTTCAACACAATCCAACATAATAAAAGGTTTTTTATTGGTTCGCATACCCGATGAGGTGTATTTGTTCCTCTCTCTTCCTTTACTTAGATTTTATACATTCTTATTTTAGATATAGCGTATCTATTAAGAACTAATCTACTTCATGTTTTTATTTGTATATTCACATATCATAGTGTGCTCTCTCTATGCACATCCAACATCACACAACTTCATGAGCTTTTCCCTTATAGGTAAGTTCAAGTATGCTTTCTATTTTTCCTTTATCCTAGTATTTTGCTTTGTTGCATCACTAGAATAAAGAGATGGAAAATTGAATCATATAAAATATTAAATTGGATGAATTAGGCATGGATAATATCACCCAACCTATAAGTCCTCATTTTTGCTCACTCAACCCTTCTTAGATAGACTTTCAATGATTTCCAATCACCTGTAGCTTCTTGAACTTAGCTTTTTGAGACCCAAGAAACCCTCTCAAACCCAGATTTATCCCCCTAGGTCTCATCCTCCTAGGAAAATATCACATAATTTATATAGGAGTGTCAGAACTCAGGGGTGTCCCATTTTTGATGTTGTTATCCAAGTTCACTTTAACTTCAAACGATCAGAATTTCTTGAATCCTTATATTTTATCCTGTCGACCTAATGCAAGCTCATCTAACCCATAATCATTAGTTTCCCTATATAATTCCATTCAATGTCCGTTTACAAGGGTTGGCACTCATTCATAGGAAAGAAGTAAGAATACAAGAAAGTACACTCAAGCACTCTTCCCTATTCTCTGCATATAGCCTTCCAAGACCAATTCAAACATATTTAAGCACTCATAAAAGTCCCTAATCATCCAACATACATTTTAGTTTCACATCTAGTTTCATACATCACACAATTACATGAATCACTTCAAATGGGAGAACTACATTAGCTTGATCCCTCTTAGAAGTATTGGTATGTAGGCAGTGTGCCCACACATGAGGTGTGAAGTGAGTTCAACATAATATTTACACACTAACCCCTTTTCCCAATTTTTGAAGTTTCATTAACTCGCATAAAAGATACAATCATAAAAAAAATTAACTCTACAAGGAGTTATGTCAATAGTTAAGACCTAAAATCTAGTACACAAAGTCATATTAAGTAGGCAAACAAAACCTAGAAAACTTTTACCCTCAGGACAATAGCGTCAGGGAAGATTATAGTACCAAACATAGGGGTGTCCAATTTTTTATGCTCTTATATAATTAGAAAACAAAGTCCAAGGATTTGTTTCTGACTATTTCTCAGTCTTCCTCCTCAAGTATCAAACCTTGTCTCAGTCTAGATTAGCTAGAATAATCTAAGTTCTTATTTCTCTCACCTATTGTTATATTTATAAAAAGTAAAAATACTATCTATTTACACAAATCAGTAGGTTAATTAAAGCACATTTATTTACTGATTTACATTGCTTAGCCCCTTTATTATTTAGGAATATAACTCCAATATTTCAAACACAATAAAATAGTGGGTGTACCTATATTGAAAATGAGCCTCTAGATTTTAAGGGCTAGCTCCCTAAATATATCGTGCACTATTTATTGCTTAAACTACTACTTATTTATGGGGAAAAGAGTTAGAGAATACATAAATTGAACCTAATCTAAAGGAGGTGATGCACCAAGAATGTCTTCCACATGACCATCACATTTCTACCATGATGAAACAAAACATACAAACTAGTTTCTAAGATTTGATGGGTTCTAACATAAGTATTTTAATATAAAGGTGAGATGTGAGCAATAACACAAGCCAATTAAAATAGAGGGCATATTGCATACTCTAAGGATAATTATATAATTGAAAAAGCTTTACACACTAGACTACACTCTATATGACTTGTTAGACTAGGCACTCTCACTCAAACATGAAAGGATAGGGGATGGAAGGATAGATAATTACCAATTTTCATCACCATACATCACTTATAGACTTAGACAATTGTTCAAAACTTAGAAATAGACTTGTATTAATATTCAAAGGCAAAATATAACATCAATCTCGTAGGGATTCACCATACATGGTGTGGTGGTGTTTTACAATAGCTAGAGAGATATATTTATAGAAGAAAGGCAGTAAGAGAAAGGGAGCCTTGGCTCTAAAAAGGGGAATCAATCAGTTTGAATGTTTGAACTGTAGTTACAACCACTTCTATGAAGTGTGCTCCTTCAAACCATTTGATTGATTTGAGTCACTTTGAGTGGTTGCACAATTACAATACTCCCTCCTTGATCTTTCTTGATAGTTGTAATGGTGGGATCGAGTTGTTTCAAGTTAGGTTTCAGCATCAATGTGGCTAGAATAATCAGATCAATCTATTAGGGCTTTGTCCTAGTGCTAACTACTCTTCACTGGTTCGTTGTTGCATACAATAGTGAGGAGAAGGGTCCCTTTCATGCAGTTAGTCCTGGAGATGAAACCATTTAATTCTATATGTCTGCCTCAGTGGCATCCTTTTAAATTTTATCTCTAGTTCTAACTACACCATGCTCTAACTAGGATCCATACCTTTTATTTATCTTGCCCCATCAAAATTTACTTTATTGGCCTTTGTCTAAGCCACCTGGGATTGCCTTTGTCTGATTAGCTATTAAAAACTAGCTTGGATCATTGATCTTTTAATTTATCTCACTCTATTGATATTGATTTGCATGATTAAATGCACTTATGCCACTTGTCAATCATGTGTTGATCTCAGGATCCTATTGTTAGTCTATTGCTTCATGCACTTACACCACATTGAGACCTCTCAAGCTCCTTGACTCATTGACTTTATCACATGTTATTAGATCTGAATCCATGATTGAACATGAGCTATTCATCTGCTTCAGCCCATTTTCTTCCTAGTCAAGTTCATGCAATTGGATTTTTGATTGATTGATCCACACCATCAAATCTTGCATTTTAAATTCTAATGGTTATTTTTTAGAACTTAACTTTGATGTTCGCATGACCATCATTGGGATATTTAAACTTCATTGGTTATCTATCGAGGATTGAATTTGATGTTTGTGTGACCATCATTTGATGTCTACATAGATGTATTTGATGTCTTATAGACTGTCAAATCTAACCTCTAACGGATGATTACTAAGCCTAAACTTTCACACTTGCATGAACGTCACTTTGCTTCCCAACAATTCTTTCATACTTTGTGTTTCGACCATTTACTATGAACCATTTTCCTTAGGATATTTATTTTGGTGACTTCCTCTGAAGGAATTTGTACTTAGTCTTCTGTCTCAGAACAAATTCTTTGAAACAATTCATGCCTTCGAGAAAATTGTGCTAGACAATTTTCTTAAAAGAATTGTGTCCTTAGAATTACTTTTCATCCTCTTCAAAATAGCCTTTTGCCTTTAGAAAATGCCCTTCAAAACTTTGAAAAGTTCCCTTTGGATCTTTAAAAAGTGCCCTTCATAAATTTGAAAAGTGCCCTTCAGATATTTTGTTTTGGACCCTTTTTTTGAAATAAATGACCCTTCAAGAAAAATTGTTTGAGACATTTTTCGGAGAAAAGACCCTTCAATAAAAGTGTTTTGGGTACTTTTCTTGACAAAATACTCTTCAAAAAAAGTGTTTAGATAATTTTCCCAAAATAAAAAAGATGTTTCAAGCTTTTCATTTAGGACACTTTCCCAAGAAAAATATCCTTCAAAAAAGTGTTTTGGGACACTTTGCTACAAAATGACCTTTCAGGAAAATTGTGTAGGATACATTCCCAAGAAAAATACCCTTTGGGATTTTTGTTTTGGAATAATTTCTATGGGCCTTGTGTTTCAAAAAAAATGTTTGAAAGAAAAACTGCCTTTGGAACTTTTGTCAAACATTTTCCCCAAAAGAATAATGCCCTTGGGAAAATTGTGCAGACAATTTTCCCAAAATAATTAGGTATTTAGGATAATTATTGTAGAAATTCTACCCAAAAGAAATAAGTTTGTGGGATCCTTACCTTGGATAATTTTCCTAAAAAAGTCCCCAACACTCAGGTAAAAATTGAAATATCTCCCAAGTGCAACTTTAGGATTTTCTAGACCTGCTCTTACAATTGTTCAACACCATGAAAATATATGACTTGCATATATGATCTAAAAATGACCCTTAAGACACTAAGAGACACAATAACTAAGCTAGACCATGACCACAACTTAGAATGACATATGAAATGACATCAAATGACCTGCAACATACCCTATAGCATTATAAAAATCCCTTATACAAGATTCTAACTATAGCAGGTTGATCCATTTTAGCCTATGGGGAAAAAATGGTCAACATCTTTGGTGATTTCCCAAGGGTATCATGCTTGTTATGCCATGACAAATTGCTTAATACTATCCATTGGGCTATAAAGTCATAAGTATATAGGCTGGACATATAAACTGCCTTGAACAACACATGAAACATAGAAAACAACATGAACAAAATACAAAGCAAGGAATTAAGAAAAACACACTATGCTTCAAAAGCACTTATTGGGACACAACAAAACAAGAAAGGAAACACACACCTAACCTAATATTTACAAGACAAACCTTCAGCTCTCAATAGTAGGCTTTTAAATGTAACCCATTCACAGGGATAGGTAGTTCTTCTCCATTCATCCTTGTTAACTGAAGGCAATTACTTTACTTACACTTGGTGATGATATAAAATCCACTCCATAGGGCATAAAATGTAGAATTCATCCTCGATTTTACTCTATCTTCATCCCATTTCAAGACTAGGTCACCTTTTCAAAATGATCTTGTATTTGCTTTCTTGTCAAAAGACCTCTTCATCAGTACCTGATGATGCTCCATGGCTTGATGTACTTTACCTCTAGTCTCTTGTAACTCTATTAATTCTATCATCTTATTTCTATTGGAGTGTTCTCAAGAAATTCTAGTTGATGTGTTAACTCTAAGGTAGGCAAATCTAGAGAGATAGACAACCTGACTTCCCTTCCATAGACAAGTACAAAAGGAAAATTCCTTGTTAACCTCTTTGGAGTTATCCTATCAGCCCATATTGTTATCTTCAATTTGGTGTGCCAAGATCTTTGGTTATGCTCTAAGGTTCTCTTGATGATTATGATCAAGTTCTTGTTAGTATATTTAGCCAAACCATTACCTTGAGGGTAATAGTTGGATGAAGTGCTCAAGAATACACCATTGCTATTTGCCCAATTAGCTATCCTAGCACCCATAAAATCAAGAGAAATATCTAAAATAATAGTGGAAGGGGTGCCATACCTTGTTATTATGTTCTCATAGAATTCCAAAATAACACCCTTAATAGCCTATTTCAATGCTACTGCCTTAACCCATCTCATAAAATAGTTAGTTGCTGTGAGTATCCATTTGTGGCAAACACTTGATGGGGGATTTATCATGCCAATGAAATCAAGACCCCGTTACATGAAAGTTTGTTATACTTCGATAGGCTTCAAAGGAAGAGCTACAAGCTTCTGCTTTCCCACAAAGAAAGCATATTGTCCACACTTTCTCACCTAAGCATGGCAATCCTTGAAGAGGTTGGGCCAATAATAGCCAACCCTCATGATCTTGGTAGTTGTCGTTCTTGGAGAGAAATGACCTCCTATTGTTCCATCATGGAACTTCTCAAGAAACACTCCAGACTGGTCATTATCAATGCATCTCAACATCACACCATTGATGTCCCTTCTAAACAATATGCCATCCATAAGACAAAAGGGACTGTATTGTAATCTAAAATATATCCTTTGTGATCTATTCATATTATCAGGATACTCACCAACTTGGATAAATCTGATCATATCTTATGTCTAACTTTGTGAAGGTAATGAACCAACTATTTAGGGACACTCATGGTTGAATAGAGCCTCTTATTTTGACTAATGAAGATCTGAAGCTAGATGTTCACAAATGCCTTTACCCCTTACCCATTTTTTCACTTTGATATCAACATCATACTCCATCACCTTAGTGATCCACCCTGTCCTCTTTTTACTAAGGTCTTTGCTCAACATAAACTCCTTAGTATTGGGATGAGAGACCATAACATGAATCTTATTATTTGACACCATATGTCTAAACTTCTTTAGTAATCTTACAACAATAAGAAAATATTTCTCCAAAAAGTTGTACTTGACTTCATAATCTTCTAAACTTTGACTAAATAATGCAATTGGCTACTCCACACACTCATCATTCTTTTACATCAACATGGTTGAGAAGTATCAAGGTTAGCAAATGAATACAACATGAATTCCTTAGTAAAATAAAGATTCACAAGGGTAGGAGATTTTGCAATCACTTCCTTTATGGCATCAAAACTGCTCTTACTCTCTTTGGTCCAAGAAAAGAATTGATTCATCCTAAGCATAGATGTGATATGTTTTACTAAAGATGCAAAACCAGGAATGAACCTCCTTAAAAAATATATATTTCCCAAGAAACTTTGAAGACCTTTCTTATGCAAGGGTAATGATAATCCTAGAACAACCTCTATTCTCTCAAGATCAATAGTTAGAACATTCTTGGAAATAATATGTACTAATAGCTTACCTTCATGAATGAAAAACATGCACTTATTTGGGTTAAGAGATATTCCATACTATCTAAATCTTTCAAACACTTACCTTAAGTGTTGCATGTGTTCATTATCATCCTTAGGAAATATTGTTATATCATCTAGATAAACCAATAACGTCTCATTGATCGAACCTTTGAAGGCCATATCCATTGCTCTTTGAAAAGTGGCACTGACATTGGATAAACCAAAGGGCATATTCCTATAAGCAAAGGTTCCCCATTTGGTAGTGAAATTTGTCTTGAACTGATAATTTCCACTGACTTAAATCTGATTGTAGCCTAAATATCCATCTAGAAGGGAGAAATGCTAAGAACCTGAAACCATCTATAGAATCTCCTCCATTGAGGGTAGAGGATAATGATATTTAAAGTATACACAAAGCCTTATCTCACCATTCTTATTTTTGAAAAGCACAAGGTTAGCTACTCACATTATATGCTTGATGGGAAATATTATCTTAGACTCAAGGAGCTTGGTAAGCTCTATCCTTATGAGTTGCTCAACCTTAGGGTTGATGGGTATTTGATT
The DNA here is from genome assembly GCA_037957365.1 of Torreya grandis. Classification (NCBI taxonomy): domain Eukaryota; kingdom Viridiplantae; phylum Streptophyta; class Pinopsida; order Cupressales; family Taxaceae; genus Torreya; species Torreya grandis. The sequence continues at coordinate 1,761,467 of JARHVA010001116.1, read as the reverse complement.
CTGTCTAACCGGTTTAACTCCTAGTTCCAACTCAATGGTATGGTGTGATAAGCTAAGATCAAATCCTTTGAGGTCCTTATATTACTAAGAAAAGATATCATTAAATTCTCTACATAGTTTAATGAATGTTGGTTTTTCTAATGTAGAACATGCCTTGCCTAGTTTGAAGAGTTTGTCTTTGAAGATCAAGACCCTTTCATAATTATTATCTTTTTTAGATACACCCACTTTCTCCTTCATATTATTATCATTCTCATTAAAGATAATTTCTAAGGTCACCAAACCCTTAGGTATCTTATTGGTCCTTAGTTACACAATCTAATCACCCAATTATTCTTGGAGCCTCCTTTGATTCCTTGAAGAAAACTTGGCCTCATTTTGTAAGAAGCATGCAATGTGTTTATCACTATAAAGAACTTGCCAAGACACTTCATTATCAAGTAAAAAAGGTCTGATAAATATCTTAATATGAGATTGGTTTCCTTCCTCCTTTATGGTAGTTGGAGTGTCAAATTGAGCTCCTATGGCAGCTAGTATATCCACATGACTATTATGTTCCCTTGGGACTGAGCAAATATTGAATACATTGAAATCTTTAAGTAGATCCCATAACCTATGCTTGTGTGACTTAAGTAAAGGGTTCTTGGTAGAAATCACATTCCTCACCTGATGCACAACCAAATCACTATCTCCATACACTTATAGGTTCTTGATTCCTTTTTCCTTGCCCATTGAATGTTGTAAATCAAACCTTCATACTCAACCACATTAAAAGTACAAATAAATTCAGACATGTTTGAAGCATAATATTGCTATCTGGATGGAAAGACCAACATAACACTAACCCCTGCACCAACTTCACTTCTTAAACCATCAAAAAACATCTTCACCCTCTTCCTTGATAAGTAGAGGTGTCAGTATTCCTTACTCATGTATACAATATACTCTTAGATTAGTTTCATCCATGAGAGGATAAGGATCCTACTCATAAGTATTAGTACCATATTCATCAAGAAACAAATCTATAATGCCCTTAAATTTGGAAGAAGTGCCATCATCTAGAATAGAATCATTTTCCTCATGAACAACACAATTCAAATTAGAACTTGTCTCAATATAAGGTTCAATATGAAACCTTACACGAGGTTATGTCCTAATTGTCACCTTGGCCCCATATCTTGTTCTGAGAGCTAAGAAAGACTAGTCAGCTAAGATATAGCCACCTATCTTGACAGTGAAGTCCCATGATAGGTAGATTGTAAAGTGGGTTGGGAGATAAACCACAACTATGTCCTGCAAGATACGAAAACTAAGACAACCATGCAAGGAAATCTTCAAGCCTTTTATCAGACATATTGTATTTGTAGGTGTACCATCTAATTAAAGGAACCCTTTGCTATGTGGCTCATATTTTAGTCCTAACTTGTCAACTAAAATTTTGGGCATAACAAAAGCAGAAGCTCCACTATCAACTATGCAATAATGTACCAATTTATCACCTATAATGAGGGCGAAGTAAAATGGTGGAGGTTTCTTAGTCCTAGTGGATGTTTCAACAATAGTAATAGGATAATTTACAAGATCAACATGGCCATGACTTTTATTTGAGGTTGATGCACTAGCAGGTATAGCGGATAACTGCTTTTATAGGAGCTCTTTCTGATGAGGCATATGAAGGACATCTCAAAGAGAAATGGATGTTTTAGTATTCTTCAAAGAATATATGATGTTTAAAGGAGACATACCTACTTTATCTTGGGATTTTTTAGGTAGATAATACTATAAATTGAGGAATAGGAGTAGACCTTACCATATTTTGACTTGTTGGAGGTGTAAAAGCCTTTAGAACTGCCATAAAAACCTTTGGAACTGTCACACTTACAACTATGTCTTATTTCCTTATAGGAGGATTGGGTGAGCTTCTAGGCATGATGATGTCACCTCTTATAGCCTTCCTCTTGCCCCTGGTATTATTTATAATAGAGACTCCTTGATTTATCACAAAAGTGTTTTCACCTAGAAAATTGGTGAAGATCTCTCCTTGAGGTTGCCAACCCTCATCAACTTACATCATCACCTCATCTTCATTTGATATGAAGGGAGTAACTAACCCTTGATCCACCAAAGCTTGTTCTCCATTCTGATTGGCATCCATGAATTGGTCTTACTAATAATATTTTCCCTATACTAAATAGCCATGAACTAGTACCATCTCCTTTGCATTGGTGGTAGAGTTAGGATTGTATGTATTAGTAGGCCTGTTGGGATCAGGTTGCCCTTGGCCTCTCCCTCTTACATATTATTGACCATACTATTGTTGATAGGGGTAAGGGTTCTGATAAGTACCTTGTTACACATTAGCTTGTCTATTTTGAGCCTTTTTAAGGCTAGGATCTTTGCTTTTCAATCAACATTTTTGCTTGCCTAGGAGTCACCTTAGTTTTGGTATTGGACTTAGGAACTTGGGATACATCTAGAGTACTAGCAGAAGCATGAGACAGAGGCATAGACACTTTAGGTGGTAGTCTTCCAGTTTATATAAGATTATTTTGATCTTTGATATAAAACTCATATAGTTTAGGTAGGGTGGATCCTCCCATAGATTGAAGCATGACAACAATTTCAGTCCCAATGGCTCTTAAATAAGTAGGGAACACAGGACTACTAGGTGGTCTCATAAGAGGAGGCAACCTATGCCAAGTCTTCTAAAACCTTTCATTGAAGTCATGCATTGTTTATTTTGGTCCCCTCTTTATCACATTGAGATGATGTATGAGAAAAGCATGGTCACTTTCATTTCCAAATCTGGAAGTTAGCAACACTCCAAACTCATCCCATATTGTGATGCACCCACCTTCGAGAGTCCTATACCAATCAAGATATTTCCCTTTAAGGGATATGGCAAGGATCTTAATGGAAATTTTATCTCTAATAATATTGTGGAAATTGCAAAAGTTAGAAATATCTCTAATGTGCTCACTAAGTATGATATGACTCTCATCATTGAATGTGGGCACACCTTTTGTGGCATTAGGAGGGATGACAGCATATGGATGAAGTTGGATTGGATTATTAGTGTTGAAGGCAAGCAAAGCATGAGGTCTTTCCATGTCTTCTTCTTCAAGATCTTCAACTTATTCAGCCTCTTCCTCCTCTTCCTCCCTAGAAAAATCTATTCAGTCTTTAAAGGGCAGATTAGGATATGGATACTGAATTGCAAGAGGGATCTCAGGATGAATGGGTGGATTAATAGGATTGGGTGTTCTAAAATAGGATGGCCTAGTGAGGACCATGAATTATGGTGGTAAGTTTATAATAAAATAATGGTCTAAAACCATATTTACTTTGAGGAGTCATCAAATGTTGAGTAACACACCAATTTGTAGCTGGTGTTTGTCAAGACCAACATTCACCTTGACAAGTTGTCTTGAAGATAATGGGGTCCTACCAAGTATACCATAACTATTTTCACCAAATATTTCACCCTAGAAGAGGTTGTTTAGGCTTCTTCTAGATTTGGGTAACATGGGAATATTTATAGGTATATGAGTGTACCTATATTAGAAATGAGCCTTTAGATTTTAAGGGCTAGCTCCCTGAATATATAATGCATCGTTTATTGATTAAACTACTATTTATTTATGGGGGGGAAGTTAGAGAATGCATAAATTGAACCTACTATAAAGGAGGTGATACACCAAGAATGTCTTCCACATGACCATCATATTTCTACCACGATGAAATACAACATATAAACTAGTTTATAAGCTTTAGTGGGTTTTAACATGAGTATTTCAATATAGAGGCAAGATGTGAGTAGAAACACAAGGAAAATAAACTAAAGGGTATATTGGACACCCCAATGATAATTGTACACTTGAAAAATATTTACACACTAGAGTACACTCTATATGACCTATTGACTAGGAACTCTTTCTCAAACATGGAAAGATAAGGGATGGAAAGATAGAGAATTATCACTTCTCATCACCATACATCACTTGATAACTTAGATAATTATTAAAAACTCAGAAATAAACTTCTATTAATGTTCAAAGGCAAAATATAACATCAATCTAGTAGGGCTTCACCATACATGGTGCAATGATGTTTTACAATAGTTGAAGAGCTATATTTATAGAAGAAAGGCAAAAAGAAAAAGGGAGACTTGAAACTAAAAAGGGGAATTAATTAGTTTGAATGCTTGAACTAAATTTATAACTACTTCTACAAATTATGCTCCTTTAAACCATTTGATTGATCTACGTCACTTCAATTCGTTACATAGTTACAATATTCTCTCCACGATCTTCCCTGATGATTACAACAATGAGATCAAGTTGTTTCAAGCTAGGGTTTGGCATCAATGCAGTTAGAAAAATCAAATCAATCTATTAGGGCTTTATCTTGGTGTTAACTACTCTTTACAGGTTCACCATCACATGTAAGAGTAAGGAGAAGGGTCCCTTTCATGTAGTTGGTCCTGGAGATGAAACTATTAAAGTTGGCATGTCCACCTCGGTGGCATCCTTAAAAATGTTGGCTTTAGTCCAAAATGAAACATCCTCAAACTTGGCTCTATACTTTTTATTTACCTTGCCCCATTAAAATTTACTTTGTCGACCTTTGTCTAAGTCACATGGGCTTGCCTTTGTCTGATTGGCCATTAAAAATTGGCTCAGATCATTGATATTTTGATTCATCTCACTCTATTGATCTTGATTTTCATAATTAAATGTGCTCATGCTAATTTTTAATCATGCATTAATCTCAGGATCCTGCAGTCAGTCTACTGCTTCATGCACGTACACCACATGGTGACCTCTCAAGCTCTTTGACTCATTGACTTGCTCAAATTTGTTAGATATGAATCTATGATTGAATGTGAGTCATTGATATGCTAGGACCCATTTTCCTATTATTCAAACTCATGCCATTATATTTATTCTTGATTGATTTTCATCGTTAGATCTTGCCTTCTAAATTCCAATGGCTATTTTCTAGAACTTAACTATGAAATTCACATGACTATCATTAGGATATTTGAACTTTAATGGTTATCTATCAGGGCTTAAATTTAACGTCTGTGCAACCATCATTTGATGTCTGCATGGACTTATATGTCATCCCATAGACCATCAATTTTAAGCTCTAATAGATGACTTTTGAGCCTAAAATTTGACACTTGTGTGAACGTCATTCTGCTTCCCAACAATTCTTTCAGACTTTGTGTTTTGGCCTTTTGCTATAGACCATTTTCCTCATGCTATTTATTTTAGCCACTACCTTTGAAGTAATTTTTACTTAGTCTTTTGCCTCATAATAAATTCTCTAAAAAAAATCATGACTTAGGGAAAATTGTCTTAGATAATTTTCCTAAAAGAATTGTGTCCTTAGAATTGCCTTTCAACCTTTTAAAAATAGCCTTTTGCCCTTTAAAAATGCTATTTGGAACTTTGAAAAGTGCCCTTAACAACTTTGAAAAGTGTCATTCAGATATTCTATGTTGGACCCTTTTTTTGAAAGAAGTGACCCTTCAGGGAAATTGTTTGGGACATTTTCCCGAGAAAAGACCCTTCGAGAAAAGTATTTTGGCCACTTTACTTTACAAAATACCCTTCAAAAAAAGTGTTCAGATAATTTTCTCAAAAGAAAAAGACCTTTTGGGATTTTCATTTATAACACTTTCCCAAGAAAAATACCCTTCAAAAAAAGTGTTTTGGGACACTTTACTGTAAAATGACCTTTCGGGACACCTTTTTGAGAAAAATACCCTTCAAGATTTTTGTTTTGGACTAATTTCTATGGACCTCATATTTTAGAGAAAATGTCTGAAAGAAAAACTACCTTCAGAAATTTTGTCAAACATTTTCCCCTAAAGAATAATGCCTTCAAGAAAATTGTGTGGATAATTTTCCCAAAAAAAATTTGACACTTAGATTTTTGATGTGGACAATTCTCTTGAAAGAATTAGGTCTTCAGGAGAATTATTGCAGAAATTCTGCCTAAAAAAATAAGTCTATGGGATCCTTACCTTGGATAATTTTTCTAAAAAAATCCCCAACACTTAGCCAAACATTGAAATATCTCCCAAGTGTAACCTTATGCTTTTCTAGACATACTCTTACAACTATTCAACACCATGAAAATCTGCCACTTGCATATATGATCCAAAAATGACCCTTAAGACACCAAAAGACATAAGGACTAAGATAGACCATGTCCACAACTTAGACTGACATAAAATGAGCTTCAACATACCCTATAACATTATAAAAATCCCCTATACAAGATTCTAACTATAAGGGGTTGATCCATTTTGGTATGTGGGAAAAAGATGGTTAACAAGCCCTTAATCCAGAAACTAATACTTGGAAACTTGAGCTGAGATCCTTCCCAAACATCCATGAACTTATTCAGATCTCATGCAAAGGTTTCACATGCCAATGAACACATAAAAGTCCTCAGGTTGAGAACCCTTCATTTTGTGCACACAAGAAACCTCAAAACCATATTTCATGATTTTTTCTTCAACTCAGGAACTCAAATTTCACCAACACACTTTAACCAACCTCTCAAACCTATAATAAATCTCATATGAGATATAACATCTTAGAAATGGAACTTAACTCCTGATTGGGCCATACAAGGTTTCTTTGCACATAAGGACTATACTTATAAGCCACATTTAGACCTCAAACACACCTTGAAACCTCTTGCATTATTCTCAAAACCTCATACTCATGTCATATAACCTCATAACATGCTCACACACTACCATTCTTCTTATCACAAGCCTAAGACTACTCACCTCAACATGTTACAAAGCCTATGCCTTCTCACTAAGTCTTTTTATGCAATGACTAAGCCTCAAAACTGACCTTGGAACTATTTTGAAGACTTCTTTTCCTTATTCTCATTCTTACACAAATTTATACACTCTCTCATGCATGTACTCACATAACTCACTAAGCTTCACTATGCTGCATTAATACACCTTCTCATAGGGATAGACTAGGCTTCTCAAGACACTTAGTACTCAAAGACTTGAACTCAAATGAGCTAACTCTTAATTATATCAACCAAGAATATTCTTCAATAAAGATTCTCTGAAGACAACACTAATCTTAACAGGATCATGATATGACAATGTTCCTCAAGACTAGTGCTCAATAATATGCTTACCTTGTATCTTGATCTTGACTTTAAAACATGTCATTAACCTCAGGAGAATTACTATGTTACTTTAAAATTCTCTCTTGTCATAAGACTTCCTTGTCACATAATACTTCACCATGCATGACATTAACTTTTACCTTGACATTAATGACATCCATATTGACCTTGATATCAATGACAACATCAATACCACAACACCAATAATAAAAACATACATAAACAATCTTCCCCTTCTTCATTGATGGTAAAAACTCAAACAAAGTTGATCATTATCATCTCCTTGAGATGGATCTTCTTCAAACTAACCTTTTTCCCAAACTGGAACTTTCTCCCCCTTTGACATTAATGATAAAGGGTCATCTCTTGACAACTATCTAATCCTTGGACCTAGAACAAATGGAATCACACCATTTCTCTTCAAACAAGATCATTCTCTCTCTTTGACAAAAATTCAACACACAAAAATGCTCCCTCTAAGATCATGCATACCTCAACATATGAACAACACTTAATTATCAACTACTGAAGAAGGAACTCCATTTTTGATAAAGCATCTCTAAACTAATAGGAACCACTTCTCAATAGAGAGATTTTTTTTATAAATCATTAACCAAATAAAAATCTCCCCCTCAAACCAAGCATCATCCATGCTTTTGATCACTAGTTGAGTGCCTCCATGAATCCTAATGGAGTCACCTCTTCTATAGGGTATTCAAACAACATAAACTCAAGAAATTCATAGATCTCCATGTCTGCACTAGACTGAACTTTCTTCAGGATTTTTTTAGGATTTACAACCTCTTTGGATTGACCTCTTCAATCTTCATTTGAATAACATGCTAACTTGGTCTATTTGTCTTAACTCCATCCACAACCTGAGTTGATAGAGAGAATTTTAGGCACTCCTTTACATCTGAACTATGTTCCGCCATGGCAAATAGTATGCTTGGACTTGTAGATTTGTCATCATTCACCTTAGATGCCTTTATTTTCCATTCACTATATTATCTTCTTTATTTCTCATTTGACTTGAGAATCCATGATTACAAAACTTTGCAATATGACCAACCTTTTGACAATTAAAGCACACTATTCTTATTGATGGAAACACACCATTACCCATACCTCTTAACTGATGATTTCCTCTTTATTTACTGGTATAATATCTTGAAATGTGTCTTATATCATGATAAATATTATAAACAACCTCATTCATATCCCTTAATTGATGATTCTCCTCATAGTTCCATGCATATTCATTATTGGAGGGTCTTCTACAATTCCTTGCTTTACGACCAAATTGGTTGCAGGAATAACAATAACCATTGAAAGGATTATCATACCTTATACCATTAGGCTACCTGATAGGATTAATCTTCATTCTACTAGCACCATCATTCCTTGATTGACCATTGACCTTTAAGGTCTGATTCTTCTTGATCGCATTAGTATTTTTCTTTGGTCTCCAGTGAAACCAAGACCTATTTTATCATTAGAAGTCTTTTGAATACTCAAAATGTTGTCTAGATCATTGGTACTCTTTTCAAACATCACAAAGGAATTAACCTTACTTGATTTCTAATCTAACTTAGCTCTTAATGAATCTAATTCAGTTGCATACCTGACACATTCTTCTTCTTTAGCCTTTAGGCTTGTAGTCACAATCTCAATTTGAGCCTCCACTTGTTTGACTATTTCTTCTTATTCATTGGAGTTGTTGCTCAATATTTTTTCAAACAAACTGATTTGTTCCTCATAGTCTTTGATAAGAGACCACTTCACCTTATTATTCTTCTTCACCATCTTCAGTTCTTCTAGATCATTCATCCACTTAGCCTCAAAGTCCACTTCCTCTTCTTCTTCATTTGAATCACCAACAGTACCTCTAAACCACATGGAATTATCTTGATTTGAACAACTTGCTTCCTCAGCAATGAAGAGAACTTCATTGATATCTAAACCAACACCATCATGGTCACTCATAGAATCACTTCTCTCACTTTCATCAGATGAGTCTTAGTCTTAATTGGGGTAAAAGCTTATTTTGTTCTTGAAAAACTTCTTCTTGTCATCATACTTTCTAAAACTTTTATTGCTCTTATCATACCTATAGGACTTCTTGTCATCATCATGATCTTAATCACGCTCTTCATCATCCTTTTTATCATGCTTATGAGGGCACTTATCAAAAAAGTGTCCTATTTATCCATAATTAAAGCAATTAAAGGGCAAATTAGTCTTATATTTACCTGAAGTAGTTTTTAACTCTCTTGCAAACATAAATATCAACTCATCTTATCAATATCAGAATAATCATTACCTTTGAATTGGTTACCTTGTGTCTTCTTCTCTTTTGACTTATTTTTTGTCTTGAATGTAACTTCCTTCTTTGTATGTCTTCCTTCATTTATCCTCACCTCATAGGCTATTAGGGTGCCATGAAGTCCATCCATCTATAGCTTGTCTAGATCTTGTATCTCATCAACAATAGATACTTTAGAATCAAACTTAGGAGTTAGAGATATCAGTACCTTTTGAACAATAATATAACCTTTCACTTATTCACCTAGGCCTCTTATGATGTTGAACACTTCATCAACCCTCAATAGGTAGGCTACAATGGTCTCATCTTCATTCATCCTTAGGCTTTCAAATTGTCTTCTATAGGTTTGCAATTTAGCCAACTTAACCTTGGAGTTTCTTTCATGGATAGTATTCAACTTTTCCCACATCTATTTATCAGACACATAGTGCATAACCTTCAAAATCTCTGTCTTTGATAGGCCACAAATAATACCATTAATTACTTTTGAATTGTTCTCACTAGCCTTCTTACCTACTACATTTGTAGGGGAAATAGAGGGTGCAATATATCCATCCAAAATGATTGGAAAACATCATGACCTTGATACATCAAATATTTTCTCATATTGACACTCTAAAAATCATAATTAGATCCATTAAGCAATGAATCCTTACTTATAGAGAAACCACCTTGCACTTGACTAGCCATCTTTGCTTGTTTGGGATCTCCTTTAGGCTATTAGTCCTGCTTTAAAGAACTTGATCTTATAAAAAAAATTTAAGCATAACCACTAAGATGGGGGGGTGATTTAGTTCCCTTAAAACAATCATCCAATTTCAATTATCATTTATAAATCATTCATTCAAACACATACATCAACCAGTGTATAAACAAGCATCCACGGAAACATACAACATATGAACACATGATATATGTGATAAAACCTCATGGGGGATAAAACCCATTGAAAAAATTCTTATAATATAGTCCCATAATTAATGAATCGATATTTATTGAGGCACCAATCCCATAAGAAGCACCAACCCCTTACTAGTCAAGCACCAACTCAACTAGGCATTTAACAAGTACCAACTTGCAAGGAGTCACCAACCCCCTAGGTGAATCAACACCAATTCACCCACATAGAACCTCTAATCACATTTTTAAACCTATCTCTCACTCAACTGATGATGATCACCTTCTTTTTCTCTTCACACTCTTCTATCTCTCTCAAACAACCAATTAGGCCTCTTTGCTCAATTATCCCTCTTCTTGACAGATTTAGGTCATATGACCTTGCTCATCATCTATAAAATCACTATTATAACTTAATAACATATTAAACACACCTATATTATTGTATTTAAATATCTCTACCTAGTTTCTAAATTTCTATTACATTCGTTCATCCCTTCAATATTCTAACTAGTAAAATTAGGCCTATTAGACCTTCTTCTTATACTTGACTCTTGATTTCACATATCTTTGTTAGAAAAAAAAATATCCATACTTGGATCACCATTAGAATATATATAAAACACATTTATTAGGAGAAACAACTACTACATAGGTCATTCACCACTCATAAGGACCAAAACCACCATTAGACCTAATAGAGACCTACTGCAATTATACCTTCTCAAAGCACACATTTCACCTTGACCTCCTTGTAACATGTTGTATTAAAAAATAAATGAAACACTTCAAACACACTTTTATTACACCCTTTATAATCTCACCTTAGGTACCTAACATCATTTATCTCATTTCACTCCTTGAACCACACCATTAGGTCTACTCACAATTAGGCCTTCTTACTGCCAACCAAAAGTGAAGCATACAACCAATTTGATAAAACAAACATAAAATTAAATCATATTTATATAACCTCTATGAAATTAATGTCATCACCATGTGCTTGAAATTCTTTAACATAGGGCTTAAATCCTCTAACTCACTCTTGCAACATAACCACTCAGAACTGCCAACTAGCTTCAAGACTCAATCATGATCATTTGACCACCAACATCTGTATAGGAAAATTTCATGGATCTAAATTCATAAATAAAGAACTAAAATAAACTTATAACAAATTAATGTGTATTATACTCTTCAACTCTAGGAAAATCACCTCATTCTTATCCCTACTAAATGACTACTTAGAACTGTCAAAGACTTCAAAACATAGTCATTATAACAGTGACTTGGAACATCTAAAAAATCACTATCATGAAATTCAAATGGATTTATATGATACTTAATCATCCTCATATCAAAATAAAATAAATATATTATAGGCTAAAATAGTAATATTAATCTTGCAGACCAATCTCATGGCTTCACTGTATATAGACCTCACTATGTTAGACAAGGCAGTTTGAGAGCAACTTTTTATCATACACAAGCTTCTTCAAAACTTTTGTCTATTAGTGATATGTGTTATATATCTTGACCAATAAATTATTACTATTGGTTCCATCCCTAATCCATGGCAACACATCCCTAATTTCATTCCCACTTCTGCTTGTTTTTCTCACTATCTTTCTCACTAGGCCATTTTAGCAATAAGTCAACTTCCATGACCAATTTAGCATATTTGAAGTATATAAATTTCTTATAAACCACCATGGGAATAAAATATAAGTCTCAATATTAAACCTATATCCACTTAGTAACTATGACTCAGTCAACTCTCCTCGTTATAGTAAATTTATGATAAACATGGCTTTTTCTATAAGGTCCACTAACTCATCTATTAGACCAATGCCACTTGGAGGTACCTAGGAGAGTCCTCTACATGATACAATAAAAAATATAAGTAATACAATTAATTTTGAGCTGTTTATATCAATATATTCCATATCAGGTCATTTTTAGGGTTTTAGAGAGGGTTAAGACTACCTTACAGTTTTAACGATTGTTCATAAAGCTTGGGCCCTGTTGTCACCAAATCTTGCACCCTAGAAGAGGTTGTTCAGGTTTATTATAGATTTGGGAAACATGGAAAAATTTATAGGTATATGTGTTTAATCATATGAAATTCAAAATTGGATGACTTAGGCATGGCTAATAGCACCCAATTTATTATTCGTCTTTCTTACTCACTCAACCCTTCTCAACTAGACTTTCATTGATTCCCAATCACCCGTACCTTCTCAAACTTAGATTTTTGAGACCTATGCAGCCCTCTCCAACCCAAATCCATCCCCATATGTCTCATCATCCTAGTTCAATAGTGACCAATTTGGATAAGAGTGCTATAAGTCAGGGGTGTCCCATTTCTGATGTTGTTGTCCAAGTTCACTTTACACTCAAATAGTCAGATTTTCCCAAATCCTTATCTTTACCTATGATAGTCTAATGCAAGCTCATATAACCCATAATCATAATTTTCCATATATAATTTTATTTAAGGATGTTAAAGCAACATATAAATCTATTATAATTTCATGATAGTGATTCTACAGGTGTTCTAAGTCATTATTTTTATGACTTTATTTTGAAGTCTTTGACAGTTCTGAGTAGTCATATAGCAAGGATGAGAATGAGATGATTTACCCAGAGTTCAAGAGTCTAATGTACATGAATATTTTCTAAGGGTCTCTTAGGTTATTATGAGTGCATTGAGATTCATGAAATGTTCCTGTACAAATGTTGGTAGTCAAATGATCATGACTGAATTTTGAAGTTTGTTGGTAGTTCTGAGTGGTCATGTTGCAAGAGTGAGTTAGAGGCTTTATGCCCTATGTTTCAGTGTTTAAATACAAAATTTATGAACCTAAAGTAATTTATTTTCAATCCATATTATTTAATGGTATGTTTTTTTGATCAAATTGATTGTATGTTTTAGTTTTGGTTGGTAGAATTTCTAGCAGTAAGAAGGCCTAATTGTGAGTAGACGTAATAGTGTGTTTCAATGAGTGAAATGAGTTAAATTATGCTGGGGACCTAATGTGAGCTTATAAATGGTATAATTGATTTTTTTTTTTAAGTTTTTCATCCATTTTTGAAAACTCAATATGTTCTAAAGAGTTCAAGGTGAAACATGTGCTTTGAGAAGGCCTAATTGCATTAGGTCTCTATTAGGCCTAATGGTAGTTTTGATCCTTATGAGTGATGAATGACATATGTAGTGGTTTTTTCCCATGTGAAATGTGTTTTTTTATCTATTCCAAGGGTGATCAAATTATGGATAGGTTTGTGGCCTACCAAGGTATGTGAAATCAAGAGTCAAGTATAAGAAAAAGGTCTAATAGGCCTAATTTGACTAGTCATAATATTGAGGGGATGAACGAATGAAATAGAAGTTTGAAAACTAGGTACATGGATTAAAATAATTTAAAATAGGTGTTTTTATTATCTCATTAATTTATAATAATTATGAGCAAGTTCATATGACCTAAATCTATCAAGAAGAGGGCTAGTTGAGCGAAGATGCCTAATAGTTTGTTTGACAAACATATAAGAGTGTGAAGGGAAAAATAAGGTTATCATAATAATTTGAGTGAAAAATATGTGTCCAAAGGTGATCATAGGTTCTAGGTAGCTAATTTTTCTCTGAGTCACCTAGGGTGTTGGTGCCTCCTTGCAAGTTGGTGTTTACTAGAGGCCTAGTTGAGTTGGTGATTGACTAGTCAGGGGTTGGTGCTCCTTGTGGGGTTGGTGCCTCACTAAATCTTAATTAATTGCTTATAATACTGTATTATAATATGTTTTTAAGTATTTTTAATCCCCCATTATGGTTTTCCACATATCTCTTATGTTCATATGTTGTATGCTTATGTAGATGCTTGTTTATGGATTAGTTGATGTATGTGTTTGAATGAATGCTTCATTAATGATAAGTGAAATTGAATGATTGTTTTAAGGTCACTAATTCATCCCCCCTATTATTTGTTATTTTTCCAATATAAAAGACATAATCCACAAAAATAAAATTGGTTTAACTAAAGTTGACTAATGTTTTGGCTTGCAAGGTCTATGTTGCTCTCACCAATGATACTTCTTCATTTGCAATTGTGTAGTCGACTCAAAAATGGTAGGGGATGAATCTATTGGTAATTATATCAAGGTTTTTTCTAGAAAATATTCTTGATCAAAATCTCTAATGGTAATTTTTGGATCTAAAATTAGGCCAAAATATGCCTTATTGTAGGAAGAGAAAGGAATTTGCATGGGAGAGATCAACTAAGTGTGACAGTGAGTTCAACTTAACATGAACTAAATAAGGATAAAATTAGAAGAGTGAGTGATTTGGGAATTATTGTAAGCAAATAAAAGTGTTAGGAATAAGAAACATGAAGTTAAATGTGAAAAATGCATGAAAATGGGAGTTATGGGAGCTAATTTTGGAAGATATTTCCACTATGAAGGAACCACCGCTTCATGTAGGAGGTAGTTGAAAAACCATTACTTATTTCATCAAAATTTCCATATAATATAACTAAATTTTCCCTAATTTAATGCATAAACACCTTTTTATGTCAAAACTACCTCTTATTTTACATAACCACCACAACGGTTAGGGAAATTGAGGAGCAATTTGGCAACTGTATGGGGAAGTTTTATCACCTTAGGCAATGATTTTGATACTTATGGTTAGTTTTTAAAATAATGAAGAAATTACTAGGAAGGTCATGATAAATGGGGTCAAAAGGGGTCAAAAGAGGAATGTGGACGCATAGAGGGAAGTTAGAGCTAGATAATTCTTTGTAGATCACAAAACAAGAGGTCATTGCATCATCATCAGATTTGTATAAAAATGTAGCACTATGTAATTTTTAGGTGCATATAATTTCCTCTCCTCTTTTGTGTCATCTTCCACCTCAACTTATAATGCAATATTCAACCCAACCATTAGGGTTGCATATTCCTCTTCCATATCTTCTACACTATCTTTGTGCATGCCTGAAACCCACTATTACACCTTCTAAAAACCTACATAGGCTATTAACTATTCTCAAGTATTAGTTCTCTATCTAGTCAAAAATATGGAGAACACAACACTTTATATCTATTGTTGCACCACTTATAAACCTATAGATATCTCACCACTTCACATCTCAATATCTATTATTATGCCACTCGCAATCCGTACATAAATATCTCTTATACACTCTTATTGTTATCTACCCACCTTCACAAATAATGTAAAACACTTCTATGCACCCTCTACCCACTGCACATTCAATGGGGGATGTATCTATAGTTCTCTACCCACCTATACAATATGGAGAATGCCAACATTGATCTTTTAATCCCAAAGTTGTTAACTTTTCTCTAATACAAAATAATGCAATCATAATTAGAGGTCCTAATCAAGAGATGTCTTCTAATATGCAACCCAAAATTACACAATAGAAATCCAATAATAATAAAAACATATTATTGCTTCAAAGAGATATCACATAAATTCATACAGATCACCAATGATACAATATTTCACACAATATATTCCCACCAATGTCCACAAAATTATAAATAATACATTAACACTGCAATGTTAGTCAAGTACTCCACTCCAACAACCCCTCCTAGATTTACACATAGATCTCCACCACAGTACTACTTGAAACCACTCTTGAACTAGTTCCTAATTTTAAATTTAATGGAATCAAATCTTTGTTGTAGTACTCCTTGCAACCACACATATACTCTAGCTCCAAACTAAAATCAAATTTAGTCTTAAATGAAGAGGATGTGTTTATATAAATACACAACCCACCCATTTACATTGATTGATTTCAACAAATCATTGAGGCCATAAATATTAAATGTTCTTGACACACCAAAATACACTACAATCATTAAAAGAACACATGCCTCAGTGTGCCACAAATATTCAATTTTTTTGACACACCAAGCTACAATACAATCATTAAAATAACACAAGTCTTAACACATGCTTGAGTGTGCCACAAATATTAAATACCTTTATATTTATAAGGCATGGTAACACATTAGAACCAAGATCATCACAAAATAGTTTGCATACATTATTAAAGAATACTTGCCAGCTTTTATGACTCTCACGATTAAATGCCACATAATCAACAATGGATCCTTACATAACACATCACAAATACAAATAAAGTCGCCACAATGTCATTTGACTTCAAAATCACCATTTACCATGAAAACATTTCTACCATGATTCTTGTATTATTTTAAGAGCGATACCACATTTTATTGTAGGTTTTCAAATGACACGTGATTCATCGTACAACCTACATAATGAAAATACCAAAACCTATAATAACTAAAATAATAATCATGATGCTTTAAAAATATTCTACAGACTATTATAATAATAAAATACTTCATTGTGATTCATTATTGTCTAACTATTCACATTTTTTATTGATGCAAGATTACACATGGACCCAGATGATCTTGCAACATTTTGGGTTAGATTATATGATTCAAATGGGATATACTTGACATATTAAGGCATATATAATGCATATGTGGGGAATTTTACAATTTTGTGAGGAATAGTTGACAAATTCTATGACATTATGAAATAGATTACAGGGGTCAGATTAAGTAGATTTATTAGATTGAGCAGATTAACAGACAAATTATGGCATTTTATATCACATTGAGGTACAAATGGATCATATTCTGGGCATGAATGTGGTTCATGCAAACACTTTCCTATTTACATGATGAGGATTTATGGTATTACATAATCAATTTAAGTCTAAAATCCATTTGTAGTGATTGATTCAAAGTTTTAAATTAACTATGAATGTATTTTAGGGTTCCACCTTTGCATATAAACATGGTTTGGGTTCCACCAAAAGAGACATGATGATATTATTAATAGTGTAGTTGAGGTCATATGTTGTTCAATTTCTAACACTTCATCTTTAGTTGGGGTTGAGGTGTTTATACTTCTCAACCCCTATTTTTATAGTTACATATCCTTATGGCATAATCACTCCATAGAATCCTCCAAATGAGTTCAAATGGAAGTTTGATTAACATAGTCTTAGGTGAATTCAACAATTTAATGATCTAAGTTATTATGAATTTTCTATCACCAGTGGACATTGATTTATACATGTTTCCTTGTAGGTTTTTGCATGGAAAAATTTGGGTATTTGGCAACACCGAATGTGGTTACACAAAGGTACCAAATTTATTTCTTTTATTTTTTTAATCTAGCATTTCTAATACTATATTAAAATTAGTCATTTGTAGACATGTAAATCTGGTATTAGACACTTGGAAACATCAATTTTGACATATATTTGATATACATGACTTGTGTGTACATATATGACTCTTATGCATGCTTTACCCTATCATTTTATTTATTTATTGCCTTGGTCAACCTAATTTTCTATCATTCATATTTAGGATCTCCCTAGTCTATGCTAGAATATTATATAATCCTAACCAGACTATTGTCATATTCTAGATCTTTGATTTTCCCTTTGTAGACAATGTTAACAATAGTCATATAGTTGCATTTACCGCAAGTGTTTGTACAATTACTTTTAAAATTCAAATGTGTATCTTGGGTTGGCCTAAGCACATTTACTACGTTGATTATGAGGTAAAATATCAAAGAGTCACATATAAATACAAATCAATCATAAGGCTGTACCTATCTATCTCCTAGCTATCACACATCTTGGCAAGTATTCACAAACTTTATAAATACATTGACACTCTCTTGATACATTACCACTAAAAGCATACACATTTGAAAACTTGTTAAATGAGTAGTCCTAGAGCCAACTCTGAACATTAGTGCAAGGTCAAAATCGCATGTTGTTAAGTATCTAAAGCCAAAACATTGTGTTGCATTCTAATGGATCATAATTGAGCACCCAAAAATGTATATGGAATAATGTAGACACATAAATTAGCATTTAAGCCAAATTTATGCACTTGTGAGTACTCTTTTACACACTTAGATATAGACCTATATTAAGGCCCCTTTTGATCACTTTCAACCACCTTGCACACTCCTCTAAGCTAATAAATGACCCCAAAATGTACTAATCCTATTATTATCAACCTTAGACACCTTTTAGGCCTTGATTACACTCAACATGGTCAAATCAACCATTAGAAAAGAGCACCCTAGGGTACTATAGTGCACCATGCTAGTGTCCTTGCCCCCTTTCCTATCTTCCAACCTAATAACGACTCATTTACAAATTCAAAATCTATAGGAAGGTAAGCCTATGTTCCTAATGAGCCTCATTCAAAGTAATTTCATAGATATGACTATATAAACACTTTTCAAACCATTTTTCAAGGACAAGCTTCCATATTGAAAAACACCATAATCATAATTGCACATTGAGAGCAAATTACTTATTTCTCCCAATTTTGATTGCATATAACCCTAGTAGCCTAGAGCTTGAGTATGAATACATTTTACATGTCACAAGTCATGGTTAAGGCACTTAACCACAATTAGTATTACACCAACATCTAGCATATTACACCAATTATTCACAACATACCTTAAGATGGGATAACTACATGAAATTTGATCCCTCTTTGGAGTATTGGTGTGTAGGCAATGCTTAACACATGGGGTGTTGAGGTCTTGCCCAACTTCAACTATTGACCCCTTTTTACCTCATTGATTTTCATTGGTTTTCATTTGTTAAGGAGCTAGGGTTTTTTAAAAAATTAGTTGTATGATTATCTCCGTAAATGATCATAAGCTCCTACACCAAATTCAAACTCTACAGATGATGACACAAGGAATAAAAACCCTGTTTTCATAAATCCCAGTAGATAGGAGCATTGCATAGTAGATAGAAGTACCACCCCTCTAGTGTCCTACCCATGGTGTTTTTTTCAGGCCTAGATCCTATTGTTGATTCCTATTTTGGTCACCAACCCACTTTGCAACAAGTTTATGACTCTGATTCTTCTCGCAATTACAATATCCAATTAAGACATTGTTTTCTCATTAAACTTTGTTATTTTTAGTAAATTCATAGAATACAATAGTTTCAAATTAGTGAATATTATTATTTTTATATTATTCTCCTGATTTTACATAATAGTGTTGTCATTTAGGGTTTTACATAAATCCTAGATTTGATAAAACATATTGGTGAACATATTTCTTATTTGAATGTTGTCAAACCCTAACTACATATGTTGATAGGGTTTGTATCCTTCTTTTTCCCATTCCCATTTGCTGCTTTAGGATTTTTAGATATGATATATTCTATTATAACATCAATTTTATAGTTTTTAGTGTCATATTTTATGGATAGAAAAGAATATATTCCTCCTCCTCCTAACCCTCAAAGTTGTGATAACTACTTTACTTTTCACCAAGTCTATTTTATCACTGTCCCAATAGGTAAGGTAGCCGATCCTATAGTTCCAAATGAATCTAATCAATCTATCCTTCCTAAAACCCCTCCACTTCCCACATCTCCTTTTCACAGTGTATGTATACATGTTCAATCTGAAACACATAGGGTATGTGTTTGTGAGGCTCTAAAGGATCAAATCATCATTATGGGAAAGTTAATAGAAAAGTTGTCAAACTAAAATTAGTTTTCAATGCAAATATCACATTATTGGAACATCATATTACATATGCAAAGAATCCAAAATATGTTAGTATTAATCATGTATGTGCATCTTCATCTATAAATGTTGTACCTAACAAGATTTAATATCAATATGAGAAACTACTACAAAATACTCTAAAATAACTGTTTGAAAAAGTATGAAAATGGCTAATAAGAGTTTAAGTGGGATACTAAGGGTGGTGATTAGAAATAATTTGATTGAACTACCTCCTTTACATCCTCTAAAAAGATTAAAATAGTATTGTGCATATCTCTAATCCATGGGCATCATAAATATCATAGTTTGGGTTTGAAGCATAAAATACAAAAGATAATTGATAGTGGTGATCCTATCATTGATGCATTACTTAAGCAACCCACTCACCTTATAAGTGCATCTCCTAGAACACAAGTGACAAAATCATAATTAAAAAAAATTGTTACTAAAGGATAATTCAGAGAAAGAAAGGGTTCAAAAGGCACAATTAGAATAAGAAAATATTCAACAAGCTAAGTTGGAGCAATTAAGATTAAAAAGGGAAACAGATCAGAAAGTGTAATTACAAAGGGAAAATTTTGAAAAGCACATGTTACAACAAGAAAAAGTATAATTAATACAAGAGAAGTTGCAAAATCAAATTTATGATCAACAAAAAATTGTTCTTAAAAGAGGGTTTCTAATCAAGTGTGGTTCCAAAAGATTTGACTAAAAAGCATTCATATTTTCTAGAGCCTTTGATTCTTAATCCCTTATATATGGCAAACAACATACCAATGTGGTGATTAATAACACTACTGAAAATCATGTTTATTGCATGTCACTCTTACAATTTCTTGGATAAGATAATGAACATTTGGGTAAGAGTACTTTATCTAAATCATTTATTAGATATATTGAGGTACCTTGCATAGGTGGTCCAAAAACATGTTCAATTTCATTTCACATACATCCTAGTTTAGCACAATATAATGTTGAATTAGGAAGATCATAGATTATGGGAATCGGGGAAACAATGGATAAATATGAAAACCATGTCACATTTTCACATGAAAGTGCAATGATCATAGATTAAAGAGGAAATAGAGTTTATTCAAATCAAAGAACAATAACTAGAATGCATACTTTTAACTATCATACAAATAGATAAAAGTAATGGCATATCACTAAAGGCACATGACACAATACACATTGCAAAGGAGAAATTGAGAAATTCAATACCATAGTATGGGGTAGTTCCTTGTTCATATCAATATAAAATAAAAGACAAGAGTGACATTTTAAAAGTTCAAAATCTAAATGATGGTTACAAAAATCTAGATTGGTATGATCTTGATGATATTGATTATACATAATATGAATCTGTAAATGCTAAAGAACCTACATAGTTACATGATACTCTTCATTTGTAAGAGATCACCATTTATTTATTTGATACGGGATCTAGTGATGGTAAGACTCTTAAGGGAGTCATCAGTTAGTATCCTTCTCTCTATTTCTCAGTTCATATATATTTCAAATATAAAAAATAATAAAATATTGAAAAAAAAACAAAACCATGACCTATACATGCTTATATGTATTTTGTCATACTTTTTTAGTTGTTCATAATATTTTATACATGATTTACTTAGTTTTATATCATATATATTTCAATAGTCTATATGAGTGATTGCAGATTACACAAAACATCATCTCCAAATTCAATTATAGGTACTCTCATTGTTACATACTTGGAAACTATATTTAGACATGAGCATTATGGAGGATAAGATCACACTGCTCTAGTGTCACTCACACTGTTGTTGTCCCAATGACCTCATACTATCGCCACTCAATTCTAGACTACACATAGGCTTTCTACAACATGTACATTGATTAGTTAGCTCACTAAGGGCATGGTATACAATGTTTTTACCCTTTTCTCTTGCATCATCTTACTAATATCTTATCTCTTTACATAACATTGCACCTTTCGATATTGCTCACTCACTAACATTATGATGTAATATTGTGTGTTGTGTGTGTACTATTTAATTATGTGTATCATGGCCATGACACCTTACTTGCTTCTTTTTTCAAAATTTTAATGTCATGATAGACAACATGCATCCACTCAGCCTTTCCAATGCCATGATCGATATCATGCATCCCTCCCTAAGTAGTTTTATTTAGCATTATATACTCAACTAATCACTTATCTATGTGATTCATTTTCACATATATCTAGACACATTTACTGTAAATGCTTATTTCCACATGCATTTTACGTTTCTCCATATTATCATATATTACTTAGATTTTCATTTTTACATCACAACCTACTGCATCACTTTTTATTTTGTGTTAAGTTATTTTGTAGACTCAACAACTCACCTCAAAAAAGGGGTAAATCACAGAGGTTTATCTTAGAGAATCAACCTCCCAGAATAGGACACAGACATGATTTGATAGTGATTACATAGTTGACATAGTTTTAGGCTCAAAAAATACATAGAAAGTATGTTGGATATGAGCGCCATGTTAGACAAGAGAGCACTACTCTAATGTCTTTCCCAATGGTACTGTCCAAATTCCTAAAAAGTAGGCATTCTCAAAATTTCTCAAAACTTTAATTTACTACGAATAACACTCAACAGTTTCATAGTCTCAGTCTCCAAAATTACTCAAAATTACATACTTTTATCTTAGATTTACTCAGTTTGGGGGCAATCATGTGCAGCATATTATTCCATTATGACACAAGTTTTTCTCAAAATCATAATTATTTTACTTGGTCTCATAATCTATAGGCATTATATATTAGTTGGGGGCATGTGCATGGAACATTGCTTCCTAATTGCTTAATTTTCACACCAATATTATAGATGGATTGACAATTCATGTCATTCTCCATGTTGTATACACCAGACCCATATTATACTCATTATTTTCAACAGGTTTGCACCAATTTTATGCCATTTTTGCACAAAATTGAACCTTATTCCATCTACAATTGTTGGTTCACTATTTGTACTAGTATTTGCACCAAAAATATCTATTAGGATTCATACAGAGATTCCAAATTGCTTCAATCTTTGGGTAGGCAATGATGGAGTCAATCACACCTTGAGTTTTTAATCACACCCACTTATCGATGAGGCTTGGGGTATGCACAGTCCAATCCAAGCTATTCAACATAAATAAAATTATATGTGTATAACCCGTTATAATCACCAATTCTTGCACTAAAAAAGTACAATGGTTCATGTACCCAATCAAGTGTGTTCACTCTTTGTCACTCTTTAGCTCATTATCTTTCACTTTTTGGTATTCATCTTAATTAAGGATTGATATTCCATATGTTTTATTGCAGGTGTTTTTACGTGGAACAAAGTTCAATGTTGTGGCCTACATCTAAGACTCCTCTTCACATGTAAGTTCAAGTACACACATTTTTTTCCTTTTACTCTAGTAATTATTCTTTTGTTGCATTGCTAAAACAAAATGGGTGAAAATGTAGACACACAAATTAATATTTAATCTAAAATTGTACACTTGTGGCCACTCTTTTACACACTTAGCTCTAAACCTATCTTAAAACCCCTTTTGATCACTTTCAACCACCTTGCACACTCCTATAAGTTGATAAACAACCCCCAAATGTACTAATCCATATTCTTATCAACCTTATACACCTTTTAGGCCCTGCCTAACACTCAACATGATCAAATAACCCATTGGACAAGAGTGACCTATGGGACTATAGTGCACCACTCTAGTGTCCTTGCTCCCTCTCCTATCTTCCTGTCTAATAATGGCTAATTTATAAATGTAAAAGCTATAGTAAGGTTAGCCTATGTCCCTAATGAGCCTCATTCAAATGAATTTCACATATATGATTATATAAACACTTTTCAATCCATTTTTAAATGACGATGCTTATACATTAAAAAACACCTTAATAATAATTGCACATTGAGAACAAAGTACCTATTTGTCCAAATTTTGATTGCATACAACCCTAATAGTGCAAAACTCAAGTCTAAATACATTTTATAGGACATAAGTCATAGTTAAGTCACTTAATCACATTAGTATTGCACCACCATCTAACATATTGCACAAGTTCTTCACATACCACCATAGCCTGGGAAAGTTACATGAAGTTTGATCCCTCTTCAGAGTATTGGTATGTAGGTGATGTTTAGCACATGGGGTGTTGAGGTCTCACCCAAATTTACCCGCTAACCCCTTTTTACCTCATTGATTTGCATTGGTCTCCACTCATCAAGGAGTTAGGGCTTTGAAGAAAAATCAATTATGCAGTGGTCTCCATAAGTTATTGTAAGTTCCTACACCATATACAAACTCTATAGATGAAGACACAGGGAACCTAAAAACACTAATTTCCTAAATACCGATAAACAAGAGTGTTGCATAGTGCATAAGAGCATGACCCTCTAGTGTCATGCCCATGGCACTATTGTCTAGGCCCATATCCAATTGTTGATTCATGTTTCTAGTCACCAGGCTACTCTACACATCAAGTTTCAGACTTTGATTCCTCTCATAATTACAATTTATAGTTAAGTCATTAGTTTCTCATTACACTTCTATTTTTATTAAATATCCAAAATACATTAGTTTAAAATAAGTGATTATTATTATTATATTATTTTCCTATTTTTTCACAATAGTGTTTTTGTTAGGGTTTTACATAAATCTAAAATTTGATAAAATAAATAACTAAGTGCAGTTTGATCCCTCTTTAGATTATTGGAATGTAAGCAACACTCAATCACTTAGCATGGAGTGGTTAGGATTATCCAACCCATCTTTCTAACCCATTTTTCCAAGTTTATCTTGTGTCAAAAGTGAAGCTAGGGTTTTGAGGCAAATAGAAACAAAATTAGGATTTATGCACATGATCAAGGGATAAAAAAGTACACATAAATCATCCATAAAGACAATTAAAGTAATTTGTGGAAGAACAAATTGACACAATCAAACTAGATAGTGTCGATAGATAGTGGACAATACCAGTTTCCACAAGAATATGAGCTTCATCGACAACATTTGTGTAAGTTTTAACAGTCTGTTGCCTAATCTGAATAGTTACAAAGTTATTGCAAAGTCATTTTGAGGATTAAGATACAAACAATTATCAATATATATCATAAAATGATCTAAGTGCCTTCTCTCCCTTTTGTTCTTGGTTAATTATATATATAAAGCGTAAACAATCTCTCATTAGAATTCAATTTTTTACTATTATGTCATATATTTCACAATCTCAACTTCAATAGTTTTATTTTATTTAGATCATAGTAAATATTAAAATAAGTAAAACAATGTGGAAGGCAAGTAATAACCCATTATCAATAATTTGTCTAACATTTCTTTTTCCACTAAAGTGCCCACCATATTCCCTATCATGAACCTCTTGTAAGGTGATTTTAGCTTCTTCACACCCAAAACATCTTAGTAAGTGATTGTTAAAGGATTGATTGAAAAGAGTGTCACTAATGATAACATATCTAATGACATCTATTATCAATTTCCTTTTGCCATTTCTCAAAAAAATTAGAGGGATAATCTCATCGAATAAAAAGTTGTAAATATCGATATACCACTATGAATTATCTTTCACTATCAATAACAAACATATCTAACCTATCTAGAGATGGTAGTGAAATGGTTAGCTATTGTAATATTTGAATAGCCAATATAGTATGTTCATCAATGATATCAATAGGAACAAGGGAAACATCACTAGCCATAACATCAACAAGACAATTATTTAGTCTAGGAATGTTTCCAATCTCAAAGTCATCAAAGTGGGAAAGGGTCAAAAACATAATACCAAAATAAATTTGCGCAAACATTATGAAAATTGATCTAAAATATAAATTAATAGGTTGCATACATGGAGTGCAAAAACTCACTCTCAACACACATAAGGAACTACTACATCCATCCATACCAAATTTATAATCAGTGTTAAAGAAGCCTTAACACATCTTGGGCTTTGTCAAATGCCTAGTACATTCACCCAAATAAAAAAATTCTATGTAATAATATGTGATAACTTAAAATTATTAAACAAAAATACACATGTAGAGGCTTCCAAACTGTGATACAAATTCATCAATTTAGACATTGAAACACCCTCCCATTTCACCATGTGCACAAACCTAAAAATAAAGTTATCAAAAGATCATTGATAAACCACTATTATGCTTCACAATAACTAATAAATAGTTAAGAATGTACCTAAGACATGGGTCCCATGTACAAAGTTACAACACTTATATTTTGTGGGCATGGTCTTATTAAAAATGAAAATTATGAAAATATAAAATTTTAGAATCTTTCCCCTAAAATAAAAAACAAGCAAAGTTTTAAGTGAAAACTTTAAGGTAATGGCAAAAAGGAGGGGCTCAATTTTTTTCTACATTAACATTAAGATAAATTATTTTGTTATATACAAATTTATAATTGATTTAATTTTCAAAATTAAAATGTCACAATTTCAAATACAATCGACAAAATTACAATTCAACTTCACTTTTTTCATGAAACCACTTTTTAAGAAAGCTTTCAAATAAAATATGTTTTGATGAAATAAATACCTATAATTGTAACAACTTAGGTGTAGATGATATTCATGGATTATATAGCACCTCAGTCTTATACATTGGGAAACTTAGACCTTGGCTATTCTTCTTAGTTCTGGACCTTTCCTACTTATACAAGTCTTGCATCTACTCTATCTTATGCCCTTTGGCCTATATTTTAGTCTAACCAGTCTTATATTGATGACCCAAACTTTCTATCTTGCCCAAAATGCTTAAAATGTACTTATTTTCCACTTCTACAAGTTTTGAACCTGTAGCTACATTCCTACTCCTTAGACAATAATGTCCGAGACAAACACTGACATCGATGCTAGTGTCCTAACCCGATGCAAGTGTCCAGCCCCCTAACGTCATATATTTTGCAAATTAAATATATCCTAATGGTCAGCCTAAGTGCTTTAATGTTAGTTACTTATCCAAAGGGATTGATATGAATATAATAGTAACCCTCACTCATTCCTCACCTAACATACATGAGAAAATACCTAGTGTTCATACCAAAGAACATTCAAGGAGTATTCAATGGAACAAAGCTTCACTATTTTCTCTTATTTATATACCAGTCATAGGGACAACACATCTATAGGTCTGAAGTACTAAAAGATCAATCCAAGAGCCCAATTTTATAAGTTACAAGCTAGGTCACTATTGTACTTGCTTTTCACATATTGCATGATTCACAAACAAGCCAACATGTAGGGGAAAAATATGTCAGTATGAGGCCCTCTTTAGAGTATTGGTTATATAGGCAATATTCATTAATAGAGGGGTCTTTGGGGTCAGCTCGATATCATATACTCACCAACTCATTTTCCCCTAAAGTCACCATGAAGATGAAGAACTAGGGTTTTACAAATTTATGAGGAGTGATAGTCTATGACCTAGATCTGAATGCACCAGAGTGAAGGCAAAGTCAAATCTAGAAGAATCTAGGTGGTCATATCCTTTTCCAATAAGTATTTCATACATGTCACTTAATTTGAATCTAGATAGTAGCATTGATGTAACCATCCCAAGCTAACATAACTGTTTAGGACTCTTGAAGCATCCAATCCATAATCTAATGATTGTTCCAAAATAATCTTCTAGTCTACTTCCTACATGTTCCAGATCCAACACTGTGTTAGCATCAAAACCAGTTAAATATATTATTTCTTTGTCATTTCCATACATGGCATAGTTGTATTTTCTATATTTAACCCATTCTTAGCATAAGATATTCAATGCATGTTTATATCTGAGTTTAGCACCCAATTGGTCTATTATAGATCTAATTATCACCCTTGTGCTTATTCATTTCTATATACCCCTTTAATTAGAATCTAAGTAACCCAAACCTAGAAAAATCTTAATTTAGGGTTAAACATTTTGTGAACCCGATCTTTGAACATCATTTATAACTAAGCATACCCTATAGGATGTTTATTACCTACTTTGTCATAATCTTCGTATACTTCATATATTTTATCATGGATGATATTGATTGGTTTGATGACTATGATTATGAAACTCTCCAGCTTTCAATCAGAGAAGGGGTAAAAATTAATTACTCTTGTATATTTTAACTATTAAAGCATCTAATCTCAAAGCCTTGAATGGTGGTAGCTGTTATCCCGTTAATCAGGTCCATGTTACCACCATTTCAAGAGATGAGTTAAGCCATATTAAGGAAGATAAAGAGAATTTACCCATACTTCCTACACCACCATCATATGATTTTAGTCTTCGATATTTACAAAAATATGGATACAAAGGGCAAGGATTGGGTAAACATGAGCAAGGTATAGCTCAACCTATTGTCCTTAAAAATAATATACATCAAAAAGGCTTAGGATTTATAGAAAAATTCACGAGGAACCAACATGAAAAGTGATCTAAGCATGTCCTTTGTGCACATTTTACCATACAAGTGGGTATATATGACCAAGAGACTCCATTTGATCATCAAAAATTCAGACAAATACATAAATAAATTGTGAATGATTTACAATAACTTATAAGAGGGACATGATTTCAAGCAAATTAATTCACACCCTTGTAATTCTTACATTCCTAAACAATACCCCCCTTATTAAAGGTCATGGTTTCCTCATACATACATTAGAAACAAATTCTTTACCAAAAAAGGGACCTTTACCAAAGATTATTGAAGATCAAATTATTACATCAAAAGAACCAAAGTTCAAAGATCCCATACCAATGCTAAATTACTCTACACTTAGTGATCTTGCACTTGTTATACATGAGGACGATGGTACTCATATACCTAGATTCAAAAAAGGTGGTGGGTTGTAATTGATGATAACACCTATGACAAACACCACTATTTCCATGGAATATCTTATGTCTATGATGATCATTATTGGAGATCTTCAAAATCAAGTTTCTATACTTCAAATGCAAATGGATTTTCATAATAATAACACACATGTAACCTCATTTAATAATTAACCTCTTACAAAATGTATACTTGAATATCCTTATCCACAAGGTTTTGAGCTACCATATTTACCTCTTTTTACAACACATAATGATCTATTTGAGCACATGATATGTTATGTACATTCTTTTGGTCAATGGGTAAAATATGAAAAACTTTTACTAAAGATTTTCCATATGAATATTTCATATGAGGCTCAAAATTAGTTCTACATTTTACCAAAGGGTTCCTTAACCACTTTTTTACAATTAGCAGATACATTCTTCATAACTTTCAATATCCACAAGGTGCCAAAACTTACATTAAAACATTTACACAATTTCAAACAATGTGATGATGGATCCCTTCAATATTATATTATTTGATTCAAAATTACATCATATGAGCTAACATTTAGACCCTCAGATCTATAATTAAAATTTATCTTTATTAGAGGCCTTCCTTCTCCATTAAAGGAAATAACATTGCATAAATAATACG
Organism: Torreya grandis; assembly: GCA_037957365.1. Taxonomy (NCBI): domain Eukaryota; kingdom Viridiplantae; phylum Streptophyta; class Pinopsida; order Cupressales; family Taxaceae; genus Torreya; species Torreya grandis. Next base: position 1,731,883 of record JARHVA010001116.1, on the reverse strand, counting down.
AGTCATTTACCCAGTTATATAATGATGTGCATATATATGCTTCTTTCATAATTACTCATTCACAAGAACTTAACATATCTCCATCCAAATACAAAAGTTTTATCCCTTACACAAAGGACAGAGATAAATTGCTTAAGGAGTGTTTTAAACAAAAATGTGGTATTCTTAATCTTTATATGACCAATTTACAAATGTTACTTAACATGGGGCCAATCTAAGGTCCATATCTTATGCAAGGATCTCAAATTGAACTACACAAAAAGCATTCATGCCAACAAGATTTACCAATTATCTTATACATGGGTGGTGCTTATTTTTGGTATAACCATATTGATCCTACACAAGCAAAAAATATTTACAATATAAGATGCTTGCAACAAAATGGCTTTGATCTAAAAAACTTACAAAATAAAGGAGGTTGGAAAGACTCTTTGGGCAACATAATAATACCAATTCCTTGAGGTCCTAAAGTAATTCAAACACAGGTTTGGGTTATGCCTACCACATCTCCATATGCATTTATACTAGGAACTCTTTGGTTATACCAAATAAAAGTAATAATTGACCAAAATCAGCAAGATATTTCCTTTTCTCATGAAGGTAAATTCATGATATTCCAAATGACAACATAATTTCTTATACTACACGTGAAAAATGCGAGGAGGAACATGTTATGTACCTTTTCAACCCATCCAATCATGATACAAATAATGCAAAAGATATAACTTAAGGTTTTTAGGTACCAAGTGGAAGAGATATCTATGACCATCCTTTGGATGAGATAATAGAGTAGTCTCTTCAGACATTCTAAAATATCCATTTTTATTTTTATTTAAATCCAGAAATATTTTAAGCACCTACATGTTCTATTGGATCCTTGGCATCTATGTGTTAGTTTCATGTTGATGGATGACATATTCAATTATTTATACATACACACAAGTGTGTCACACTTTTACTTGGGTGTGATACAAGTATACACAGATATATGATCTATTCATATTTTAGATGTTAAGCCTTCCCTCTACTCATGCTACATAGACATTAGGGACATCTACTTCCTTGATCTTGATACACATAGGTTATAACATTTTATGGTCACTCTACATTATCATGTTTGAGCTTGCATATGTACTTACACATGCCTTTATCCATTATCATATCTTACACAAGGTACTTGATATGCTATACACTTGACATTTTCTCCTAACACATTTGATCCATGGGTTATTATGGCATGTTTATACTGGTTGCTTATGCTTTACTTTATGTACTTCCTTGAGTGTCTTGCCCTGCTATTGTATTCCTTGTTTGACCATTTGAATATGCTCTTTTGATTGTGGTCTCTATGCTTATGTATGATTTCTTTGACATTTGTATATGCCATTATTTATTATATGGAAATTTGAATAGGTCATTCTTATTGTTATGGACATTTGACTACGTCATATCCCTTTTATTATGCGACATTTGAACATGTCCATTATTTATGGTCTCTATGGACCATTATATTTTAACTTGATTTTGATTTATCTTGTGTGTGCTTGATTTTTCTTATTGAGCTTGTACTGTTACTATCTAAATATCATCATGATCCTTATCATGCATCTTCGACCTTCATGTGATCATATTGGTTCTATGTGCTTTATTGTTATATCTATCTAGACATGTTCCTTATATATGTTAGAGGGTTCCATTCACATATTATACAGTTATCTTATCCTTTTGAGGTGAGTTAACTGCCAATTCCTATCTTTTTCTCACCTTGAGGGTGGAGGGCATATTAGTGGGGGCATGTCATAGAGACATGTTTTCCACACATGACATAATTTTCAGATTTAGTGGAGACATATTTTAGAAGCATGTTTTTCACACTTATTTAGTATTCAATATCTCCAGGTTATAGTGGGCATGTGTTTTGGAAACATGTTTTCCACATTGGTACTTCTATTAGTTTTTAAATTTCTCTCTATATAGTGGGGGCATGATTTAGAAACATGTTCTCCACACTTACATAATTTTTAAAATTGATCAGAGCACATAGTTACGTGATTAAGATTCATAATTGTGGTAGAATTCTATACATTGGTACCATTGTTGTACACAATTTCAGCATGAGACTTATTTAAGGTGCATATGCTATGAAATTTGTATCCAATATTACAAAATCTAAATCAGTTTTAGATTCTAAAACTTTTTTATGGATTATGATCACATCACAAAAATTTTCATACTGAAACCTCAGTCAGACTTTTACAAACTTTATTAAATTAATCTATTGTAGTAATTGGTTCGCCTTTTAGTATGGTCGAGAGATTAAATCACTCAATCTTGCTAACTTTTTAGGTTGGAATTAATTGTATCATCTAATCTCACTAGGTTATAAGTATGTTTGGGTTAAACGATTGAGCTAATCTCAATTGCCAGGTGACAACTCATCTTTTGATCTAAGATTGGGAGCATGGGCCTTCTAATCCCCCTCTCTCTATCTTTTTAGATACATGCACTTTAAAAATTTATCTATATTTGTCATAATCTTAGTTTTAGAGCTTTATAATCTTAGATACATGCACTTTCAAAATTTATCTATGTTTGTCATAATCTTAGTTTCAAAGCTTTACAATGATGGATCTTTTTTCAAATCAACTTATTAATAGGCAAGACAATTACATTGACACACATGCGTATTATTAAACCTTATTCTTTCAATTTCAAGTGCTTTCAATTCTAGATTATATGCATTGATTATATATTGTAACATACTCTTGGTTGTAGGTCAATCACTAACAAATCACTTAAGGTGGGCACACACAAAGACAAGGTGTGTTATAAACACCTAGGTACACATTCCTTTCCTTTAAACTAATAATTTATTTACTAGATTAAGGGGGGGGAAATGTAGATAATATTTATGGATTATATAACACCTCAGTCTTGTACACTTGACAAACTCATACCTTAGTTATTTCTTTCAGTTTTGAACCTTTTTTGCTTCTGTAAGTCTCGCATCTGCTTTATTTTATGCCCCTTGGCCTATCTCTTAGTCTAATCAGTCTTATGTTGATGACCCATGCCTTCTATCTTATTCATGATACTTAAAATATACTTATCTTCCATTTTTACAAGTTTTGAGCATGTACTTACTTTCATACTCTCTGAACACTAATGTCCATGATAGACACTAACATCAATGCTAGTGCCTTGACTTGACACAAGTGTCTAGTACCCTAAATTCATCTATTTTGTAAATAAAACATATCATAATGGTTGACCTAAGTGATTTAATGCGATTTACGTATCCTCATTCCTCACCTAACATATACAGGAAAATACTTAGTGTTCATACCAAAGAGCATTCAATTGAGTAAAGCTTCCCTCTTTTCTCCTATTTCTATACCAGTCATAGGAAAATTACATATATACAAGTTTAAATTACTAAAAGAATAACCAAGAGTCTGATTTATCAATTTACAAGCTAGGTTACTATTGTACTTATTTTTTGCATATTAGAAGCTATCTTCGGAGTATTGGCTATGTACGCAACATTCAATAACAGAGGGGCCTTTGAGGTTAGTTTGACATCATGTGCTTACTAGCCCATTTTTCTCCAAAATCACTATGAAGATGAAAAACTAAGGTTTTACAAATTTATGAGGAATGACAGTCTATGACCAAGATCTGAATGCACCAAAGTGAAAGCAAAGTCAAACCCAGAAGCATCTAGGTGGTTGTATCCTTTTCTAGTAAATATTCCATACAATACACTTGCATTAAACCCAAACAATAGTTTTGATGTAACTGTCCTAGACCGACACAACTGTTTAAATCTTTAGAAACATCCAATCTAGAATTTGATGACTATTCCAAAATCATCTTCAAATTTACTTCCTATCTATTCCAATCTAATACTGTGTTAATATCAAAACCAATTAAATATATTACTTCTTTATTATTTCTCTATATAATATAATTATACCTCAAACATAAAAAATTCAATATATATTTATATATAAATTTAGCCTATTATAAATATAATTATCACCCTTCTACTTATTCATTTATATATATCCCTTTCATAAACATCTATGTAACTATTGACGTGGTGGATTGCACCCTATGAAGGGAGGCTCAACTCTCTTCATCCATGCTACATAATGGAGACATCCCTCTTGTTGTGGGTGGCAAATGTGAGGGATGAATATCTTGATTAGGGGTTAGATCCCCTTAATGCACCTTGAGGCCTTGAATTTCTTATTGCTAATAATGGGGGGATAAAAAAGGAGAGAAATATTAGAAATCATAACTTAAACTAAAGCAGTGATGCACCAAAATGGTTGGTCTGCTCAACTTTGACATACACTTTACACCAAGACAAGCTGACATACACTATCATTCAAGATAAGAAACTCTGATGCATCGGTATTTCAACAAGGGGTTCTATGGAGATACAGGGAGGAAGAACTACTATAGGTGTTCTAAGACACACTATGGTAGCCTATTCACATGCGCCTATACTCTGCTATGGACACTTCTTGTTGATCTGCAAGAAAGAGCTCATAATACACTAGATATGTTAGATTCAAACTATGAAAGCATGAAAGAAAATGACTTGACACAAGATCAAAACCATAGACATATGCAAAAGTGTAAACCCAAATGGAGGTAAAATGCTTATGTCTTGATTCAAGGTAAATTCTTGCAGGGCTTCACCATACAAGCTAAGACATTTTTTTTCCTCAAATGAGAAATTACAATATATAGAGTGCTAGAACCAGAAGCTGATAAATCCCTAGGAAAGGAGACCCATGATGATTCAAACATTTGTTGAGACAAGAGGCCATGCTACTATCGTATCCTTAAATTACGTATGGGAGAGTCATGCTGTAGATTATCCACTGTCGCTTCTACTATCCTTGGGCTGCAAAAGCATGGGGAACCCATTCCCATCAACTGACAAAGCTATTCTAAGCTGTTGTGACTGACTGAGCCCTCTTCAATGTTTGGATGCAACTGGTTGTGCATTAACGGTTTGATGTGAAAACACGAGCTACGACTCTCTATAGTTCAAAAACCAATCTATTTATTGGTTTTCGGTAGATATATTCTGCCTAAATGTATTAACTCCTTTTGCTGAGTTGTCTATGCCACTTGTCTTGGTCTGAGTGGTCATTGATTCCACCCTTTGTCTTTGTCAGCAGCTATAATTGTTTTGAGTTTTATCTTTTCCACTTTGTCTTTGCTCGTGTTTCATCTCTTTCTTTTGATTTCTCTTTTCCTGATTTCCTCTTGGCTCATCTTTACTTATCAGGGCTTCGGGCTCTCGACGGTCTTCTACTCCTTCTCGGGCCTTTACCTTTGTCTCTTTTCCATTGAGTTTTTTACTTCTGATTGTTTCTTCTTCTTCTTTTCTTCCTCCTTTCTGTCTCTTCCTTGCCTTTGTCTCTGCTCGCTCTTCATCTTTGGGTTTTCAGCTTCAGGCTTTTGACGGGGGGTCATCTCGGACAAAAGTTCAAGGTAAATTTCTCGAGGGAAAGTTTCATGATTTCTTTTTTTGCTTGCTTCTTCCCTATTTGTCTCTTCCTTGCCTTTGTCTTTGCTCGCTCTTCATCTTCGGGCTTTCGACGGGGGGTCGTCTCGGACAAAAGTTAAGGGTAAATTTCTCAAGGGAAAGTTTCATGATTTCTTTTCTTGCTCGCTTCTTCCCTGTTTGTCTCTTCCTTTATTTCTTACCTCCTGGTGCCCTCTGCAAGTGCCATTTGAGCTCTGAAGTTACCCTTCAAACTTTTGAAAAAGGTCCACTTTGTTCATTGCTTGCTCCCCACAAGGGCTCCTTGGCCTCCAAATTGCCCTTTGGGGAATTTAAAAGGGTCCCGTTTCTTGCCCAAGTGCCCTCCACAAGGACACTTTGAGTCCAAAGTTGCCTTTTGGAAGAATTGTAAAGGTCCCGTTCACCGCCTAAGTGCCCTCCACAAGGGCACATACCCTTCGAGAATCCTGCAAACGACCCTTCAAAAAAGTGAAGAAGTCCTCTTTCTTTTCCTGAGTGCCCTTCAAAAAGACACCTACCCTTCGGACTTTCTGCAATGACCCTTCAACTTTTCTACTTGGTCCATTTTGCTGACGAAAAGCCCTCCAAAGTAATTCACTTGCCTTTCAAAGCATCCAAGACCAAATCGGGTTTTAATGGGTTGTCAACTCATAAAGTTTTCCAGTCAAGGCACTTTGTAAACCCGATTCTTTCTTGATAGACCGATTCAGACTTCCTGCAAGCTTCTACTTCAGGTTTCACGTCGACTCTTGCTTGTAAGACAAATGAGTAAAGCCATTTGGAAAACCCGATTTGGTCTAACAAGACCAAATCAGATTTTGCAAGTGGCTTTACTTATGAATTTTTACAAGTAAAGTGGTCTGTAAAACCCAAAATGCACTACGGAGACCCAATCGGGTTTGTCCAACAGCTTGACTTATGAAGTTTTTAAAGTAAAGTTGTTTGGAAAACACGAGTTGGTCTGTCAAGACCAAATCCAGTTTTGCAAGTAACTTAGCTTATAAACCTTTCATAAGTAAAGTCACCCGACAAACCTAAAATGCACTTGGCAAGCAAAAGAGGAAAATACTTGGTTTTTTCATGGGAAATGGTTTGACAGAGAACATTTTGCACAAGATTGTTGAAGGATGAACTAGTCAAAACATGGATTGAATGACTCTTGCAAAGAAAAAAGAGAGGATATCCAATTTTAACCTGCAGGACCAAAAATTGATCAACAATAACCCCACCTAGAAAGATCTCAGTTTAGAGTTAGATCATTAGATCATTGTAACCCCACCTAGAAAGATCTCATTTTAGAGTTGGATCATTAGAAACGAATACCAATATTAACTGTATACTCATATTGTAATGGACTACTTAGAAGGTAGAAAATGCTCGAGAGTCGTATGCCATGTGATGCCTCTATAAAGTTAAGTGGAAAATCACGAGGTCCACGACCCTCACCATGGGATCCAAACGGTAGATTCCACCGCTAGCAGCCAGTTATTTTCCCTTCAACAGCCGGTAGAATGCAAGATATTTGTTTCCCCCCAAAGACCAATATGGTAAAAATAGATACCAATTTCATCTTTGACAATGAGTTCTGCGTCGTTTTCCTCTCCATTATAAACAATTGTGCCAAAAAAATCCTCAAAAATATATATGTCAAAGTTCCGCGAAGACTTAAAGCTTTAAGAGGCAATTTTCTGTTCAAATTCTGCGATGCCAAATGCAAGCGATTCACGAGGTAAGAAATTTTGCATTACATGTAATCATTTAATTAAAAATAAAGAAAATTATTGATATTTTATGAGAGTTTTTATTCTATTCTTTTGCATCGTAAGCAAATGGCGCATTATGTACAATTTGATTTACTATCCTGAAAATTTTGAAGCCTTAGGCCTCTTTACTTACCAGGGACGGCGTATTTTAGAGCCTGTTGTGCCAGCTAACGTTTTTTTCGTTTTTTTTCACGGAATATGTAAGTTCGGTATCTATTTTGCATCTCACGGGGCAATATTAGTGATTTTTTTTCTTTTCTTTTCTTTTTTTGATGCGAATTGTAGTGAATTTTGGCACATTATGGGGGTTTCTAAGCAATTTCAAGAAGACATGAAGATTTGAAGTTTTTAATAGTGTTTTCGAAAATTTGGAGCAGAATAATCTTATTTTTGAAGATATGGAGTCAATATTATTTGTTTCGATGCACATTGTAGTGAAAGGTCTTCCAAGCAATTTTTAAAAAGACATTTGAAGACTCAGAGTTGAATATTATTTATCTCGATGCAAATTTTAATGAATTTTGAACATTTCGAGGTTGTCTAAAAGCATTTCCAAGATAAATTTTCAATAGTCCGACTCATAGTTGTGTTTAATGATAATTTTTTATTTTTTAGGTCCTAATTTAGTGCATATAAAAGTGAAAGTTAGAGGTGAAGGCTTTCGTTATGCGCAATTCAGAGTATAATTTTATTCTGAATTCTGTGAGTCAATTTTACACCTTATGGGGTAATACTGGTCATTTTTGGGAATATTCTTTGTTTTGATGCAAAGATTAGCCAATGGAACTAGGCAAGCCAAAGTCACTGAAACAATAGTGAAAAATAAATCAGCTGCTTCTTGCATCAAATGATTATCCACACTTTGTTATAATGACAAACAAATAATTATGCCCTTTTCTTGACATAGTAAACCTCCAACAAAATCCATGGAAACCTGTTCCCATGGTTTAGAAGGAATTGGTAATGACATATACAACCTCAACTTTTTACTACTTGGCTTTACTTGTGCCACACAAAATACATCCCTTTTTACCAACAACATCTTGCATTTTTTGGCCAATACATCCCCTTTTACCAACAATATCTTGCATTCTGGCCCCTTTTACCAACAATATCTTGCATTTTTTGGCCAATACATCCCCTTTTACCTTTTCATATATCCAAATGTCTTTGCTACACCAAAGTGACGAGCAACTTTGGAGGAGTTGTGTGCTTCTATCATAAGCGGAAATCTTCATCATGTGCATACTCTTGAGCATATGCCTCATGGACAAATGTTTCTCAAGCGGAGTTATTGGGTTGAAAGCACAAATCAAAGGTGGTCTAAGCAAAAGATTGGCTAATTTGTTTGTCACAACTCTTGAATATTGACAATCAAATGAAATTGTTGCAAGAAACCCATCCATTCATAATGCCTTCATGCAATTTTGATTGTGCTTTACAAATATTGGAGTGATTGGTGATTTGTGTGAATAAAGTTTTCTTTACCCATCAAGTCGTGCTACCATTTTTAACCCCTTGAACAAGTGCATATGATTTTTAATCTTATGTAGGATATTTCAAAACTGCCCCATGGAAAAATTTAGAATGATAGCATACCCACTTATTTCCTTGCAATACCATAGCGTAATCACTTACATCCATTTCCACCTCAAATGGTAGGTGCAAGTTAGGTAGTGCCGAAACTGGTGCATTGGTGATTTTACATTTCAGTTCTTCAAAAGCATGATACTGATTTTTACCCATAGTAAAGGAGTTCCTGCTTGCAGCTATGAAATGCAACGTGTAGGCAGAAAATACAGAATACTGTGCAGGTCTAAGTGGGTTAAATAGGCAGCCTAAATACATGAATTACTAAGCTCTTGACTAATCCTGAAGCTTTCAGTAGAGTGCTGGAAATGCATTAAAAACACATGCTAAAAACAACAAAACAAGGGAGACATAGGTGTATAGGAAAATACATAACTTCTTGTATTAAATTCACTTAAAAACACCTATTACAAATTGACTACTGTTGTCAACCTGGAGTTGCACCCTGAATCGAAGACGTGCTGAAATGGCTAATCCTCTCTCTGGTTGAAACAAAGGGATCTTCTCACGAGGGTGGGTGCCTCAATGGTGAGAAGAACCTCTAGAGAACGCTGGTTCCTGTAAGATGTATCAATGAGGATCTCTACTCTGCGTTGTGGACTACCATGGAAAAGGGAGAAAGAAACTTGAAGGAGAAATCCTATCTAATGATGGTGATACACCAGAATGTTGATCCACTTTACTTGGAACCTTGATCACTGAATCAAACAAGGGAAAAAGAAGACCTTTGATTTCAATTGATCACTATGCTTAAGTATTTCATGAGAAGGTTCGATCCAATGACAAAAACGTGAGGGAAAATGATAGAGAGAGGTCTGATACAAGACACTTTGCAGCGACCTAACATTCACTTACAGCGTCAACAAAAGACATATAAAACACTGAACGTGACTTGCATAACATGATGAGCTAGCAACTAGGTATGAATCAAAATTTGGGAAGGGAGAGAAATCTACTACGTATGCAAATTGCTGAATGAATGTACACTATGCCAACACTTGAAATGTGAAACTACAGTCTTTCTATTGATTGAAGAGCTTACACAACTCACCAATGGCAGATTCTGGTCTTACCAAGAGAGGGATGATTTTTACAATGCTGAAAAGCCATTAATATAGAAATTTACAACAAGTCAAGAGATTGGCGTTGAAAAAAAGAGAAGTTAACTCTTCATTAGCCCAAGTCCAAATTATGTTGCATGAGTGTTCCAAATTTGTCTTTTCTTGGCTTATACCTCGCTCTCTTGCATGAAGAATCTTTGACGTTGAAAAAAAAGAAGACAAGCTTTGGATGCATGACACTTACGAATAGATGTCTTGACTTGAAAACTAGTCAAATTCAAAACAAGAGTAGTCGAATTCACTCGAACTGTTGAAACATTTGAAAGACTTCCCTTTGCATGAAATCAATGCAAATGCCAAATTAAGAATTACTTTTGAACCATCGGAACGTTTCGAGCAAACGAGACAAATGAGAATGCGTGCATGAAATTTTTGGTTGTTTGAAACGTTCAACGCTTTGCCCGTTCATCATGCAAGACAACTCTATTTTCCAGAACTGAAGCATGCTTGCTTTCTTAAATGCGTTCATTTCGTTGGAGTCACTCACGTTAGTTTGTGCATGATCTTTGTTTACCCTGCCTTTGTCTTTATTTTGCGTTTGTTTTATTCGCTGCTCATGCTTATGTCCATGTTCAGTTCTGCTTTAATGTTTGCTCATGCCTCTATTTTTACGTTTGTCTTTCTTCTTGTTCAATTTTGGCTCAGTCCTGTTTGTGCTTATGTCTCTATTCATGCTATTGATCATGCTTAGTTCATTTTGTGTTTTTTCTAGCTTTTCCCGTGTTCTGCTTTAATTTGGGAATCGGGCTTTATTTTAGCTTTTGGCCTTCGGACAAATTGTCCGAAGGACTCTCTGTCTCTTCTCTTTCCTGGGCTTGGCATTTCTTTTTCTCTTTTTGGCCTTTGCTTACGCCCTTGTCTTTTCTATTGGGTTTTTTGAAACTGTCCTTATTCCTTCGGACAAAAAGTCTGAAGGAATTCGTTTTCTTGCCAATTTTCCCAAATTTATTCTTTTAGGCTTTTGTCTTGCGCTATGATTTTTTTCGGACTTTTGCTGACTTCAAATTCTCGCGGATTCCCTGTTTGACAATTATTCCGAAGGATCATTCTTTGCCTTTGTTCTTTTTATTTTCTTCGGGTTTTTATCGTCCCAAATTTCTTTGGACTTTTTGTCCGAAGGAATTCGTCTCCTTTGGCTATCTTTTCCCCGAAGGGCAAGTGCCCTTCAAGAACTTTGCTTTTGTGCTTTGCTTTATTGAGGTGCCCTCCGTAAGGGCTTCTGCTTCCCAATAATGCCCTTGGGAACTTTTGAAAGGGTTCTGCCACTGACCAAGTGCCCTCCGCAAGGGCAGGTGTCCTTTGGAAAAATGAATTTTGTCTTTCGGAATTTTTGCCAAGGTCTTCTTCGTGCTTGAAGTGTCCCCCGCAAGGGCACATACCCTTCGGGGAAATTGTAAATTTCCCTACGCGACGCCCAAATGTCCTCCGCAAGGGTTGTCTTCCAGGAGTGCCCTTCAGAAGAATTGAAAAGGTCCACTTCACCGACCAAGTGCCCTCTACAAGGGCATGTCTGCCTTCAAAAGTGTCATTCGGAAGAATTGTAGGGCACCCAGGCTTTTTGAAACTATCCTTCAGAACTTTTGTCTTGACTTGAAAACCGGTCTTCTCAACTGTGCTTTTCTCCTTTCTTTCGGACAAAAAGTCCGAAGAAAATAAGCCTTGAACAACTGCCACTTAGTCCTTTTTTTGGACTTTTACATAGTCTTTTGAGAGCTCTATCTCTCGGACAAAATGTTTGAAGAAATAGTCCACCTCTTATATCCCGAAAAATTCCTTGGGAAGACAAAATAAATGAACTTAAAGCTTGTATATCTTGGTTGTATTTGCACATTTGGCTGTAATCAAGAAAGCTCCTTGGAAACCTCTGCATGACTAAACTTCACCTGGCTGTAGATGGCCACTTGGGTGGCTGTAAATGCTCATTTAAGGACCCCAAAACTGATTCACAAGACAAACTTGGCACCATAGCAAAGTTCCGAAGTGTAGGGGTGACAATTTGCCCTGTGGGGCAAAATTGTCAACATTTTTGGCGACTCTGCTGGGAAGCATGCCTGCTATGCTAGAGAATTGAGGCCATATAGATGCTATTTGAACTCCCAAATGGTGAATCTGATTTTTGACTGAAAATCTCCTCCTGACCTTGATTGAAGTAACCTTTCTCCCTCAAAGAGGAAGGGAAAAACATGAAAGCAGGAAAACTAACTAAGAAGCAAATGTGCAAACAAGCACTTATTGAGAAAAACTGAAGCAAACTACTGTGCTTGAACAACACTTGGAGGAAAGCAAAAACAACTATGTACATAGAGCTTTGCTCTTCAATAGCAATGTTTCAGATGTATCCCATTGACTGGGATTGGAAGCTCTTGGCCGTCCATCTTGACAAGTTGGAAGGCGTTGTGGGATTTGCAACTGGAGATCGTGTATGGGCCACTCCAAAGGGAATCAAACTTCGTGTGCCTTCTTGGTTTGGCTCGATCCTCATCCCACTTGAGGACCAAATCTCCTTCATTGAAGCTTCGTGAGGAAGCTCCTTTGTCGAACGTTTTTTTCACTTGTGCTTGATGACTTTCCATGGCAAGCATGGATTGATTTCTTGTCTCTTCCAACTCCATAAGCTCTGCATACCTGATTTCCATAGGCTCATTCTCCAACAACTCAAGTTGATGCATTAGTTCTAAAGCTAGAAACTCAAGAGAAATAGGTAACCTTGCTTCCTTACCATAGACTAGCTTGTATGGAGAGTTGGCTATTGACCTCTTGTAGGTGGTCCTATCAGCCCATAGAGCTGACTTCAACTTGAGATGCCATGACCTCTGATTGTCTTCAATAGTCTTTCGTATGATCCCTTAGAGGTTCTTGCTGATAGATTCAACAAGGCCATTTCCTTATGGATAATAGTTCGATGAAGTGCTGAGATAAACTCCGTGTTGGACAGCCCATTGGCTGATCCTACATCCCACAAAAGCCATTGCATTGTCAGAAATAATGGTCGAAAGAACTCCAAACCTAGTATGCAGACCTTCATAGAAATCAAGAACGTTAGCTTCGTTTGCTTTTTTCAATGCAATTGCTTTCGTCCAACGTGTGAAGTAATTCGTAGTTGTTAGAATCCACTTATGCCCTGAACTCGAAGGAGGATTAATGAAACCAATAAAGTCCAATTCCCACTGGACAAAAGGCTGATCCACTGCAATTCGCTGAAGGGGCAGGGCTGCAAGTTTAACTTTTCTTACAAACATAGCACATTGTTTGCACTTCTTAACCCATGTATGGCAATTGCCAAATATAGTAGGTCAATAATACCCACCTCTCATGATTTTAAGTGCTGTTGTTCTTGCGGAAAAATGTCCTCCACCATGTCCATCATGGAATTCTTCAAGTAATCTTTGAGTTTGGCTTGGTTCCACACACCTTAATAACATTCCATTAATATCCTTTTTGAACAAAACACCGTCAACAAGCAAGAATGGAATTGATTGCAATCTGAAATACCTTTTTTTTGAAGCACTTAGGTGAGAAAGGTAAAAACCATCTTGCAGAGAGTTTACCAAATCACGAAACCAGCTGGAAGGTGAGGTGTGAACAACAACAATCTCTTTATCATTTGACACTAAAACAACTTTATTAGTTTCTTGCAAGTCCTGAGCTAGATGCTCACAAAGTCCTTTGCCTCTAACCAACGTTGTAACCTTAATTTCCACGTCATATTCCATTACCTTGGTTATCCAACCTACTCTCTTCTCATTTATGTCTTTGTTCAGAAGAAATTATTTGATGCTTGGATGAGCAACCATTAGATGTATTTTATTATTAGACAACAAGTGCCTAAATTTCTTTAGAGATCTTATAACTGAAAGGACATGTTTTTCAACAAAAGAATACCTTGTCTCATACTCTTCCAAGCCTTGGCTGTAGAAAGCTATTGGCTGCTCCAAATCTTCATGATTCTGTTGCATAAAAATCCCTGAAATGGTGTCCATATTAGCATACGTATACAGAATAAAATCTTTCGTAAAATCTGGATTTAAAAGCGTAGAAGCACTTGCTATGGGTTTCTTAACATCTTCAAACCCTTTTACTCCCTCTTTGGACCAGTTGAAGTTCTGATTTTTCTTTAGCATGGCTGTAAGTGGTTTAGCTACAATAGCGAAATCTGAAATGTATCTCCTTATAAAATTGATTTTTTCCAAAGAAACTTTGCAAAGCTTTTTTGCTTTTAGGTAAGGAGAGTGCAAGAATGGATTGAATCATTTCAAAATCTATGTTTAAACCGTGTTTTGAAACAACATGTCCAAGAAGCTTACCTTCATGAACTGAAAATACACACTTTTTGGGATTTAAAGATATCTCAAATTGCCTACACCTTTCAAAAACTTGCTTGAGATGAACCATGTGATCTTTTGCATCTTTTGAAAACACTGTTATATCATCCAAATAAACAAGCAAAAACTTGTTAAGAAGGCCTTGGAAGGCCATATCCTTGGCTCTCTGAAAGGTTGCTTCAGTAATAAACAAACCAAATGGCATATTTCTGTATGCAAATGTCTCCCACTTAGTTGTGAAGGCTGTCTTGAATTGGTCATTTTCTTTGACCAAAATCTGATTGTAACCACTATATCCATCTAACAAGGAAAACCTCTCTGAACTTGCAACAAACTGTAAAATTTGTTTTATTGAGGGCAATGGATAGTGGTCTTTAAGTGAAGCCCTGTTTAAATCACGAAAATCAACACACAAACGAATCTTACCATTCTTTTTCCGTACTGGAACGAGGTTCGCCACCCAAGTTGAGTGCTTGATTGGAAATATAATAGCTGATTCTATGAGCTTGTGAAGCTTAGCTCTCATCAAAGTCTCAAGCTTTGGATTGATTGGCCTTTGTCTTTGTCTCACTGGTTTAGTTTCCTTTTCTAACTCAATGGTGTGTTGAGCCAAACTTGGATCAAAACATTTGAGATCACTATACTGCCATGCAAATATATCAACAAAATTCGTGCATAAATCAGTGAAAGCTTTCTTTTGTGGAGTGCATACCTTGTCCAATTTCAAAATTTTACCAGCTGCAATCTCTACATTGGCATAGTGCTCTTCTTTTGTTGACAAGGATGGTTTCTCTTTTCTTAGCTCATCATCTTCACTGAAATTTTTTCAAGAGTGACCAATCCCTTGGGTAGCCTATTCGTTTTCAGTTGTTCAATCTGATCACCATATTGCTGTAAGTTTTTCGATTGATTTCTTAAAGAAAACTCAGCCCCTTCTTGCAAAAATCTCACAATTTGATTGTCATTTTCAAACACCTGCCAATTTTTTTGGTTATTTGGAACAAAAGGCCTTATAACTACCTTTATATGTAACTGAAAAATGTCACTTTTTACATCAGTTAGAATATCAAATTTTGCCCCAGTAGCAGCCAACCTATCAGCATGTTTATTTCTATCTCCTAGTATTGCCTGAATATTAAAACCCTAAAAATCTTCAAGTAAATCTCAAACTCTGTCTGTATGATTTAAGCAACAAATTCTTACATATATTCAAACCTCTTACTTGGTGGACTACAAGTTCACTATCTCCAAACACTTGCAGACAATTTACTTTCATCTTCCTAGCCCATTGCAAACCGTGAACTAGTGCTTCATATTCAACAACGTTGTTTGAACAATAGAACTGAAATTTAATAGAGGAGAAATACCTTTGTTCTGTAGGAGAAATTAACATCATTCCGGTTCCATGCTTATTTCTTGATCCATCGAAGCACAATTGCCACAAGCCTTCATTAGATTCGTTTTCTTTGACCATGGCTGGAATTGGTGCATCGTTCTTATGAAGACAATAAACACTAAGACCTTCCTCTTCAATCAGCTTGTAGGGATCATGCTCATGCAAGGTAGAAGTCCACTCATCAAGAAACAAATCTGGAACTCCATCCAAAGGCGAGTCCTTTTCTATATCACTAGTTTGTAATATTTCATTTGAGATGATACAATTTGCATTGACCACATTTGACGTATAAGGCTCCATATGAAAACGTGCAATAGACTCTGAATGAATTCTTACCTTTGTACCATACCTAGTTCTGAACAACAAATATGTCGAATCAACTGATAAATATCCTCCAATCTTTGAGGTGAAGTCCCTTGAAAGACAACGAAATAAGGAGGCAAGTCCACCACTACAAAATCCTGCTGAATAGTAACGTTAGGACAGACATGTAATGTCAATTTCAAATCTTTGATAATGCCTACCGTTTTTGCTAGTGAACCATCCAATTGCAATACCCTTTTAGTATTTGGCTCATAAACAAGGCCGAGCTTGTCTGCAATCTGTTTGGGCATTACTGTATTGCTAGCTCCACTATCCACCATACAATTATGAACCAAAGTATCACCCACTATCAAAAAAACATAAAAAGTGAGAGTTTTATTCGTTTTTACTTTAGTTTTGTCCACCTTTGACATCGTATCTCCTTGTTGCCCCTGTTGCTTAGTTGGCTGATCCGAATTTGTCAATAAAACACCTTTCTCAACCAATTTTGGAGACAATTCAAGAGTTGAAAGTTCTTGAATGAGTTTATCCTTTTGCCCTAGAATTAAAAGAGAATCCAACTTGCTAATGCTGATGTTAAACTTTTTCATTTGATCTACAATACTGAACTGAGATGCACTAACCTTTGATTGCATTTTCTGTGGTACTTGCTGTTCACAAATTAAAGGTATTCGCTGCACTTTACTAACCTCTATATTCTGATTTTTTTGGGCTATGGGAGCAGCAAGTTGCTCTTTTGTACTTTGAGCAACAATACTAGGATATCTTGAAGTATTTGCTACCACTTGGGCTTGCTCAATAGCTCTTCTTTTAGTTTTCTGATAGGTTATAGCTGCAGCTTGACCATTTAAATTGTTAGTTTTAACATCCCGAGTAAAAACAACATGATCATCGACCAGCCAATTTACATTAATAGCATCAGGCTGCTCTTGAATTTGATGAGTCACTCCTTGTGATGTCAAACTTATATCTTGATATTGACCTCTTTGAAAAGAGAACTCTTCTTGTGTCATCTATGGCATGGCGATGCTCTGTGATACCAAGGATTGGTTTTGAGCATCTTTGAGATTTAAGGGCTGCCAACCTGAATCCTGCACCAAATTATTTTGAGGTGGGATTGGAACAATGGCTTTTGAAGTGGAAGGAGCATTCGGATCAAGAGCAACATATGACTTAGCTAGAGTTATGGCTCCTTGTGCTTGATAGGGTGGTCTATTTTCTCTGTAATCTTGATAAAGAGACCTTTGATCTTTGAAAGACTGATAGTTGTTTTGATTTTGCTGTTGATAGGGTCTATTTGACTAAAATTGTTGTCTTTTGAGCTATACTATTTCATTTCTAAAAGATTGTAGCAAACTTTTTAACTCTCCTATCTCACTAGCTTGACCAGTAGGGGCTGCAATAGGAACTTGAGGAGCTGGAATAGGAGCTAAGGATGGAATTTGAGGAATTTGAGGGGCTGGTATAGAACTTATTTTTGGAAATATGGGCATTGGAGGTCTTGAAAAAAGCTTACCTGCTTGTATCAAACTATTTTCTGCGTATTGCAACTTCATAAGCATCTGTCAAAGTAGTACCACTCATTGACTGTATCATCACACTAATGTCAAAATTAAGAGCTTTCAAAAAATACAGAAATGCATATTCAGGGGATGGCCTAATTAGAACCGGTATTCTGGTCCATGTCTTCTGGACTCTGAGATTAAAATCATACATGAACTCATGAGGAGCTCTCTGTATGGCAGTTAATTGCTCAACTAAAGATAAGTGATCCGATTTGTCTTCAAACTGCTTGACTAAGACTACACCCAATTCATTCCAAGCAAAAACGGATCTAAGTGGGAGGGTTCTATATTACTGTAATGTTTTTCTTTTGAAAGAAGCAGCAAGCAATCTAATAGCAACATTATCCTTAACAACATTATGAACTGAACAAAGATTAGCCACATCTTGGATATGCTCAATAGGGGTTGTTTGATTTTCTCCTGAGAAGAATGAAATACTTTTGAGGGCAGATAAAAGAATGTCGTCTAACTGTGCTAGATTCAGTGGACTTCCCCTATTGAATGGAGCAAACACTTGATTTCCAACGGCCATTTGGATGGTGGGGATTGTAGTGTTTAGAACGATAGGATGAGGGGGAGGTAAATATTGTCTTTGAGGATATGAATTTGCCCTCCTAGATCTTGCTCTTTAATAAGTTATAAATTCAAAAGGAATATCTTTACTTGTTGATCTTGTGGTAACCTTTGGCATGAACGGATTGTCTGAATGATGCTATGAATTTTGAAACTAGATGTAGATGAATATCCTCTATTGTTGCTAAAATTCTATGCAAAATTTTTTTTCGTGATCCTTTTGGGCATGCCAAAAACTGTTGTCAACCTGGAGTTGCACCTTGAATTGAAGACGTACTGAAATGACTAATTCTCTCTCCGGTTGAAACAATGGGATCTTCTCACGAGGGTGGGTGCCTCCATGGTGAAAAGAACCTCCAGAGAAGGCTGGTACTTATAAGATGTATCAATGGGGATCTCTACTTTGCGCTGTGGACTACCATGGAAAAGAGAGAAAGAAACTTGAAGGGGAAATGCTACCTAATGACGGTGATACATCAGAATGTTAATCCACTTTACTTGGAACCTTGACCATTGAATCAAATAAGGGAAAATGAAGACCTTTGATTTCAATTGATCACTATGCATAAGTATTTCATGAGAAGGTTCGACACAATGACAAAAACGTGAGAGAAAACGATGGAGAGAGGTCTGATACAAGACACTTTGCAGCCACTTAACATCCACTACAGCTTTAACAAAAGACATATAAAACACTGAACATGACCTGCATAACATGATCAGCTAGCAACTAGGTATGAATCAGAATTTGGGAAGGGAGAGAAATCTATCACGTATGCAAATTGCTGAATGAATGTACACTATGTCAGCACTTGAAATCTGAAAGTACAGTTTTTTTATTGATTGAATAAGTTACACAACTCACCAATGGCAGAGTCTGGGCTTACCAAGAGAGGGATGATTTTTACAAGGCTGAAAATCCATTAATATAGAAATTTACAACAAGCCCAGAGATTGGCGTTGAAAAAAGGAGAAGTTAACTCTTCATTAGCCTAAGTCCAAATTGCGTTGCATGAGTGTTCCAAAATTGTCTTTTCTTGGCTTATACCTGGTTGTCTTGCATGAAGAATCCTTGATGTTGAAAAAAGAAGAAGACAAGCTTTGGATGCATGACACCTGTGAATAGATGTTTTGACTTGAAAACTAGTCAATTTCAAAACAAGAGTAGTCGATTTCACTCGAACTGCTGAAACGTTTGAAAGTCTCCCCTTTGCATGAAATCAATGCAAATGCCAAATTAAGAATTACGTTTGAACCGCCAGAATGTTTCGAGCAAACGAGACAAATGAGAGTGCGTGCATGGAATTTTAGGCTGTTTGAAACGTCCAACACTTTGCCCGTTCATCATGCAAGACAACTCTATTTTCAGAACTGAAGCGTGCTTGCTTGCTTAAACACGTTCACTTCGTTGGAGTCACTTACGTTAGTCTGTGCATGATCTTTGTTTATCTTACCTTTGTCTTTATTCTGTGTTTGTTTTATTTGCTGTTCATGCTTATGTCCATGTTCAGTTCTGCTTTAATCTTTGCTCATGCCTCTATTTTTGCGTTTGTCTTTCTTCTTGTTCAGTTTTGGCTCAGTCCTGTTTATGCTTACATCTCTGTTCATGCTTAGTTCACTTCGTGTTTTCTCTAGCTTTTCCCGTGTTCTGCTTTAATTCGGACATCGGGCTTTATTTTAGCTTTCGTCATTCGGACAAATTGTCCGAAGGACTCTCTGTCTCTTCTCTTTCTTGGGCTTGGCATTTCCTTTTCTCTTTTTTGGCCTTTGCTTACGCCCTTGTCTTTTCTATCGGGTTTTTTGAAATTGTCCTTATTCCTTCGTACTTTTTGTCCGAAGGGCAAGGAAATGAATTCCTTCGGACTTTTTGTCCGAAGGAATTCGTTTCCTTGCCAATTTTCTTGAATTTATTCTTTTAGGCTTTTATGTCTTGCCCTATGATTTTTTTCGGACTTTTGCTGACTTCAAATTCCCGCGGATTTTTTGTTTGACAATTATTCCGAAGGATCTTTCTTTGCCTTTTTTCTTTTTATTTTCTTCGGGTTTTTATCCTCCAGAATTTCTTTGGACTTTTTGTCCGAAGGAATTCGTCTCCTTTGCTATCTTTTCCCTGAAGGGCAAGTGCCCTTCGGGAACTATTGACAATTTTGCCCAACAGGTCAAATTGTCATCCCTACTATTCGGAACTCTGCATATTGTGGCAGTTTGTCTTGTGAATCAGTTTTGGGTACTGAATAATGAAAGGGAAAAGGTTTTGCAAAATTCAATCAAGCCTAAATGCATACCTACAGCTACCCAAGGAACCATCTACAGCTAGGTAAAGCCAAGGAAAGAGCCTATGGCCAGGTAAAGTTTTGGTCATTCAAAGGATTCGAAGGGGCATATTCTCGTTTTCAGATTTGGCAATGTCCGCCTACAGCCATCCTTAAGGTTAACCTACAACTTGTAAGTTCGCTTATGAATGAAGGCGAGTGTTTTTTTTGGGACACTACGGAATACAAGTTTGTCCTTCAGACTTACGACTATTCTCTTTCCCAAGTGCTTTCTTTCCAAAGTGTTGTCTTCTCAAAATTTTGTCCGTCTCAGAGATGGATAATTTCCTCGGACTTTTTGTCTGAGGGAAAAGATTTTTCAAAGGACTTGGGAAAAGTCCGAGAGGATTTCAAAGGGCCAAGTTACAAAGTATTCAATTCCTTCGGACTTTTTGTCCGAAGGAATTAAGGAGACAAAAAGCCCGAGTTCCCTACAAAAAGCCCGGGTGCCCTACAAAAAGTCCGAGTGCCCTACAAAAAACTCGGGTGCCCTTCAATTCTTTCGAAAAGCCAGTTTTGGAGATACGGAAGCGCTTGTGGAGGGCACTTGGTCGGTGATAGGACCTTTCCAATTTTCCCGAAGGGCACAGAGGAAGGACACAAGCCCTTGTGGAGGGCACTTGGTTGGGGACATGACCTTTCCAACTTTACCGAAGGCACAGAGGAAGGACACAAGCCCTTGCAGAGGGCACTTGGTCGGCGACAGGACCTTTCCAACTTTCCCGAAGGGCATTTGGCCGGTGGCAGAATAAAGACAAAGGAGACTAATTCCTTCGGACAAAAAGTCCGAAGAAATTCGGGACAAAGAAAAACCCGATGGAAAATACACAAAAGCAAAGAGGAAAAAATTGGAGGAAGGCTATCCTTCGGACTTTTTGTCCGAAGGATTAATTCGGGAAAAATGCAAATAGATAAAGTCCGCAGAAATCTGAAGGACACAAAACCCTGCGGGAAAGTGAGAAAACATAAGTCCGAAGGAAATGCAGCCAAGAATAAATTCGGGAAAATGGGCAAGATAAAAGGCCGAGGAAATCAAGATGAAGCCAAGATAGAAATCCGACGGAAATTAAAGCCAGGGGCAGACAATTTTTCCGTAGGAAATTCGCAGATAACAAGAAGTCCGAGAGAATATAGCTTGAGGAAGTACAATCAAGGTAAGGCTAGGGAGATAAACAGAAAAGTCTGCGGCAAAAAAATTTGTCACACGAAAATTCCAAAGAAAATCAAAGGGAATAAGCCAAGAAAATGCAGGTCATGTTCAGTGTTCTTTATGTCTTTTGCTGAAGCTGTAAGTGGATGTTAGGTGGCTGCAAAGTGTCTTGTATCAGACCTCTTTCTATCGTTTTCCCTCATGTTTTGGTCATTGGATCGAACCTTCTCATGAAATATTTATGCATAGTGATCAATTGAAATCAAAGGTCTTATTTTTCCCTTGTTTGATTCAGTGTTCAGGGTTCCAAGTAGAGTGGATCAACGTTTTGGTGTATCACCATTATTAGGTAGGATTTCCCTTTCAAGTTTTTTTCTCCTTTTTTCATGGTAGATTTGCAACACGGAGTAGAGATCCATTGATACATCTTACAGGAACTAGCCTTCTCTGGAGGTTCTTCTCACCATTGAGGCACCCACCCTCGTGAGAAGATTCCATTGTTTCAACCGGATAGAGGATTGTCCATTTCAGGCACGTCTTCAATTCAGGGTGCAGCTCCAGGTTGACAACAATTTTTGGCATGCCCGGTGGGACCTATTGGAGTTGGTCTTGATGAAATTGCAGTTGCAGAAGTGTTCTTCAAGAAGTATTTGGTGATTCCAAGCTCAAGTAATTGCTTCTAATGGTTTAGGCACAGTTTCCATGTAAGTCTATTTTTATTGCATTATCATGAATGAGTTTTGATGGCTGTGTATGAAGAGAATTCCTATGCTATGTTTCCTTATCAGCCCAATGATGGATCATACCACCCTTGTCATGATACCTATGAGCCTTTTTATGAGCCTAATCAGCCTTATCAAGAGCATGAATCTTACCTTGTGAGCCATATCAGTGTTAGGACCGGATTTCATCTTTCCCATATGGCTATGATGTTGCATATGAGCAGTCTTGGCTTCAAGAAAGAATGAATGAAATAGAGCTCAGAATACTAGCATATGCAAGAAAGGTTTGTTCTAACTCTCAGTATGAGGAAGTGAATGGTCTATTTCAAAATGTGTCCAAAGATCCTAAAGAGATAAATGGACTATGTATTTTTGTATTGGAAAAGATGGAGGCTTGGGAGAGGCAGAAAATTGAGTTAAACTAATTGTCTACAAAGGGTTCTTGTGCTTCTTATTCTCATGAAGTTCTTAATCATGCCCAGTGTGTGATGAGGGAGCTTCCTAATTGTATTCAAGAGCCTATTCATGAGGCTAAACCTTCCTATAGTCCCCTTTCCTCACCAATCATCCCTCAAGCTCAAGTTGTCCAGGAAGACAAGCAGGGTTCAAACTTTTATGAGGTAATGGCCAAGTGGAAGGAACAAAATACAGAGGTCTTTAAGAGTTTCTCTTTCCCTCCTCTCCAAAACTCCCTAGATAATTCCTTTTCCCTCAAGATTCCAAAATCTGATCATGATCGACCTCCCATGCTTCATTTTCCCTCTCAAACAAATGAATTTCATCACCCTCCCGCCATCCCCCTTCCTCAGGATGAACCTGTTCTTTGGAGTATTGAGAAAGATATTGCGGCTACAGGTCAAGTTCTTGCAGAGTGTGTAGAGGATGCTTCAGGTGTGTTTAAGGAAGAATTTCCTATTGATACTTCACTTGAGGTTGTAATTGAGCATCCAATTATAGTTGAGAGTGAGAAGACTGATCTTGATGTAGAGGAACTTCAAGAGGCACTGATACAGATTGAAGTTATAAATGAGTTACAGGTATCTCCTATTGAGAAGGATCCAAATAGCCTTACAGCTGATTCAGTTCAAATAGATCAAAATGAGGAACAAAAAGATGATTGGCAGCTGTACCTTGAATCTCTACAAGAGATTGAAGAGCTTTGTATGGATATGTTGGCTATTGAAGAGCATGTTTATGAGAAATTTGATCAAGAATCACCTATTCAAGATCATGATACAGATTGGGTTGCCTATTCAAAGCTCCTTGAAGAGTTGTATGAACATGCAACAGTCGATAAAAAGGGTGCGGCCACTCAAGAACAATGCATAGATGAGATATCACTTGACAAGGTGGTAGATGACAAGCAATGCGAAAATATTAGGAAGTACTTGATGAGTTTGTCTTTGTTGGTGACTGGTTTGCTGTTGATAACTCATTTGAGAAGATGCTAATGCAGTTGGTGGACAAGGAAAATGCCTCATCAAAGGTTATGATTAATAAACAACCTGCTTTGCAACTTGTACCATCTCTTGGAATGAGTGAGTTCAAGAATTTCCCATTTGATCCAGGCGGATCATGCTTTATCATGGTTATCTAGGTTCCTTATTTGTTTTGCTTTCCTCCAAGTGCTGTTCAAGCACAGTTGTTCCATTCAGTTTTGTTCCAATAAGTGCTTGTTTGCACATTCGCTTCTTAGTTTTCTTGCTTTCTTGTGTTTCCCTTTTTATTTTGAGGGAGGAAGGTTACTCCATGTTCGGTCAAAGGATAGTTGTAGTCATGGACCAGGTTTACCATTGTTTTTTGTGAGTTCTATATTATGTATATGGCCGGGTTCTCAAGCATATCAGGCATGTTTCTCACTTGAGTCGCCAAAAATGTTGACAATTTTGCCTCACAAGTCAAATTGTCATCTCTACTATTCGGAACTCTGCATATTGTGCCTGTTTGTCTTGTGAATCAGTTTTGGGTACTGAATAATGAAAGGGAAAAGGTTTTGCAAAGTTCAATCAAGTCTAAATGCATACCTATAGCTACCCAAGGAACCATCTACAACCAGGTATAAGCCAAGGAAAGAACCTATGGCCAGGTAAAGTTTTGGTGATTCAAAAGATTCGAATGGGCGTTCTCGTTTTCAGATTTGACAATATCCACCTACAGCCATCCTTAAGGTTAACCTACAAGCCTGTAGGTTCGCTTATGAATGAAGGCGAGTGTTTTCTTTCAGACAACTATGGAATACAGGTTTGTCCTTCAAACTTACAACGACTATTCTCTTTCCCAAGTGCTTTCTTTCCAAAGTGTTGTCTTCTCAAAATTTTGTCGGGCTCAAAGATGGACAATTCCCTCAGACTTTTTGTCCGAGGGAAAAGATTTTTCAAAGGACTTGGGAGAAGTTCGAGAGGATTTCAAAGGGACAAGTTACAAAGTATTCAATTCCTTCAGACTTTTTGTTCGAAGGAATTAAGGAGACAAAAAACCCGGGTTCCCTACAAAAAGCCCGGGTGCCCTACAAAAAACCCGAGTGCCCTTCAATTCTTTTGAAAAGCCAGTTCTGGAGAGACGAAAGCCCTTGTGGAGGGCACTTGGTCGGTGATAGGACCTTTCCAGTTTTCCCGAAGGGCACAGAGGAAGGACACAAGCCCTTGCGGAGGGCACTTGGTCGGTAACAGTGCCTTTACAACTTTCTCGAAGGGCACAGAGGAAGGACGCAAGCCCTTGTGGAGGGCACTTGGTCGGCGACAGGGCCTTTCCAACTTTCTCGAAGGGCACAAAGGAAGGACACAAGCCCTTGTGGAGGGCACTTGGTCGACGATAGGACCTTTACAACTTTCTCGAAGAGCACAAAGGAAGGACACAAGCCCTTGCAGAGGGCACTTGGTCAGTAACAGGGGCATTTGGCCGGTGGCAGAATAAAGACAAAGGAGAAATTCCTTCGGACAAAAAGTCCGAAGAAATTCAAGACAAAGAAAAGCCCGATGGAAAATACACAAAGGCAAAGAGGAAAAAATTGGAGGAAGGATGTCCTTCGGATTTTTTGTCCGAAGGATTAATTCGGGAAAAATGCAAATAGATAAAGTCTGCAGAAATCCGAAGGACACAAAAGCCCGCGGGAAAGTGAGAAAACGTAAGTCCGAAGGAAATGCAGCCAAGAATAAATTTGGGAAAATTGGCAAGATAAAAGTTCGAGGAAATCAAGACGAAGCCAAGATAGAAATCCGACGGAAATTAAAGCCAGGGGTAGACAATTTTTCCATAGGAAATTCCCAGATAACAAGAAGTCCGAGAGAATATAGCCCGAGGAAATACAATCAAGGTAAGGCTAGGGAGATAAACAGAAAAGTCCGCGGGAAAAAATTGTCACACGAAAATTCCGAAGAAAATCAAAGGGAATAAGCCAAGAAGGAAAAACAAAGTCCACAGAAAATAAAAATCCAAGACCAAGGTGAAGTCAACGAAAAGCCAGGAAATAGAAAAACCACAAACAAGCAAGAGAAATGCATGCACGAAAATGGAGAACTGAAAGTCGGCGAATGATTCAGTCTAAATATGTCTCACTCATGCAAGCAAGGGCTATTTTTGGCGGATTGCTAAGTTTCAGTTGACTATTTGTTTTGTTCATGGTTCGACTAGTCATTCTCATGCATCCGAAAGTACAACTCAGCTTCAAGCCGAGTTTCTCAGTCTAAGTTTGGTGTTGTTTTCATGCAAAAATGATTGTTTTCTCGATCCGACAGCACAAGAGGAGTCTATTTTTGACATTTGGCGTAATCTTCCATGCAAAGGAGAAGTTGACTTTCAACAAACTCACCGTCCATTTCCTCTAACGCCAAAGAGCTTCATGCAAGGCAAATAGACTTTTTGTAAAGGATGAGTTGGACGGATTTAGAGTCTCTCCTATTTTTTTCAAATGCCAACTCTTGGCTGTTGTAATTTTTTATATAAATGGCTTTTCAGCCTTGTAAAATCTATCCCTCTCTTGGCAAGACCATACTCTGCCATTGGTGAGTTGTGTAACCTCTTCAATCAATAGAAGGACTGTACTTTTAGATTTCAAGTGCTGGCATAGTGTATATTCATTCAACAATTTGCATATGTAGTAGATTTCTATCTCTTCCCAAATTCTGATTTGTACCTAGTTGCTAGCTTATCATATTATGCAGGTCATGTTCAGTGTTCTTTATGTCTTTTGTTAAAGCTGTAAGTGGATGTTAGGTGGCTGCAAAGTGTCTTGTATCAGACCTCTCTCCATTGTTTTCCCTCATGTTTTGGTCATTGGATCGAACCTTCTCATGAAATATTTATGCATAGTGATCAATTGAATTCAAAAGTCTTCTTTTTCCCTTGTTTGATTCAGTGTTTAGGGTTCCAAGTAGAGTGGATCAACGTTTTGGTGTATCACCGTTATTAGGTAGGATTTTCCTTTCAAGTTTTTTTCTCCCTTTTCCATGGTAGATTCGCAGCACAAAGTAGAGATCCATTGATACATCTTACAGGAACCAGCCTTCTCTTGAGGTTCTTCTCACCATTGAGGCACCCACCCTCGTGAGAAGATCCCATTGTTTCAACTGGATAAAGGATTGGCCATTTCAGGCATGTCTTCGAATCAGGGTGCAGTGCCAGGTTGACAACAGAAACTTTGCTTTATGGAGGTGCCCTCTGCAAGGGCTTCTGCTTCCCAATAATGCCCTTCGGAACTTTTGAAAGGGTCCTGCCACCGACCAAGTGCCCTCCGCAAGGGCAGGTGTCTTTCGAAAAAATGAATTTTGTCTTTCGAAATTTTTGCCAAGGTCTTCTTTGTGTTTGAAGTGCCCCCCGCAAGGGCACATACCTTTCGGGGAAATTGTAAATGTCCCTACGCGACGCCTAGATGTCCTCTGCAAGGGCTATGACTTCTAGGAGTGCTCTTCGGAAGAATTGAAAAGGTCCACTTCACCGACTAAGTGCCCTCCGTAAGGGCATGTCTGCCTTCAAAAGTGTCCTTCGGAAGAATTGTAGGGCACCTGGGCTTTTTGAAACTGTCCTTCAGAACTTTTGTCTTGACTTGAAAACCTGTCTTTTCAACTGTGCTTTTCTCCTTTCTTTCGGACAAAAAGTCCGAAGAAAATAAGCCTTGAATGACTGCCACTTAGTCATTTTTTTTGGACTTTTACACAGTCCTTTGAGAGTTCTTTCTCTCGGACAATATGTCCGAAGAAAGTCTACCTCTTATATCCCAAAAATTTCCTTGGGAAGACAATAAATAAACTTAAAGCTTGTATATCTTCGCTGTATTTGCACATTTCGCTGTAATCAAGAAAGCTCCTTGGAAACCTTTGCATGACTAAACTTCACTTGGCTGTAGATGGCCACTTGGGTGGCTGTAAATTCTCATTTAAGGACCCCAAAATTGATTCACAAGACAAACTTGGCACCATAGCAAAGTTCCAAAGTGTAGGGGTGACAATTTGCCCTATGGGGGCCAAAATTGTCAACAACTACAAAGCATAAGCTTAATACAACGACAACTGTTCATACAAACAAAAAAAGCTTCACTTTTGTTTCCTACTTTTTTCTTCTATTGATTGCTTAGTTCTCCATAGTCTACTGTTGCGTTCTCTCCAGGATCTATTCACTCCTTGCTGTGTCTATCTCCTTGCCTTGGTTTTTGCAGTCTGCTACTGCTCTGTTTTTCTGCCCTGTCTTCTTTAGCTGCTACTATACCACTGACTGTTGCTGCGTCTATTTTTGCTGCACACATTCTTCTGTTTTTGTCTTCTATTCTATTTGTCTCTTATGACAGCTCACCTATCTCCCTTTTTGCCGTCCAACTCCAAACGACTGTCTGAAAATTCAAATTTTAAACCGTGCATTAAATTTTGGTAGGTGGCTGCAGCTGTTGAGTGGAGCGAAGGAGGTAGGTAGGAAAGAATAAAATAATATTTTAACACTCCCCCTTATTCTTTACCTTCCTACCATGGTCTGCGAAACTTTTCTTAGCCTTCAAAACTTCCTTATAACTTTTTTTTATTTGCCCAAATGCTTCTGCACCTCTTTTGTGCATGTCCAGAACTTTGTTACTGAAGTCCGTAGCTTTGCTGATGGAGTCTGTAGCTGGACTAGCAGAGTTCGAAGCTGTGTTACGGACTGAGTTTGAAGCTGAACTAGCAGAGTCTGAAGCTGGACTGGCATAATCCAAATTTGTGGTATGGACTCGACTGATAGACTCTGTAGCTGCCCTGTGGGAGTTTGGGGCCGACCTGATGGAGTTCGGAGTTGGACTGTTGGAGTTTGGAGCTCTACTGTAGGAGTTTGGAGCTAAATATGAGTTCAGAGCTGGATTGTTGGAGTTCAGAGTTCCGTTGTAGGAATTCGGAGCCAACATAAAACCTTGTAGGCTTAATGTTGTTGCATTAATGACCCCTAACCTTCCTCTTAAGTGCATGAAAGTGTCTTTAGACAACAACTTAGTAAAAATATTAGCTAGCTGCTGATTTGACTTCTAGAAACTAAGCTCTATCACATGATTTTCAACTAACTCTCGAATAAAGTGATACCTGATTTCAATGTGCTTGCTCCTACCATGAAAGTCAAGGTTTTTTGACAATGCTATGGAGGATATATTACCACAAAAGACCGTAGAGTCTCCTTGCTACTCATGCAAATCTGAAAGTATCCTTCTCAACCATATAGTTTGGCATGCTGTTACATTGGCTACTATGTACTCCGCTTCAATTGTAGAAAGTGATATTATGGGTTGTTTTTTTGAAGTCCAAGATATGGCTCATGACCCAAAATGAAATACATACTCTGAAGTGCTCTTTCGGTCATCAAGCCTACCATCCCAATCACTATCTGTGTAATCCACAAGCTAAAACTCATTTGCTGTTACATACAAAACTCCACAATCTCTTGTTCCATTCACGTACCTCAATATCCTCTTGTCCGCTTGCCAACGTGTCTCCTTTGGCGTCTCCATGAATCTAGATATGAGGCTGACTGCATACATGATGTCTGACCTAGTTGCAGTCAAATACATTAGGCTTTCCACTAAGCTCTTGTACCTTGTGGGGTCTACATGGCTGCTGCAATCGTCCTTGCACAACTTTAAGCTTGTCTCAGCTGGTGTGAATAAGGGTTTGCTGACCAGCATCTTAAACCTCTCCAAAATCTCCTTTGCATACTTATATTGGCATATGAATATGCCTTCATCCATTTGTGTGACTTCTATCCAAAAAAGCACTTCAAGAAATCTGAATCAGTCATTTCAAACTCCTATATGGCTGTTTTGAATTCTTCAATGGATTGATTTGCATTTCCGGTGAATATTAGATCATCCACATATAAAACTACAATCAAAATATCATCTTGGCTTGCTTTGATGTAGAGTATGGGCTCACTTGTGCTTTTGCTAAAGCCATTGCCTAACAAGTAAGAGTCTATATGGCTATACCATGCTCTTGGGGCTTGCTTGAGCCCATACAACGTCTTTTTCAGCCTATACACCTTGTTCTCATGCTTGAGAATTTCATATCTAGGTGGCTATCCCACATAAACATCTTCTTTTAGCATGCCATTCAAGAATGCTGACTTGACATCCATTTGATGCACCTTCCACTTGTGTTGAGCAACAATGGCTATGATTGTCCTCACCGTTTCTAGCCTTGCTATGGGTGCAAACGTCTCATTGTAATCATGTCCAGGCCTTTGCTTGTAGCCCTTCACCACTAGTCTTGCTTTATGCCTCTCTATTTTGCCTTTGGGAGTGGTTTTTGTCTTGTACATCCACTTGACTCCTATGACTTCTTTTCCTTTTGGTAGGTCAACTAACTTCCAAGTCTGATTTCTCTCTATGGCATGCATTTCTTCATCCATTGCCTCATACCACTTGCTGTCCTTGACTGCTTCTTCAAAGTAGATAGGATCAGCTGATAAAAAGAGGCATAATTCATAGTTTTATCTTCATTTTCATACCTTGACTGCTCATAGACTTCTTGCAAGCTTCTTGTCCTTGCTTGGCATTGACTTGAGTTGGAGGAGGATGATGTTGACTCATGAACAACTTCTTGACCTCCTTGATGGCTACTGCCACTAGATGAATCAACCCTTTGTGAAATAGGGGTCCTACTTGGTGCATTGGTGGCTGTACCACCTACTGTTTCAGATTTAATAAAGGGTCCTCTAGCCCTTGTTTGCACATGCTCTTCTTCTTGTCTCTCTTCCCAAGCTTCATGCTCAATGAATTGAACTTCCCGACTGATTATGAGTTCTTTGGTGACGAGATTATACAACCAGTAAGCTTTTGCTTGATCACTATACCCTATGAACTTTTGTCATCCCATTTTGTTCTTGTTTGCTTGGGCACGTGTGCATATGCAACACACCCGAACACTCTAAGGTGTTCAACACTTGGTTTCTGACTGCTCCATGCTTCTTGAGGGATCATATCTTTAACACTTTTTGTTGGACAAATATTCAACAAATATATGGCTGTTGTTACAGCCTCAACCCAAAAATCATTAGGCAAACCCTTTGCCTTTAGCATGCTCCTTGCCATCTCTTGGATGGTCTTATTCTTCCTCTCAGCCGCACCATTTTGCTGCAGTGTATACCTTGCGGTAAATTGCTTCTTGATGCCATGATCCTTGAAAACATTCATGAATTCATTAGAGATATACTCTCCCCCTCTATCTGTCCTCAAGATCTTGATGTAGTGGCCACTTTGCTTCTCCACCATGGCCTTGAATTGCTTGAAGGTCTCAAATGCATCCGATTTGTTCTTCAATAAATACATTCATATCTTCCGGCTGAAATCATCTATGAATGTCATGAAGTAGACATTCTTGGATAAGGACGGGGTCTTCATTGGACCACACAAGTCTAAATGGATCAACTCTAGAGGAGTTCTAGCTCTCCATGCATTTACCCAAGGGAAATGCATTCCTTTGTTGCCTCCTCAATATAAATCCTTCACACTTTTTGTTTGGTTGTTCTATAAGGGGCAACCCTTTCACCATGTGTTTCTTGTAAAGAAGGTTCAACCCTCCAAAACTCAAATGCCCATACCTTAGGTGCCAAAGAGTAGAGTCATCTACCATAGTTTTGAACATTGTTGTGAGCTCATTTTACATTCTCAACAGAAACATTCGATTGCTTGTCATTTTAACTGTTGCAATATGCCTATTACAGCCACTCCTATCAAAGATGATGCATTCTCCATTCTCAAATTCGACCTTGTACCCCTTTTGGACAAGTTGCCCTATGCTAATAAGGTTGTGCTTCAACCTGGGCACATAGTAAACATCTTGAATCTGCCTTTTGTCACCTTGCTTGGTGCAGATAGATATGTTATCTTTGCCAATGATAGGAACCTTCTCATTGTTTCTCATCTTCACCTCTGATTTGATTGAATCATCAATGTGGTTGAACATCTCTTTGTTCCCACTCGTGCTTGCTACAACCGCTATTCAAGTACCATGTCTCTTTACCACTTTGCTCAGCAATGTTGCATGTTATGAACAAACTTCCACCTTTCTCATTCCTATTAGGTTCAACCTTTTGTGTTTTGGAGAAGTTTGAATTCTGCGTATTCATATTATACTCCCTTTTACACTCATTAGCATAGTGTCCATACCTTTTGCAATAATAACATTGAACGTTGGATTTGTCATATCTTTGTGTAGATCCTCCTCTAGAAGTGTTGTTGCTCCCTTCTTTTCCTCTTCCTTGTGACTCTTGATGGCTATGCCTTCCATCTTCTTGACTGCTACAAGTTCTTCCTCTTCGTCTATTGTTTGATCCTCTCATTCCTTTCACATTTACATTGGTCTTGAAGGCTTGCTCATGGAAGGAGGTGGCTGATCTATTCAACCTTTGTTTATGAGTTTGCAAGGAACCTATTAGCTCATCCACCGTCATTTGTCTTAAATCCTTTGACTCTTCAATTGCAACCACCATAGGGTCAAATCTGATTGGAAGGCTTCTCAACACCTTAATGATCCTATGTTTCTCAAATGTATCACAACATGTCTTCATTTGGTTGACAATATTCATTGTCCTTGTGAATAAGTCATTGAGAGACTCATTCTCCTTCATTTGTAGGGTCTCAAAGTCCTTTCTTAAGAGCTGCAACTTGACATGCTTCACCTTGTCACTCCCTTGATAGGCATTTTGCAAAATGTTCCATGCTTGTTTGGAATGGACAGTTGCTATTATCTTAGGAAAGATTATATTAGATAATGCGATTTGTATGTCGCTAAGTGCCTTGACATCCTTTCTCTTATTCTCTTTCAATTCATTCCTTTGTGCTCTAGTTAATGCATTGAAGGCTGCCAGGTCTGCAACCTCATTATATTCACCTTCAACCAACTCTCATAGCTTTTGAGAGTTGAATATGGTCTTCATTTTGATGCTCCACACATCATAGTACTTTCCATCAAATGTAGGGGGCTGCTGCCATGAACTAGAACTCCCTGCTGCCATGTCTAAATGTGTTTACAATCTAAGGGCTCTGATATTAGTCGTTGGCAAAAAATACAGAATAATGTGTAGGCCTAGGTGGGTTAAATAGGCAACCTAAACACACAAATTACTAAGCTCCTGACTAATCCCGAAACTTTCAGTAGAGTGCTGAAAATGCACTAAAAACACATGCTAAAAACAACAAAACAGAGGAGGCATAGATGTTTAGAAAAATACAGATTTTGTATAAAATGCACTTAAAAATCCTACTACAAACTAATTACAAAGCATAAACTAATACAACTACAGTTCATGCAAACTCACAAAAAATTTTACTTTTGTTTCCTACTTTTTTCTTCTATTGGCTGCTCAGTTGTCCACAGTGTACTGCTGCATTCTCCAGGTTCTGTTCACTCTTTGTTGTGTCTATCTCTTTACTTCCCCTGTTTTTTGCAGTCTACTACTGCTCTGTTTTTCTACGCTGTCTTCTTTAGTTGTTGCTATACCATTGATTGCTATTGCGTCTATTTTTTGTTGCACACATTCTTTAGTTTTTGTTTTCTATTCTATTTGTCTCTTTTGACAGCTCACCTACCACCCTTTTTGCCGCCCAACTCCAAACAGTTGTTTGAAAATTCAAATTTCAAATCATGCATTTAATCTGGGTAGGTGGTTGTAGCTGTTGAGTGGAGTGAGGGAGGTAGGTAGGAAAGAATAAAATAATATTTAAACACAATGGTGCTGCCATTGTAGAGAATGATGCTTTGAAATCCCACAAATATTCAACATCCCCTACAAAGGTCCTTTGTCTCGGTCATGTTGCAAGTCTTGAGCTAATTGGCAACTCTCTTCTTCTCCTACTTTTCTAAGTCTCCCTGTACTCCTTATCTTTGTAGGATGAATTCTCAACCTTCCCCCTCCAACCACGTGTCCCAAGAAGACTAGTGTGGGATACAATGAGCAAGATTTACATCACACATGGATCTAATACAGGGCATTATTTTACCAGTCACTTTGGTACTCAAGACAATGAGCACATTATTGGTTGTACAACATACTATTCCACAAGGAAATGCAGTTTTGGGATAGCCTTGGATACAAAAATTGAATGCAATAGTGAATAAGGACAATACTAGTTTATCTTTCACTTTCGAAGGTGGTTTGTTAACATTTCGAAGCAATAAAGCAAACATGAAGGATATTAAGGTCCATGATAACAATACATCTCGAATTACACAAACATGGATACCAAAGCAAAAGTATCCAAATTCAGCTAAGAAATATGAACATGTAATGTATACTTCAAAGATATTAAAGGAGCATCAACAATATCAAATACAAGTGCAACAAGTAACTAATACATGTATGAATATCTCTAAGAATATAGAGCCATAGATACAATATCAAAAGGCAGGTATAAATCAAAGTCAATATGGTGCACAATTTTTATTTCAATTGGGGTGGTCAACTTGTTCTACATTTTGCAATCAAATCAATTACATGCATGCATCAAAAATTATAATATTATGTAATGTCCCTTTTTTGGGCCAAATAGCCAAATAAGGGTTTTCCCTAAAACCCACAAATTTCTGAATTCTGAAATTAACAAAATCAACAAACCCTAGCTCAAGTAGATGCTCCAAAAACATGCAAATTGCATTCAAATCCTAGGCGCCAATGTGCAATAAATAAATAGGTAATTTCCAGCAATTACCTTAATCAAATATCACCTCATTATGATCCAATATGAGCCACAAACTGAAAATAGAAATATCGTACATTTTTACCCTTTGAATGTAGATGAATTTTTGATTTAACTTTGTTGGAAAATATATGATTTTATGCATAAAAAATAGCAGTTGAATATTCATCAAATCTCACTCAAACCCTTGTAAAAATTATAGATAAATTACCAAAAATATCCAAACAATTCCAGCTTCTTCCAAGGAACTCAAAGTGGCAAAATAACCTCCCAAATAAAGTTGCCCTAGGTCAAAAGGCTGCAATAAAATCAGAATTAATTGTTCTTCACTAACTAGGGTTTTTGGCACCCTCAATGACCTTCTACATATGCCAAACCAAGTCACCACACTTAGAAAAAATCATGCAATATTTATTAGCTTCAGATTAGCAATTCATGAAGTCAAATCCACCATAAAATTAGGAAAAATAGCGTCAAAAGATACTTTTTTGTCGATAATTTAGCTCCAAAACCTACAAAACAATTATTGGGCATACATCCCAATATTTCTTCAAGCATGAAGAATCACAATATCAAATTTAGCATATTTTCAAATGAGGTCTCCACCTTGTATTTGTACCCTCTAAAGGCGGGCGAACCACCTTGGGGGGGTAAAATATTTCATGACTCTTGTCGATTTTTTAGGATATCTTTTCTTTTCTTTGCTCAACTCCTAAGCCGACATTCCTCTTTTTAAAATATAATATTAAAATAATTGCCTAAATAACAAATAATAATTAAAATTACTTTTAGGCAATAATACAATAATCATTTATCTTTTAAATATCATAGTGGTAAAAATTATTTTTAAAAATATTGTATTAATCAATTAGAATTGCCTTATATGGATAAATGATAAAAATCACTATTCAGGAAATCATAATTAATTAATAAAATAAAACCCCAAAAGTAATCCCTTAGTCTATGGGTAAAGTAGACTAAAGGTCTTTAGTACTTGCTCATAAGTGATCCGGAAATGGGGACATTACATATTATTAACACACTTTCACTTACAAGAGCATAATATATCAACACACCAAATACTAATGTCATCACATGAACTAAATTATCAAATACAACATTTCTCAAGAATATATACAATATAAAATTCCACATAAGTACAATGCAAGAATGAATATATCAAAGTCTATATATACCAAATGTTTAAACATGATACAACTATGACATATACAAAGTCACTCAATAATGGTTTCATTGCTCTGTAAATCTCCACCTCCCTTTGCATCCTGCACAATCAATAAGGGACAATGTGAAGTTGAGGCCCCACTATCAGTAGGGTGTGATCGTGAATGAGATTGACTCCTCTCGCGAACCTCATAAACGGCCACTCGTGCATGCTTACGCTGTAGCTATACATTCAATAAACACACTCTAGCCTAGATCCACTGCTGGAGTCGAAGGGGGCATCTGATGTCTCGTAAGCTCTACCCTCAGTTGTTTGCACTCGATGATTACCACATCTCTCTTGGCTCTCAAGTCATCATGCTTCGCGGCAGCTGCAGTAGCTATCGCTGCTCGATCAAAAAGGGGTCACACTCACCCATAATATCAGTTGCACGCTCCAAAAGATCACCAGGAACTGCCTCACTAGGCACATGTCACATCAAAACCTAGAGGGATGCCTCTATAATGGTTGTCCAGTACTCATCATCCTCCACAAAACAAAAAGTTTACTATATTAACATCAATGCTATCAAAATAATTAAAACTATGCAAAAACACTCAATATATATATAAATACACGCAAAAGGACCTTGAGGATTACCAGTTGCTTCTCCCACATCACCCTCACCTTGTGCCTTAGGGGCATCCTCTACTACAACTAGAAATAAAATGGGTCACTTGTGGGCCACCCACCATCATGTATATGTTGGTGTACAACCAACATCATTTGCATCCGGAGTTTGGATCATAGGATCCACATCGACCAACCGAATAGGAGCCAAGTCAGTGACACTAGGTCGACCCCTATCCCCCTCACGTAATGGAGCTCTCATAAATCATCTCCATACATAAGGTGTCAGGGGCACATCCTGTGTAATGCCAAACTGTTGTGTCATGTGCTCAAATTGCAAGCACTCATATATGTCGGGCCATTAGTCATGAATCCAACAACTCACCCAAATCTCCTTGAGTTGCACTTTGTCCTCTAGCCACCCTCCAAAACCCTTGAAGGGTTATCACCAGTGTTGTAGGGAGACGCATCCCCCACCCCTTGGGATGTGTCTCGGGTACCGAGACATGTTTTTGGTACGGGAGACAAGTACGAAGAAATCTCCCATGCTTGAAGACGCCTTCCTACCCGTTCCTGCTTCTCTTGCCCCATCTCATGTCAAAAAATTGTGTCCCCAACAATAAAAAATTTATATGTTTTCAATATTCCAGTTTTTTAAAAACGAAACGGTAGTACCTGCTGTTCGTGGCAATGCCAGGGACTATTGTGAATGGCAGGTATTGCCATTTTTTTGATGTTATTTGTTAATAATGTTTTTGTTTTCAAAGTTTTATTTAATTGTTTTTAATGTTCATCGTTTTTTTTAACATTGTTAATAATGATTATTTTTAATGTTTTTAATTTTTTAAAAATTGTTTTTAATGTCTTTTTTTAATGTTCATCGTGAATAATTTTTTTTATTTTTTATTATTTTTAATGTTTCATTATTATAGTATAGTAATTATTAATTATTATATATAATATATAAATATTAAATATATATTGCTGTCTCCCTGTACTCCCGTCTCTTATTTTTCAAAAAATGGTGTACCGGTACTGGTACCGGTACCCGTCTCTTGGAAACTATGGTTATCACATAATATCACCTACTGATAGGTGGTCCAATTTCTAATGACACTCCATCCCACTCCTCACAACATGGGCTATACTAACCTACCTCTCAACGTACATTTGTGGATAAGCCCATCCACCACGAGGCAATTCTACAAGATGTATCACAGTGATATGCTTGTAGGCCCAACAATGCAATAGGGTAGTTGAGCCCAGTGCCCCTCCAAACCCCTCTCAAGTAAACCTATACAAATCTCTATATAAATGGGCCAACATAATATGGCCTCAAGAGTAGATCATGTTGTGGTCCTCTATATCCTTTACAAACCGGTGCATTGGTAGGAAATAAACACACCACTGCCATCAACTGCAATGAATGATGCTAATAGGGCACAAACAAACTTTTGTAAAATCGTGGTATCATTGGGGCTATAATGAGCACCCTGAGCATGACCAATTATATACATGTGTGCCTATTCTATATGAGATGGCCCACCACCACCCTACAAGGTCACCCGTCTACTACAACCGACAATCACTAGATCCTCCACACATCCTCCAAAGTCACCATCATCGACCCTATCGGGAGCCAAAAAGTGCAGGTGTTTGAATCCTATCGCTTGGCCAAGGCTGTCATCATGTGCATGTAGGCAACCACCCAATATGGCCAAGACTGGCTGTATCAAGTGTAGCCTTCTTAGCATTAGTCAGTGGTAATGCCCATATAGTCTCCATCACGTGACTGTGTCTAAACTCTTGGGCTCACATATCAGCGTACAATCACAAATACTCAAATCACAAATTAACAATCTAATACAAAATACAGTCAACAAAATCAAGGCATAATAGCTACTAAAGTATCAATTTTCTCAAGGACATTTGTGGTGAAGCCGACAGGTTTGCGGTCAAGCAGATATGTATGCAAACAAGTTCGGCAAGGGTCTAGACAGGACTTTGCCTATAGGACACGACTGGCAAAAGCTCATAAAAACATCTAAAATACATCATAATGGATAAAAAATCAAAATTTATGTCAAAAAAACGAGTTTTTTGGCATACCAGGGATGGGCATCCTCAGATTGCAGGATGGCCTCGACTTGATCGAACCTCATAAGCCCAAGCTCTCTCCTCTGTGGTATCTTCATTCAAAGTTCAGAAATCGGAAATTCTCAATATGAAAATGAATTACAATTTTATTTTCACCAACTTATTTATGTGTTGACTTTTTATTTTCAAAGAATAAAACTTTATAACTAATTCCTGTCAAACTTGTGCATGTTATATCTTGAGCGATACATATCGAAATCTCTTCCTGTGAGCTGCATTGTAATACAGGCAACGTGTTCTTCTGCAAGATAATGTTTCCATCGTGCCAATCAACCTTTTCAAAAATGTCAAACTTAATGCTTGCTTACCTATATGCGGACTTTCATGCATATTCTTTGTTATCTCGACATTCTTTCACCCTAGCTATTGCCTTCAACAATCTTGCATACAAAATACTTAGTGAATTACAAAGATTTCTCTTTAAAATGATCAATATACTAATATGTCAAAAGCCAATTGATATTATATCAAACAATCTCAATTTGTCTCAAATGTACCGCAAAATGCACGCCTTATTCTTTCAATAAGATGCACTCGATACTCTCATTCCTCGCATCGAAAGGGGGACATACAATGGGATTATTATAGAAAATAAGCTAGAACATAATACATTTTGGTACATTATGCAAGATTCAGAAAGGTTCAAATCATCCACACATTACAGATTTGTGATAGGGATCTTATAGACTCTTGACAGGTTAAACATACTAGGAGTACACACCATGTAAGTTCACTCAATCAGATCAAAGACAAAATGCAAAACTTAGATTCTATATCAGGGTATAGGTTTTCAAAGATTCAAAGTAATGCAAAATTCAGATTCTATAACAAAGTACATGTTTTTAAAGATTCTTAGTAATTCCGAAATCAAACACATGATAGATATTGGCACATCGATACATATTATAGGGGCATATGACGTGCATATGCACTCACTTTTCAAAAACTCACAGTACATAATCATACACACTTGAATGCATAGGCATGGGCATATGCAAAACGGTTACAAGATCAAAATTACGGGTTGCAAATACAGTTACAATTGAGCATATAGGTGCATGGCATTATATATCACTTGGCACAAGATTCAGGGTGCATAATACTTATTCATGCTTATGCTTATTGAAAGTTTAAAGTTACAATTTCAAAGTTCAAAAGGCATGATGCCATTTTATGCACACATTTTCAAAGTTCAAAGTTATAGTTTTAAAGGCAAAATGTTTATTTCAATGCAAATCTATAAACAATGCAGTCATGATGGGGGCATGAATAGTCTTCATTCTCTTTCGATCATGCAAATAGAATCTAGATATGTTTGTAGTGGTGTGATTTGAATTTGTTACGGGTAATGTACTTTCGAGCCTAGTGATACTCAATGACCTTGGGATTACTTCTAGTGAACCCATTTTGTGGTTCCATTTTCTGTTACGGGTGATGTACGTTAGAGTCTAGTGACACTCAACGGCCGTGGCATCACTTCTAGCTAACCCATCATGGTTCCACCTTTTGGGAGATTAGTACAAGGGATACTTCTCGTCATTCACGAAAGTTGGAATATGCATCTTTCCAACTCATGGGCTTGATTAGTTATTCAAAATTAAGATTTGATCACTTTTAATTCGTCAATGATTCAACACAAGCAATTACTCTCCAAGTGCTTCTACAAGGGGACACATTTTCTCAAAACCTCTTGTTTTGGGATACAAGATCAAAGCTAGATTAGCTACTTGAGTCGATATGGTTTTAGTGCCACTCGACGACATATTGCTCTTCCATTACTGCTCGAGGGATTGTTCATTTCGCTGGCCAGGAAATGAGCAGGACTGAGAGCATCCTTTCTCCACTCTGCACAACACAATCATTCTCCATAGGTGACATAATACAACATGCATACATATGTACTCTTTCCTCATTCTTTACCCTTGCAATTTTAAAATTCAGAGTGTCAAATTTCATATATGGACATTGATTACTACATGTGTTATTGTAGATTCTGCCATCAAGTAATCTGCACAATCAAGATTTCAAGTCAAAAGACAAAGTGTATCATACACACTCAGGTTTTATTTCTTTCCTTGAGAAATTTCATTGCTAGAATAAAGGGGGTGTGCAAATGTATAACACCCAAATTAGGGACAAGCCCATCCTTGACGTTCTTTTATTGCAAATTTGTACATAACGACTATTGACAATGAATAAGGTATCTATTGGTGCGTTTTACTTGGGTCTTCTCTATTCTAGTTCCTGCGTTCGTCCATTTGATAGTCATCTTCCCATTTTGTCACGGGGATCCCCAATTCTAGTCTCTTGTTTTTTTGGACAAGTCCACTATTGCCAGACAAGAATGGTTCCATGGCCTTCTCCACAAGGAACAGACTTGTCCAAGCGTAATTTGTAGACCTTTCGAGTCGTGTTTTGTTCAAATTTTATTTTTGTTCGCTGAGTCTTATCTTGGGTCAATGTTTGCATGCCAATAGGTCCCCAAATTCAAAATCAAAATCTTTATAAGTACAAGGCTACTCTAAGGCATTAAGGACGACTCTCCTCACACTCAAAAGCTATTCAAGGATTTTCATGTTCTATCTATAGATTTGCTGAAGATAGATTTAAAGCTTTTAAATGTTGGATTGACATTTGCATGCTTGTGCCAAAGGTAAAATAGGAGAAGGAGCATCTAGACTTGCATTCACAATTACACACATACATGTAAGTGGGAGAACTATATTCGAGTTTGAGCCTTTTTTGGAGTATTGCAACGTAGTGTAGTGCTTGGTCATTCAATGGAGATTGGCCAAGGTTAGTCCAACTCAATCCATTTCATCTGACACCTCCCATTTGATTTCAATTTGGTTTGTGTGCAGGAAACTAGGGTTTTGTCATTGCAGGTATTTTGTGTAATATTCTAGATCTGAAAACATGTCCACAACCCTAATTAATATATGAGCAAGTGGTGAAACAGTTAAATTTTCATCATAGTCAATGTGGACAAGTCTGTCATCAATGGATTGGAGCAACTTGCATTGCTGTCCATTTACAACAGTTGCATCCAAGAATATTCTGAGATTTTACTTTTGATATGTCATTGTCAGAATCTTGCTCTCTATCTTTCTTTGTTAGTCACCAACTATAGTCAACTGGGACAAGTCCGCGGTCAACAGTCTCGAGTGAACTGTGCTACAGTCCAGCTAGGGCGAACTTGTTTAGGAGTAGTTTTAGAATTTGTTCCTGATCTTGAGCATGCACAATCACATTTTTTGCTGATTTTTACTTGCAAACCTCTGAAACAGTCAACAAAGATTTTAGTTTGAGCTTAAGTCTATTTCTTCTAGGTGTTTTCCAAAAATAGAATTTTTCCATATTTGTCAATTTTCAAAATCAGAATTGTTACTTTTTGTACATCTTTAGCATTTTAATATCTATCTAGTTTTACACCTATTAGCATCACAACATATATTGTTTTATCAAAAATAGGGCAAAAAAACAATTTATTATTATTAGTTTTGTTTAGCTATAAAACTAGGGTTCACCCTATTGTAATGTAGAGTGCATAGCATACATCTCTTCCACAAAGATTGTTTTAATTTTAGAAAATCTCATATTTTTTTGCAATAAAAATTTGTTTTCTATTCTTGCAAATGTGTGTCAATTGAATAGAGAATGGTTTGCTTTATTAGAACATGCTAATTACTAACAATTGGTGTGTTGTCCTCCAGATTTAATCCTCAGTCTAGATTAGTGGTATTAGATCGAGTAAGATCTACATGTACCATCAAACGAGGTCAAGATATCCAAAATTTGGGTTGGAGACGAGATCCATCTAACTATCTTCTTGATAGACGGAAGCAATCTTAGATGGAATCAAAAGGAGGAATAATGAATTCCTCAAACCTAGTGAAGGTGTTGTTGGAAGAGGCCCTTGAAAAGTAAAGGGCTGAAATGATGACCCAATTCGTGCATATTCTCTAACTACTACCAAGCATTTCAGTAGCTCCAGAAAGGAGGCCCTTCCAAGGTATCACACCCTTTAAGGTACAATTAAGTTTTGACATCCCATTATTTGAAGGTAAAATATAAGTGGATGCCATTGAGAATTGGATTATAAAATTAGAGTCATGTTTTTCTGTGAATACTTTTTCAAGTTTAAAGAAAATAATGTTTGCCCTGCTAAAGTTGAACCCCAAGTCCAACAATGGTGGGAGGCTCACCTTGACCAACCTAAGGAAGATGCAAAGGATGGTTTTACATTAATCATAGATCCCCCTTGGAGTGACTTTGCTGATGCTATTACAAATGAATATTGTCTAGAAGATGTCTATGAGAAGTACATGCAATGAAAATTACTACGATAGAAAAAGGACCAAACTATGCAAGACTACACGAACACATTCTATGCTACTATCAAAGAAACTTGTCATTAAGGATTCAAAAAGGCACTGAGTTCTTAAATACAAAAGTGGTATGCATTGATATATCCAAATAGAGTTGGGATTCGTAACTGTTGAAACGACAGGAGCAAGTGATGGTATGCAACAAAAATAGAGGAAAAGTTCAAACGAAAAGGCAAATTTATTGTAGGAAAGCATGCAAAATAAATTGATAGAGGCAATCCAAGTACGAAAGCAAGCAACATACCAGAGAGGCCCCACAATAGAGGCAAAACTCAAGCTTCTTAGTCTCATGGTTTTCTCCAAAAAATCCTACAGATGAACTTCCATAGAAGGAAACTAGAAAATGGTGTGAGAACCATTGGAGCTTGACTCAATCCATGGACAAATGTTGTTCCAAGAGGACTTTTTCTACCAAGGCACATGAATTTGATTCGATACAAGCATCCAATGAGGATGAGCACTTCTTTCATCCAACTAACATTGGTAAGAAAATTATGGATTCTAGCCCCTATTCCATTATTGGTATAGTGCAGGTTGTAGCATCATCATTTGAGGAAGAAGAATGTCTTTTTCATTCATAAATGTAGGTGCAAGGGAAGGCTTTGCACTTCATCGTGGATAGTGGAAGTGAGAAATATTTGATCTTTGTGGAAATTGTCTGAAGAATGAGTCTAAAAACAACACCTCACCCATAGCTGTACTCCATTAGATGGTTGAACCAAGGCAAACATATTTATGTTAGTCAACAATGTTTTCTACCATACACAATCAAGCCATTCAAAGATGAGGAATTGTGTGATGTGGCACCCTTGGAGGTTCATAACGTTTTTCTTGGGAATCCATTGAAATATCCCCAACCAAGAGATATTGTTCCAAACTTGCAAAAATTCTGAATTTTAGCTTTTAGGCATTTTGTCAAACAGTTTGTATGCAGTCTATTATGAAGGAAATCTGATTTCAATCACTTAAACAGCTGCAACTATATTATTGATCAAGGGCATATTTACAAATAGATATCATGTATGAAACAGGGCATTGACATTTTAACAAACACTTTGTATGCATCCATTGTCTTGCTGAATATATTCATCATTAAACCATTCTAGAATGAATGATATATATATATATGTTGTCTCAGAAAATCAGAAGTACATGAATGAAGAATTCTAGTTTATGAACTCCAAGATACCCGTGCACCCATTGGTGATGCAACAACCAACAATATATGGGTTTGGGAAACCCCACGATCTGCACCCAAAGCTCCCACGTTGCCTCCAAATCAACATGCCAATTCTCCAGCGATGGCGTCAACCTTCTTGGTCCCCTCTATGACAAATAACCTGTGATATCTTCCCAATTTGTACGGCCAATCCCAGAATAATTGCCAGTATGCTGAAAATAATCTTCGGTACCTGTGAATGCAGCTACTAGGGTTTGAGGGATAAATCCTCTCACCGAAATAACCCTTCCAGCTAGGGTCCAAAGTTTCCTCTGCATCAAAACCAGGGTTCCCAAGGGATGTCACTCCTTGAGCAATAGAAATGAATATGCAGGCTCACCAAACTTTTTTAGAGAATAATAACCGTGAACATAATGATCCTCATATTCTCCTTTTATAACTCCTCCAAACCCTAAAATCTCCACCTTTTCCAATGCCCTCTTTAAAAAATAATAATTAATCAGTAATAATTCCTCATTAAGGGTCCAACGCCCATAGTGGGGGAAATAACATTTTTCCTAGTCATAAGTTATGACTTAAAGCATCTCAACGTGAAAATATAACATAAAGTGCATTAATGGCATCCTCAATGTAAAAATATAAAGTTAAATGCACCAAAGCGCCCAAATATTCCCTTTATTCCTCCCACGCCTCAATTCCCAAGGGAATAAATAAGAAAAAGGGGTGGAGTAGGCCAGCTAGGTCTTCGAACATTTGGAAAGGGACATTATAGTCCTCCCTT
The DNA here is from genome assembly GCA_037957365.1 of Torreya grandis. Taxonomy (NCBI): domain Eukaryota; kingdom Viridiplantae; phylum Streptophyta; class Pinopsida; order Cupressales; family Taxaceae; genus Torreya; species Torreya grandis. The sequence goes on along the minus strand of JARHVA010001116.1, from coordinate 1,687,057 downwards.
CCCAAGATTGTTTGTCCCCAAGCAACTGTAGATTAGTATGCTGCAAAATTTGTTCACCTTCCCACGTAGCATCCTCTAATGGCAAATCCTTCCACTGCACCAAATACTCTGTGATGACTCGGCTCTTGAGCTTCTTCTCTCGCACCTCAATAATTGATTCTAGAACTAGAATCAACTTGCCCTCGTCGTCCAATGGTGGCAACTCAGTAGGTGGCTCAATATGTTGTCCAAGTGCCCTTTTGAGGCAAGACACATGGAAAACATTGTGGATCCTGCTATGCTCAGGTAACTCCAACTCGTATGCAACCTCTCCAATCCGTCTCAGAATCCTATAAGGCCCATAGAATCGTGGCTTCAATTTCTCTGCACCACTCTGCTTCAAGGAGGATTGCCTATAAGGCTGTAAGCGAAGGAACACCAAATCTCCCACATCAAATGATCTTTCCACCCGGTGCCTATCAACATACATCTTCTGCTGATTTTGTGCCCGCTGCATATTCTCCTTGAGGGTTTTCATGATGTCCTAATTTCCCTGAACCTAGTCACGAGCTTTGGGAGCTCTACTATTTGATATCACCAAATCAATAAATGATGAAACATCATACCCAAAAGTGCTTAGAATGGTGTCATGTTGATGTTAATATGATAGGTCATATTGTAGCAATGTTTGCCCAAGTACAACCACTTAACCCATGCCTTCTGATGCCTTACCCCATAATTTCGCAAATAACCCTCTATCCATTTATTTGTGATCTCGGTTTGACCATCGGTCTGCGGATGATAACTGGTACTTGGTATCAACATTGTATCGGCTAACTTGAACAACGTCTGCCAAAATGTACTCGTGAATCTGCTGTCCTGATCATTGACTATGTTCTTAGGCAATCCATGTAACCTAAAAACCTCAAAGAGTAATGCTGCTACTTGTGGTGCATTGTTCTCAAACGACATCGCAAAGAAGTGAGCATACTTAGTCAATCTGTCAACCACCACATAAATGCAATTCTTACCCTGAGCCTTGGGTAAGCCCATAATGAAGTCCATGGATATACTCTCCCATTTCTAGGCCGGAATGGGTAATGGCTGAAGTAATCCTACAGGGAATGAGTGTTTGGATTTGTTCTGCTGACAAACCACACTCTCTAATATGGTTAAGACATCATCCTTCAATCCTCTCCATGCAAATCTCTCCTGTATATATTTGTAAGTCTTGAAGTACCTTGAATGCCCTGCCAATGGTGTTCATGTATGACACTCAAGATCTTCTTCATCTTTGACTCAGTTACAAGGTATACCCTACCCTTGTAGTATATCACATCGTTCACAACCTTATACCTATCATCTTGTATCAATCCATCCATAATCTCACAAGTAAACTGATTCTTGGAATACTCAACCAATATATGAGCCTTCCAGTCAGCTGAAATCAATGACATAGAGCAAAGGGATGTCTGCCTGGATAAGGCATCAACTACTACATTGTTCTTTCCCTTCACATACTCTATATCAAAATCATAGGCCTATATCTTGCTTACCCATTTCTGCTGACGATCATTGAGATCTTTCTGCGCCATGAAATACCTCAAGCTATTGTGATATGTCCGAACCACAACTTGTTGCCCACCAAATACTGTTGAAATTTGACCAAGGCATGCAAAATAGCCAGCATCTCCTTGTCATAAATAGAGTACCCATGCTCTACGATACCCAACTTCCAACTCTCATAGGCAACGGGATGCCTATTCTGCATCAGTACTACACTAATACCCACCCTCGAAGCATCACATTCAAGAATAAAGGGTTGTGAAAAATCCGGTAATACTAACACTGGGCATGTGCTCATCACCTTCTTAAGGCGATAAAATACTTGTTGTGAAGATTCTAACCAAACAAATGCCTTCTTGGTCAAATCTGTCAATGGTGCTGTCAACTGAGAGTATCCCTTCACGAACCTCCTGTAATAGCAACAAAGTCCTAGAAAGCCTCTCAAATGAGTCAGAGTCTTCGCGGTGGCCACTTAGTAATCACCTGTATCTTCGTTTGATCCACTTTGACTCCTGTTCCAATCACATAGCCCAAATAGAGGACCTCCCTCATCCCAAACTCGCACTTGGAAGCCTTCGCATAAAGCGATTGTGCTCCCATAATAGACAAGACCTCATCAAGGTGTCTAAGGTGATCTTCCCATGCTCTGTTGTATATTAGATGTCATCAAAGAACACTAGGACAAATTTTCACAGGTGGCGGTTGACCACACGGTTCATACAAGACTGAAATGTAGCTAGAGTGTTAGTCAACCCGAACGGCATCACCAAGAACTCATAGTGTCCATAATGGCCCCTGAAGGCTGTCTTGTGCACATCCTGCTCCCGCACTTTACTCTGATGGTATCCTGAATGTAGATTGATTTTGGAGAAGTACTCTGCTCCTTGTAGCTCATCAAGTAACTAATTGATCCTAGGAATGGGATACCGGTTCTTGATAGTCTTCTTGTTGAGAGCACGAATAATCAATACACATCCTCAAAGTCCCATCTTTCTTCTTCACCAACACTACTGAAGTAACAAATGGACTAGAACTAGGCTCGATTTGTCCCATGTCGAGCAACTCTTTGATAGTCTTCTCGATCTCTTCCTTAAAACGTCGAGGATGATGATAAGGAGTGGTGATAATTGGCTTGGCCCCCTCAAGCTCTATCACATGCTCAAACCCTCTATCAAGTGGTCTCCCTGGAGGCATCTCACCAAAAACCCCACTATGCTTATCCAACAAGGACTGTATGTCAATGTGGTAATCCTGCTCACCACTACCTGTATCCTTCGTCGAAACAAAGCAATGAACTGCCTAGTCTATGTCACCATGTCTGAATGTCCTCTCCATCCTTTTGGCCATAGCCACTCTCGGAGCCCCATTGGACATTCCCCACAACACCACATGTTTCCAATTCGCTTTGAATTTCAGCTCCATAGTCTAGAAATTTTGAGTGAATTCCTCAAGCGAATGTAGCCACTGAACACCTAGTAGAACGTTGGTATTCCCAATACCAACCACATAAATCATTGGTCACTGTATGATTTCCTAATGCAATACTGAGCTGTGGAATGTGCTTGGTGCATGTCGTAGTATAGCCGTCTACTTCAACCACGTTGAAGCCCTCAAAGTCTTCAACCTGTAGCCCCCACTGCATGACTAATGCCTCATCAATGAAGTTGTGGGTTGCCCCACTATCAATCAGTACTGACACTTGTTGCCCCTGAAGTACACCACGAACCCTGAATGCATTGTACTTGGTAGTACTAGACAATGTAGCAATAGTACCTCCTAATGTGGGCACCTGTATTGGTGTAGGCTCCAATTCCTTATGCTTACTATGATCATCCGACACATGACTATCTGAAGCTTCACTGTCCTCTTTCAGAAACACCTCAATTTAGTGCATTTTTCCCTTTCCCTTGCACCCGTGTCCTGGTTCCCTGATCTGAAAACTGAAAATGCAAGTGTTGCAAAAATCGAATAACACACTTTTGCATTCAAAAGATCTACTATTTCTCGACTTTTTCTTTAATTTTGTATAAAGAAATTAAAACCAGAATTGAATTGAAGATTAGAATTAAATAAATAACAGAGAAAATCAGAGGAAATCACCAACAAATTGATAACGGAGTTCGGCTTCAATAGCCTACGTCTCTGGGTCTGTTCGAAGTGAGGACCGTTTCCATTAATTTGTGCGTCAAATGGCTTACCAATTAAATACAAGTCTTCAATTCACCTTCTCTGATTGCTGCTTGCCTGTAAAAATATCTCTGAGCCCTGAAAAGAATGGCCCAAGGCCGTACAAGGCTTAATTAATTCTATAATTTTCTTGAAACTTTTACACATTCGGCTGCCTATCTCCGTTCAAATGGAATTTCGCTCCTCTTATACCACTTCCAAGCCCGTGGCTCAAGCGGTCAAAGCTTATCTTTTTGCATGGGAGGTGCTGGGTTCAAGGCGTCGGCCTCCCTTTAAGCGCTTTAGTCTTATCTAATTATCCCACATTGGCTGTTTTAAAACGGTTTGTATAGTTTTTAAAGGTTGGCGGCCCCCTTTTCAAATGCCGACGTCCCTTTTGAAGGAGATTAAGGCGCAAGACTTAGCTAAATGCCTATCTTAGGCCGCCGTTGGAGAATGTGGGAAAACACGTGGTCTTGGCATGGTTTGTGTGTGGCGAAGGTGGATGACGTGTGTTGGTTGGTGGTTCCACCATGTGTTGGTTCGCGGCTTCTTATTACAAAGTGAAAAACAATTATCCCACATTGGTGGGTCTTCAGCAGACTTTGTAACTTAAATACAATTTCACAAACAATAATATATGAAGATTAGGAGGCCAAGGCACCCCTCCACAAGAGTGTGTCGACCCTCGCTGAGGGCCCCCAACGAGCAAATAGCGGGGCCCATGAATCCTCATATGATTCCCTGTCAAAGACCGGAGGCTAAAAACAAACACCAAACCAAATTTTTTGCACCAATTCATATTGCCACGTGTCAAATGGTTATTGGACCACTTGGCGTGTTTAAACAGTGCCACGTCACTTTTCGACACCCATGATTTGCCTGTCGCAAGAATGCTTCAGCAAGCTATATTTCGAGCATCCGGACTCCGTTTCGCGTTTTGGAAGAAGCGCCAGAAAGCTCTCGACGAATTCTTCGATGTGCAAATGGTTCGACTAGAAATTGAAGACTTTAAAAATGGAACAATACATGGATCCACCTGGATCACTCCTCCCCACACAGAACTTTTGGACCTCTGAAAGTTGAAACTAATTGGTAATGAGGTGAGGGTATTTCTCCCTCACCCTTCCGGCTTCCATCCATTTGGCCTTATTTGGGTGCATCCCTTTGAGACCAACACGAAGATATTCAACATCACCTCTTCGCGAGGTCCGCACATTCCTGTCAAGAATAGTATCTTCCTGCAATTCTGTTAGATATTCAGGAGCAAAATCATCAACAGAAGGAATGGATACATTTTCATCATGATCAATAATCATTGGAGGCTCATACAATTTCAGATTTTCCACGTTTACAACTGAATAAATCTGCATGTAAGATGGTAATTCTAACCGGAAAGCATTTGTACCAATTTTTTCCGTAATCCGAAAAGGACCATACCGGATTGGTTTCAACTTTTTACCTTCACCTGTCAGTCTTTCCTTACTAATGTGAAGCCATACCATATCACCTACAACAAATTGGTGATCAACACGATGTTTGTCATGTTTGGCTTTATACTTGGCTTGACTTTTCTGCAATTGAGTACGAACAGTCTGATGTATGAGCTGTATTTGTTCAATGAACTTCTTAGCTCGAATGGCTTCTTTTGGTTCACCAACAGCTGTATCCTGTCCATAGCAAACATCTAGAGGAGATTTAGGCAAGTATCCATAACAAACTTCAAATGGAGATTTCATAGTAGAAGAATGAAGTGCCTGGTTATATGCATGTTGTATGTAACACAATTGTTCATCCCATAACTTTGGATGTTTATTACTATAACTTCTAAGCAAATGTACTACAGTTCGGTTCACAACCTCTGTTTGCCCATCGGTTTCTGGATGAAATGCAGTGCTTTTTTTTAATTTGGTGTCCATTAGTCCCCACAAAGTTGACCAAAACTCTCCAATAAATCGAGAATCCCGATTAGAGATAATTGAAGTAGGCAAACCAAAATGAACCCATACATGTTTAAAGAACAAGTGTGCAGTGCCTTCCCCAGTAATTTGCTTAGTGGAAGGAATCAAAACACACATCTTGCTAAATCTATCCACAACCACATATAAATAGTCATGTTTTCTTTGTGTCACAGGCAAACCCCCCACAAAATCCATGGAGATACTTTCCCAGGGGCGAGTAGGAACATGTAGAGGAGTGTAAAGTCCCAGTTTCCTATTACTAGGTTTACTTATGGCACAAAGAGTACATCCCTTAATATATTTGGCAACAGTTTCCTGCATACGGGGCCAGTAACAATACATTTTCAAATGTGCAACCGTTTTAGCAACTCCAAAATGACCAGAAATAAGAGAAGTATGTGCTTCTCTAATCATGTGCACCCTCTCATTTTGAGGAATACAAAGTTTACCCAAATGATACAAAAGATCATTGTGTACATGATAGTCCAATTCTTCTACTTGTCTATTACTCATTAAGTCTTTATAGACATCCTGAAAATCAAGATCATTAACATACTGTTCTTTATAACATTCATGAGACAAAGAACCATGTTGTAAAAGAATAGATGCAACAACCATAGGAGGCCTAGATAGCATATCTGCAACTTTATTCTGAATACCTTTTTTATACTTAATCACAAGATGAAATTGTTGTAAGAAACCCATCCAACGAAAATGTCTAGACTGTTGTAGTTTGGTTTGTGATTGGAGATACTGTAAGGGCTGATGATCTGTATGTATTATTGTTTCTTTACCCATTAAGTAATGTTTTCATTTTTTAACACTTTGAACCAATGCATACAATTCCTTATCATAAGTTGGATATTTTCTTACTGCATTTGTGAATGTTTCAGAATGATAGCAAACTGGTTTCTTACCTTGCATTAGAATAGCTCCCATAGCATACTCACTTGCATCTGTCTCGATCTCAAATGGTTGTTGTATATCAGGGAGTGCCAAGACTGGAGCAGTACTTCTCTTTTCTTTCAAAGTGTCGAAGGCTTTTTGATGTTTGCCTCCCCACTGAAAGCCCTGTTTCACACTTGTCAAAGAATGCAAAGGTGATGCAATAAATGAAAATTGAGCAATAAACTTTCGCCAAAACTGTACTGCACCAAGAAAACTTCTAACCTCAGTTGTATTAGTGGGTGTAGGCCAGTTAACAATGACTGCCACTTTTGCAGGATCAATTTTCAATTCACCATGTCCTACAATGTAACCCAAATATATCAAAGAGGTCTTGCCAAACTCACATTTTGACATTTTTAAATAAAGTTTTTCCCTTCGTAATGCATCCATGACTTTCTTAATGTGGATCACATGCTCTTCCCAAGATTTGCTAAAAATTAATATATCATCCAAGTAAACTATAACAAAATCATCAAGGAACTGTCTAAAAACATCATTCATCAATCTCATGAATGTAGCCGGGGCATTACACAACCCGAAAGGCATAACAAGCCATTCAAACAATCCCTGTTTTGTTTTGAAGGCGGTTTTCCACACATCACCTTCATTAATTCTTGATGATATCCACTTCTCAAATCTAGTTTAGTGAAATAAATAGCATGTTTTAATTGATCCAATAAATCATCAATACGAGGAAGAGGGTAATGATTCTTAATAGTAATTTTGTTTAAAGCACGAAAATCAACACACATTCGCCAAGTGCCATCTTTCTTTGGCACCAAAATAATTGGTGAACCAATAGGAGATGAACTTGGACGAATAATACCTCTATCCAATAGATCTATTTCCTGTTTTTTGATTTCCTCATTTTCCACCACTGATACCCTGTACATGCCAATGTTAGGGAGAGGAGAATCCTGCAATAACTGAATTTTATGTTGAACTCCCCTTTTAGGGGGCAAACCCTTAGGATCCTGAAATACATCATCATAAGTAGAAATGATTTCAACCAATTCATTCTTGTGTTTAGGATCACAATTTGCCAAAGCCTGAGAATATTCTTTTTCCTTAGACTTAATCAACACGAGACAAAAAGTCTTGCTTGAATTAACTAGTCTTTTCATTTGCCCTGCTGTAACCAAGGAAAGACTTGTTTTAATGTGATGTGCTCTGATTATATATTCAATGCCATCCTTAACAAGCAAGTACTTATTCTCCTCTCTATAAAAGATTGCTTTTCTATCATAAAGATATGGGCTTCCCAGAACAATCCCACATATGTTCAATGGGACAACATCCAACTCAACCTCATCTACGAACTTGGATGTGATGGCAAACCTCAGTCTACAAGTTTGTGAGACTTGTAACTTCGCATTGTCACACACCCAACCTAGTGGATAAGGCTTCGGATGGGGATTGGTTTGTAAGCCTAACTTCTTAACAACCTCTTCAGAAATTAAATTTGCTTGTGAACCACTATCAAATAGAGTGTTAATCTTAGTATGTTTTGAAACAACTCTAATGTGGAACAATTCATTTCTTTTTTTATCAACATGCACATAATTCTGTTTAGAAGAAGATGCATCATTTGATGACTTAGTGCTAAAAACTGAAAGAGAAGAATCATTATGCAATCCCATAGCTATGATCTTAGTTCATCCCCTGAATTTGAACCTATGTCCTGAACCATAGCATCAGTCTTCTTTTCTTTCTTTTGAAACCTTTTAGGCCTTAACTCAGGGTGTAGTTTCCAACACTTAGACTCATCATGATTTTTCTTGCAATGATTACAAAATGGTTTTCCTTTTTTAACAGTAAAAGTGGATTTCTGTTTACCCTTTCCTGATGAACTTTCTCCTTTGGATTGCTTAACATTAAATTATTTACTTTTAGCTTTAGGAAAAGATTATTTTGATTGTTTTCCTTTAGCCTCTAAATGAGTGGCTTGTACACATACTGCATCTAAATTAGTGGGATTGAACATAAGAATCATATGTCTTAAGTAACTATGTAGCCCACCTATATATTTTAGCATTGTTTCTTGTGTGTAAAGAGGAACATTCAAAAGTAAAGCTTTTTTCCTAAATTCTTGTGTATAATCTTGAACATTTTGGCCTTTTCCTTGTCTGAAACTTTGCCAATCCATCATGGCTTGTTGCATATAGCCTAAAGGATAAAATTGCTTTCTGAGTTCTTCAATAAATTCATTCCAAGTAGAAATTGAGTTACCTTTTTGAAGCTCAGCTTCCTTCAACTTACTCTCTCACCAGGATAGAGCTGTGCCTCCCATACGAACAGTAGCCAAATGAATTTTTGATTCATCCCCTGCAATCTTTTGGACCCTGCAATAAACTTCTATCTGCTTGATCCAATTATCCAACTTTTTGGCATTAACTTCTCCATTAAACATTGGTAATTCAAACTTACTATCCAATTTGAGTGAAGGGAGAGATTCCACAGTTTTTTTACGGTCATCCGATGAAGAAGGTTTTTTGGTTTCTTTACCTTTCGATTCTTGTGAATCACCTTTCTTATTCTCGGATTTATTTTGTTTTTCACGGGATAATTCCTCAACCAAGCTTCTCATCTCCATGAAAGCTCGGCGGAAAACTTGTTCGGATTCCATCTCTTCTTCGACCATCTTTGAAGCACGCCTTGAGCCAATCTCCGGATTATACTCAACGAGTTTTCCTTCACCCATTTGGGATTTAGACCTTGTCAACATACACTAGCAATCATTGTTAAATAACAACTGCTCTGATACCAAAAAAATTTGATCTGAAAACTGAAAATGCAAGTGTCGCAAAAATCGAATAACACACTTTTGCATTCAAAAGATCTATTATTTCTTGACTTTTTCTTTAATTTTGTATAAATAAACTAAAACCAGAATTAAATTGAAGATCAGAATTAAATAAATAACAGAGAAAATCAGAAGAAATCACCAGCAAATTGATAACGGAGTTCGGCTTCAATAGCCTATGTTTTCGGGTCCGTTCGAAGTGAGGACCATTTCCATTAATTTGTGCATCAAATGGCTTACAAATTAAATACAAGTCTTCAATTCACCTTCTCTGATCGCTGCTTGCCTGTAAAATATCTCTGAGACCTGAAAATAAAGGCCCAAGGCTGTACAAGGCTTAATTAATTCTATAATCTTCTTGAAACTTTTACACAGTCGGCTGCCTATCTCCCTTCAAGTGGAATTTCACTCCTCTTATACCACTTCCAAGCCCGTGGCTCAAGCAGTCAAAGCTTATCTTTTTACATGGGAGGTGCTGGGTTCAAGGCATCTGCCTCCCTTTAAGCACTTTAGTCTTATCTAATTATCTCACATTGGCTGTTTTAAAACGGTTTGTATAGTTTTTTAAGGTTGGCGTCCCCCTTTTCAAATGCCGACGTCCCTTTTGAAGGAGACTAAGGTGCAAGACTTAGCTAAATGCCTATCTTAGGCCGCCGTTGGAGAATGTGGGAAAACACTTGGTCTTGGCATGGTTTGTGTGTGGCGAAGGTGGATGACGTGTGTTGGTTGGTGGTTCCGCCATGTGTTGGTTCGTGGCTTCTTATTACAAAGTGAAAAACAATTATCCCACATTGGTGGGTCTTCAGCAGACTTTGTAACTTAAATACAATTTCACAAACAATAATATATGAAGATTAGGAGCCCAAGGCACCCCTCCACAAGAGTGTGTCGACCCTCGCTGAGGGCCCCCAACAAGCAAATAGCGGGGCCCGCGAATCCTCATATGACCGCCTGCAAAGACTGGAGGCTAAAAACAAACACCAAACCAATTTTTTTGCACCAATTCATATTGCCACGTGTCAAATGGTTATTGGACCACTTGGCGTGTTTAAACAGTGCCACATCATTTTTTGACACCCATGATTCGCCTGTCGCAAGAATGCTTCAAAAAGCTATATCTCGAGCATCCGGACTCCGTTTTGTGTTCAGGAAGAAGCGCCGGAAAGCTCTCGACGAATTCTTCGATGTGCAAATGGTTCGACCAAAAATTGAAGACTTTAAAAATGGAACGGTACATGGATCCACCTGGATCATTCCCATGGGTCTTTGCATGTAAAACATAGCTTCTTCCTCCGCAACTCATCTCTAGCCTCATTTGTCATGTAAGGCTTCTTTGGCAATTGAGGTCCCTTGCCCTGTTTCTGTGGAAAAGGCTTAGCTGGAAATTTCGATGGAAATCTTGCCTTGGGAGTAGAAAGCTCCAAGTCTCGTGCTCCCCTGATAGCATCTTGTAGTGAAGGTGGACCAAATTCCTTCACCCAACCCTGCATAGGCTCAATCAATCCCTCGATAAATAAGGAGGTTAATCGTCTTTCAGAAACATCCAAAACTATGACTGACAACCTTTGAAATTCTACAATGTAGGCATCAAGTGTGCCAACCTGTCTTAGATGTGTCAACTCTCTAAAAAACATCTTAGGATCCTTCTTATCGACCTTGTCTATCAGCCTTTGTGAGAACTCTTTGTACGTATCAATGGACCTGTGCCCTTGGGTTACCAACCCATGGTGCCACCAGTCATGTGCCTCTCCTTCTAGATGAGGGTAGTGAACTTAATCGCCTCTATCTCATGCATGGGGTTCAATTCCAAATATGTGTCCATCTTTTGGACCCAAGCCCTCGCTGTGCAATTCCGCGAACCATTAAAGTTTGGGAGGGTAAGTTTTCCCAAACGTCTCTACATACCCTGATTAGGACCACCTCTATCTTGTCGTGGTCTAGTGTTAGACTTCCACTTGCAGTAATTTAGAAAAGGCATAGCTCCCTGAAAGTCAGGCCTCAATTGCTGGTAAACTCTCCAAAACACAGCCTCCTCTGGCTACTTTGGTCTATCTAGTGCTGCCTCCTACAAAAAGGTAGGCATAAATGGTCTTGGCGGCACACTAGGTGAATTAGTCGCGCGATGAACAGTATGGCTTGTCTCTCCATTTGCAGCTCTACCACCATCATTGTTGCGTAACCCTGAATGATGTGTAAGCTAATTCAAGTATAAATTTGTTTGCTCCTGCTGCTTGACCATATTTATGAGCACTTTTTTCATGAATACATCATCGGGATCATCTACAACTGCCTTTTTACTTCTATCCTCAGCCATTTCCTCAATCACCCTCCCAACTGGAAATCAATAGGAACTCTCTCTGTATTACCTACTGGATTCAACAGTCATCTTCTTAGATAATACCTATTCACACCAGTACTTGGCTGCATATAAAAGTTCTATTTTTCATAAAGTTATTCAATTGAATCTTAACTCGTACATGCAAGTGTTGATCCCTTTATGCAAGTGAAAATTTGACCTCAACTTTGACATGCAAGTGAAAATTTGACCTCAACTTTGACATGCAAGTGAAAATTTGATTTCAACATTGACTTGCAAGCGAAAATTTGATCTCAACTTTGACATGCAAGTGCTGATCACAAACATGCAAGGCTGAAATTCTATTCCCCAATTGAAGATTTGCAATAGGGTTAACTTCCCACACAGGTTGGCAAGATCACCAACGTTGATACCACTGAAATATCCCCAATCAGGAGATATTGTTCCAAACTTGCAAAAATTCTGAATTTTAGCTTGTAGGCATTTTGTCAAACAGTTTTTATGCAGTCTATTATGAAAGAAATCTGATTTCAATCACTTAAACAACTGCAATTTTATTATTAGTCAAGGGAATATTTACAAATAGATATCATGCATGAAACAAGTCATTGACATTTTAACGAACACTTTGTATGCATCCATTGTCTTGCTGAATATATTCATCATTAAACCATGTTAGAATGAATGATATATACAGTTATAGTGGGGTTCCCTAAACCCATATATTGCTGGTTGTTGCCGCATCACCAATGGGTGCACAGGTATCTTGGAAGTCATAACCTAGAATTTTTCATTCATGTACTTCTGATTTTCTGAGACAACATATATATATATATATACCCCACGATCTGCACCCAAAGCTCCCATGCTGCCTCCAAATCAACACGCCAATCCTCCAGCTATGGCATCAACCTTCTGGGCCCCCTCTATGATAAATAACCTGTGATATCTTCCCAATTTGTATGGGCAGTACCAAAATAATTGCCCGTATGCTGAAAATAATCCTCGGTACCTGTGAATGCAGCTACTAGGGTTTGAAGATAAATCCTCTCACCGAAATAACTCTTTCAACTAGGGTCCAAAATTTCTTCTGCATCGAAACCAGGGATCCCAAGGGATTTCACTCGAGTAATAGAAATGAACACGCAGGCTCACCAAACTTTTTCAGAGAATAATAACCATGAACATAGTGATCCTCATATTCTCCTTTTATAACTCCTCCAAACCCTAAAATCTCCACCTTTTCCATTGCCCCCGTTAAAAAATAAAAAATAATAAGTAATAAATGCTCATTAAGGGTCCAACACCCATAGGGGGGAAAATAACATTTTTCCTAGTCATAAGCTATGACTTAAAGCACCTCAATGTGAAAAGATAACATAAAGTGCATTAATGGCATCCTCAATGTAAAAATATAAAGTTAAATGCACCAAAGGGTCCAAATATTCCCTTTATTTCTCACATGTCACAATTCCCAAGGGAATAAATAAGAAAAAGGGGTGGAGTAGGCCAGCTAGGTCTCCGAACATTTGGAAAGGGGCATTACATCCATACACGTGGAAAATAGACGAAATCTGTTAGTTCAAGACCTGTAGTGTCATCATCATGTTGGGAAAGCAATCCTACATGATCTTTCAAGTCCCTCCTAAGAAGACAATGGCCTTGATTAATGCAAAGCAATGTAGGTGTTGACGCGGTGGATTTCACCCTCTGAAGGGAGGCTCAGCTCTCTTCCTTCACGCGACACAATGAAGAGACCCCTCTTGTTGTGAGTTGCAAACGTGAGGGATGAATCTTTAGATTAGGGGCTAGCTCTCCTTGATGCACCTTGAGGCCCTGGATTTCTTACTGCTAACAATGGGGGGGATGAAAAGGGAGAGAAATACTGAAATCAGAACCTAAACTAATGCGGTGATGCACCAAAATGGTTGGTCTACTCAGCTTTGACATACACTTTACACCAGAGAGAAGCAAGCATACACTTCATTCAAATGAGAACCTTTCCTGCATCAGTGTTTCAACAGGGGATCCTATGGAGATATAGGGAGGAAGAACTAACAAAGGTGTTCTAAGACACACTATGGACAGCGTGTTCACATGCTTCTATACTCTGAGCTAGACACTTCTTGTTGACTTGCAAGAGAAGAACTCACAATACACTAGATATGTTGGCATAAACTTATGAAAGCATGAAAAGAAAATGACTTAACATAAGATAAAACCATAGACATGCAAAAGTGCAAGCTCAAATGGAGGTAAAAATGCTTCTTTTGATTCAAGGTAAATTCCTTTAGGGCTTCGCCATACAATGTTGAGAGATCCTTTCTCAAATGAGAAGTTACAAATATATAGAGAACTTGGAAACAGATAGCTGACAAATCAAGGGATGGAAACTCATGCTGAGTTAAGCACTTCTGCAGAGACCACATGACCATGCTGCTGTCGTATTCTTCCAATTGCATATGGGAGAGCCATGTTGTAGATGTCCAAGTTGTTGCCCTTGCTGTTCTAGGCCTGCAAAAGCATGGGATACTCCTAGCAACTGACAAAGCCATCCCCAAGTTGTGTTGACTGGACCATGCTCTTTTCAATGTTGGGTGCAACTGGGTGTGCATTAATGGTGAAGTGTGAAAACACGGGCTGCTCCTTTATAGTTCGAAAACCAATTCTTTTATTGGTTTCAGTAGAGACTATTTCACCTAATAAGTGCATTTACTCTTCTTGCTGACGACACCTGTGCCATTTGCCTTGGTTTGGTTCATCTTTGGGTCTGCGCTTTGACTTGTCATGCTACTTGGAACGTTTTGAGCTTTTACTTTATTGTGCTGCGTGACCACGTTTTGGGTTACCCGCTTTGTTTTCTTTTACTTGGTTATTTCCCTTTGCCTTGGCTTTTTCCCTTTTGTCTTTAACCATTTGGGCTCTCGGGCGCTTGTTATTTCTTGGGCCTTTGGGCTTTTGGTAATGCGAATCTCTTGGGACAAAATGTCCAAAAGAATTCCTTCGGACATTTTGTTCGAATAAATTCTCTTTTGGACTTGCCTTTGCACCTTTCTTTTGGCGGGCCGTTGTGCTGCGCTTTCCTTTGATTGTTTCTTTTTTTGAAGGGCATGTGCCCTTCGAGTCTTTTGCCTTCGTCCTCTCTTTCTTAAAGTGCCCTTGGCAAAGGCTTCTCCCATCCAAAAGCGCCCTCTGCAAGGGCAGGTGCCCTTCGAAAACTCTGATAATGACCCTTTGGAAAAGTGAAAAGAGTCCTCTTTCTTGACCAAGTGCCCTCCGCAAAGACACTTACCCTTCGGACTTTCTGTGACTGTCAAATTTCTTCGGAGATTTTGTCCGAAGGAATTCTCTTTTGGCTTGCCTTCTTCAGTTTTCCTTCGAGCAAAATGTCCGAAGGAAAACTCCTTCCGCTTGTCACTTTTTTCGAAGGGCAAGTTCCCATCGGGCTTCTTGTCTTTGCCCCTTTGCTTCAATAGACTACCCTCCGCAAGGACCTTTCGAGCCAAAAGTGCCCTTCAAAACTTTTGTATTGGTCCTCACGCTGACGAAAAGCTCTCCGCAAGGTCCATTCTGCCTTCAAACATACCCTTTGGAAAACTTGCAACTGTCCACTTGGAGAAGGAAAAAAGCCCTTCGGATTTATGAAGTGTACCTTCGGGTTCTTGAAAGACCCTTCGGAAAAGTTGAAGAGGACCTTCGGAAAAGTGATTCGTCCCTTTTGCCCTAAAAAGGCCCTTCGGCATTTTGAAAATGCCCTTCAGATTTTTTGAAAAAGACTCATCCCTTGAAGAATGTGAGAAGTACTATTTTTAAGACCAAATCGGGTTTGTCAAGCCCTTTTACTTATTTCAGGGTTTTGATTGCTCACAACTTATGAAGTAATCAAGTAGTGCTCCTTGGGGAACCTAAAATACACTGTCCATGAGTAATTCGGGTTTGTAAACCCGAATTACTTCTACTTATAAAACATTTAGAAGTTAAGCACTGTTGGAAACCCGATTTGCACTATGCCCTTAGAAACCCGAAGTTGTCATTGTTGGAAAACCCAAAGTCCTCCCAAAGACTTGCCATTTTCTTGTCTGAAAGCTCCATTTTTCATAGTTAGGCAAATTTTGATATGTGGGCGAAAAATGGCCGACAGGGCCCCCACAAAAGCGAGAAAATTGTTATGTTCCAGCTAAGAATAAAAAGGGAACGTAAGAATGCAAACACTGATTTTTATCTTTCCCAAAAATCAGATTTTTACACACATACACAACAGCGTCTTGAGAGGAAAAACATGAATTTCTCGATCACTTTCTAGCACTTGATAGGACGGAGAAGGTTATGTATAGGTTCTGAAATTCATTACTCAGAAAAATTAGATCTGAGAGGTCAAACACAGCCATGTATGGAAGGGGAAAATTATGAATTTTATGACATGTTCCAGCCCTTGGGTCAAGAAAGGTATGAGTATGTTTATTTCCGTGATTGTCCACATGAAAAATCAGTGATCTATTTGTATATACAACCATGTTACCATAAAGGAAAAGCTGATTTGGTCCAGCTCATACAAAATTTTGGAAACATACTTATGTTGGCACCTTGGGAAGGTGATGTAAGAAGCATTCACAATGGGAAGGTACAGCCTTCTTGTGGGAATGTTTGGGAGCTATTGATGAGTTTGAAGAAGATCCAATGCATGCTTGAGATGAGTGACAAGGGTTAGCCTCTTGTTGAGTATGTGTTTCACACTTGGATGCCCATACATGGTGACGGATATATCTTATAGGCACCACCTCTTGAAAGGTATAATGGTGATTTCATTTTGCAAATTTGGTGGGTCATGGTCCAACACATGAGAGGGTTTTGCACACGGGACGAGGAGTTTGGTTTCCTCATGATTTACGTAACAACGTTTGGTCACATCTCACCCATTTGGAAGGTATTAGGGAAGGGAGTTTGCTCATCCACCACTTGGTGTTGAAAAGAGTGATTGATTGGGAACATATGGAGCTTTTGGAAGGCTACGAGGACACTTCTAGCATGTGGGGACAGCCCCCAAAGCACATGTACAATAGTATGAAGGAACCAATTGAAGGTTCTTTTCCTTGGGATAGAATCACAGATGGACATTGCATCATAAGATATGTTGGGACACCTCTTTGGGTATTGCAATTGCTTGAGGACAAACAATTTTGGGTGGGGAGGACTGTAATGTCCCCATTTTTGATCTAAACCCTCATGGGACCCTTAGCCCATTCTTGTTTCCGATGGCTAAGGGTAGAGGAATGAAAGGGAGCATTGTGGGCCACTTGTGAGGAGTTATTAATGGAAATGGTACTTTATATTTCTAATTTTGAGTTGAGTTATGAAAAGCACCTTATGTTTCTATCTCACTTAGGTGGTGGGGTTTATAAGGCCTAAAGGAAAATTAAAATCTTTTAATATTTTAAAAAGAAAGGTAACTCTCCCCTCCAATTTTGGGCGCTACACTTGGAGTGGTATATAAAGGCAAGTAATGATTCATTTGAAGGGTTATGCAATCTGGATATTGAAATTCTTGTGCAATGTTAAGCTTGAACAAGTGACTTGAGGATGAAACCCTTCAAGTGCACCAAGGGATTTGGGGACGAAAACCTCTCTTCTCTACTAGAGTAACTCTATTCAAGGGTTGTAATTGTGCATAAGTATATGCAAGAAATTCTACAAAGGTGTCTTTTGACACCACCTTCATCAAGAGATTGGTACTATCCTTTGAAAAATTGAAAATCTTCAATTTGCAGGGAAAAGAAAGATGGGCGAACTCCGTGGAGAAGCCCTAGAATGAGTTTGAAGTCTTCCAAAGTGTGGCGACCTCCTTTGGGAGGGTGGCGACCCCTCACAAGAAGAAAATTTGGTCTTTGGAACCCTCTTCGAGTGTTAAGGTAATTTTCATAATTTATTTCAGTCATTGGTGAATTGTTTGGAACAATTGGCATGCATAAAAGGACATTCTAGGTCCTGTCACGTTGGTCTTTTCGTGATGAACAATATATACAAGAACCATTCAAATTATGCATAACTTACAACATTAATAGATAAACAAGCATATTCAAATTAGTTTCGACAATTTTCATTTACAATAATTTTGGCACTTGGGTGACTTGATTGGCGAGCTCCTGAAGGTGATTTGGTGAGGGAAATCCAAGGGATAATTTTCAGAATTGTTTCTTCTAATTTTCTGAGGTGTGGCGACTCACTCGGGAAGCGTTTTGAGGCATTTAAGGGTTGAAAAATATAGCTTTGTGGAGGGTATTTCCAACTATTCGTCAATTTATTTGACCCCAAAAAAGGTACTTAACTTTCTAAATAATTTTCAGCTTCTTGTGGAACTATTTGGATGCTCTTTAGCGTAAATATCATATAATTTTTCCATGTAGGGTTTGGCTGTTTATAAATTTTCAGATTTCAGTTTGGTGCTTGAATTGGCTAGCGTTTGTTGGAAAACCCTTTTTTTTGTCTTTCGTCCCAAATTGGGGACATTACACTCCCGTAACGTTTGATTAGGGCAGTAGCCTCATTTGATATGCGCATTGAAGTATTACCTTCCAAAGTTCTTACTGTCAACTTTGTGAATGCATCATTCACACTTTCAAAATGTTTCCTACCTTTTTCGTGAGTGAGTTGAGGGAGAAAATCATAGATCAACCTACCAGGGGTATACTACCTATCTTCAGAGAGCCCTGGCCAAATTCTCATAATTGCGATCAAGTAAACCAAGTATGAAGTCATGTATAATTCTTGGGTAGATTCCAAATTCACTAGCTGCTCATGAAGATTGTCACTGAGGATTTGGTCCCAATCAATGAATCGTTTCCCTTTACAAATGATGTTAATGAACATGCACATCCATTATTGGAATATATTGGTGGATTTATGACCCATTACTCTATTCAATCACCATGTCGGACAATTTTTCACAAAAATCAGACCTGTACAGTGTTTTGGGAAACTTTGAAGGTCCTTTTCTCTTCTTCTTTAGCCAAGATTGAGTTATCATGTTCAAACACTTATTTGTATGCTATTCTCAGAACTCTTGTCCAATTTGCTTATCTCTACCACTTCACCATGGTGTGCAATCTCGAGTGTTATACTCATGGATGGACCATATAACTTTGCTATCAACACATCTTTGGAAGACCTGATTTCCCTAGTCTCTTTGTTGTAGTACTTCGCACAAGCGACTACAAAGTCAGTACATTGGACCGACATAGTGAATGCAACAGCGTTCACAAGTCCACTTTCAAAAATGTGTGGCCCTATAGGGGTTCGCTTACCTTCTTCCATCCTTCCCCAAATTTCTTCCGAACCTATATGACCAACTTTAGAGTCCTGAATCTCAGGAAGATTTTTTCTGAAATAGACATCTTTTCGTATCCCATGTATTTGAACTTCATTTTTCTTGGCTTGATGAGACAAAAGGTTGTTTCAGCAAGAAGATCCAATTTCCTATATGTGAAATCAAGAGGCAAGAAATGCTCCTAGAGTCCTATGGATACTATGGATGGATTAAAGCGGTCATAGAACTTGGCAAGATCTTTCTCCAAAGCTTTCTCTGTTCTTCGCAAGATTACAATGGAATCATAGGTATCAACAATGCTACCAAGGCGCGAAATAGTACCAAATTATGACGCTAAACAAGCAATGGTGTTTTCAGAATGCTTTGCGTGAAAGAGTACTCAAGAAGATGAATGCAAGTGGGGAGAAGACAAATGGGAATGAGGGAAACAACAAAATGAAAGTGCTGCAAACTCAGGGTATGGAGATAGAAAGGCGATGAGCATGAAAAAGATGGACAACATAAGAAAAATACAATGAATAATGAGAACGAGGAGCAAACTTACTTTGAGGAAAGATCCTAAGAGAAAAATGCGATGTCCAACACTAGTATGAAGGTGGGAGAGGCATTTAGAAGTACAAGCAAAGTAGGTCAGATGTTTTGATGCAACTAGGAACAATTCAAGTGATTATATAAAGGGTTTTACGCGCTTTTCAATGCATTTAAAACACTGTTGACCTTATTTCCAATGTCTGTCGACCCTGTCAAGTAGCGTGAGCACCGATGGAACCTTCTTTTATTTGTTTTTACCAGTTTTCGCTTGGTCCATTAGGTACTTCAAGCATCTATCACACCTTCCCTAGATTTTGCCTGGATGCGATTGACCCAATGAAATTAGTTTAATTCCAACACTTAGAGAATGAAAATGCTCTCGTAGACCTTTTTGGGCTGATTGAGCCTTTTGGGCACCTATGGAGCTTGAAATAGTTCGTTCTAGACTTCGTCGGGCCCATCAGGTACCTTGGGCACATGTGGCACCTTAAGCACCAAGACCTTATTGGGTCTATCAGAACCAAGAGGAATTTGAAGAACTAGAGAACGAATTGAGCGGATTAGGTCTTTTTGGCATCGAAGGAACCCATGGAGCAAATTAGGGGTATGGAAATTAGAAGGAACTTGAGTTTTTGAGGCACAAAAATGGACTTTTTATGCTAAGTATTTATACTCATTTCATTTTTACGACTTAGTTTATGCAATGAACCAAAAATTGGAAGGTTTTGGGGAGTTCAATTTTTAGTGACAACATGCCCATAGAAGATCCAAATCATTAGAGAAAGGCCAGCCCCAACAACACTCATAGAGCTCATAATTTTCTTGGGGCAAGCCAATTTTTACCATTAGTTCATGCTTGGATTCTCTCAACTTGCATCCTGAACAAAGAAACCAAAGGGGAGGGGGAAGGTTAAGTTTGTGTGGAACACAACACAACAACAAGCTTTGGAGGAGTTAAAAAGGTGACATTTCTCAACACCAATCCTTGGCTAACCAAATCTACAACAACCTTGTGAGATTGAAGTTGATGCTTTAGAATATGCACTCAGTGCAGTTCTCACCCAACACAAGGATCTAATTGCCTGCCACAGCGAAACATTCACTAATGCTCTACGTAGGTATCCTACATATGACAAAGAGCTCCATACCATTGCCCAAGCATGCAAACAATGGAAGCATTGCATTTTGGGAATGAAGACCATCATCTATACAAATAACAAGCCTTTGCAGTTCATGTAGACCCATGGCAAGTTACAAAATGATTGCCATCAAAAGTGGTCTACCTACCTGTAATAGTTCTACCTTAATATCAGGGACCAAAAAGGTAGTTCCAATCAGGTTGCTAATTGTCTAAGCCACCCTCCAATTGCAACACTATCAATAGTTCTGGATTCATGCGGCCACGAGACTTCTGAATGGCCCATGCTATATGGTAGTGACCTAGAGTTTTCTACTATATATCAAACACTAACTACATGACAACTAGTTGGAGACTACCATCTACAAGGGATTTTGTGTCACTTGGAAATGTTTCGATGGTGGAGTGCCAAAAGATGATTTGCGAGGCACACTACAGTCAAGATGCAAGACACATTGGTCGAATCTTCGTCATGATGTCAACATGTATATTAGATCATGCACAACGTGCAATAGCAAGACCAACCAACAAGAAGCAACGCCTTCACACACCTCTAGCAATAATTGATTAACCTTATGAGTCAGTCTCCATGGATTTCATGTCAGGGTTGCCCATGACTAGATGTGGTCATGATTGTGTCTTCGTTGTGGTTGATGGGTTTTCCAAGATGGCAATGTTAGTGCCTTTTACAAAGGGGATCAAATCTAAAGACATTGTAATGCTTTACTTTGGGCATGTGGGTCCACTTCGGCTTACCACAAATCAGTGGGTCAGATAAGGACAACATGTTTCTCAGTGCTTTTTGGACTACATTGTGGTCCATGATGTGCACCAAATTGACCAAGTCCATCACTTTTCATCCATAGATGGGCAAACATATGTGGTTAATTGTATGATTGTGCATCTACTTTGGATGTATTACTCAAAAATTCACGGACATGGGATGATAATTTACCATATATCCAACATATCTATAATCGAGCCTTCCATGGTTCCACAGGACATCACACTTTTCAAGTTTGTCTTGGGTTTCAGCCGCTGGCCCCCATTGACGTGTTATTACCTATTGCACTTGAGGGAGTATCTCTCCATGCACAAAAAGAATTAGGTAAGGTAACAAATCGAACAAAAAGTGCATGAAATCCTACATAAAACCAACCAAAAGAACAAGCAATATTATGACCAACGTCGGGTCCCTCACCAGTGCTAGGTTGGTGATAAGGTATGGCTACATTTATGAAAAGATTGTTTGAAAGGCCTGAACAAGAAACTTAGACCTCTCCGATACATGCCTTACTGGATCATCAAGCAAGTGGGCACTAACCTTTGAGCTCAACTTGCCACCCCATCTTGGGTTGCATCCAGTGTTCAATGTGGAACTGCTCTGGCCATACTTTCCACGTCTCTTGGATACTTCAAATATTGTTGAATAGTTGCAAGTCAGAGTTAAATCTTGAATGTTCAAGACCATTCACTGTTTATCAAGTCATCAACACAATGGTAAAAGGTACTTGATATTAGCAAACTCCCTTGTATAGAGTGATCAAGGTAGTGCGGTTTTCTCACCAAGGAAAGTGATTGACTAGGAGCCAGATTCAACAAAAAATTCCACATTTGGTTAAACACCTAGATGTAATGGGGCCCATTGCGTCTTAATGGGGGACGAATGATCCCAACAGTGACTTAGGCATATTGAATGACAATTTTGGGCCATTTTCAGAAAATTAATTTTTTCTGAAAAATTTCTGCGCAATCTAAATTGCAGTTTTAAAGGACTTCGAAGCATTTTTGGAGCTCAGAAAATGCATGATCAATTTGATCTATTTAAGTGACAACCTAGATTGCGAGTCGAGCTTTCTAGAAAGGTAAATGGTTATGAAATTGGAGCCTGCTTAGAAAAGTTATGACCTTGACAAGGTGGCGACTCCAATTGGCTATAATTAGCAATTATTATTTTATAAGATTTCTTATTTGTAGGACTTATTCTAGTTCGATGCGTATGCATGTGGAATGACTATGATTAGCTTTGTTTATCTTTAAGAAAGTTTACTTAGCCTTAAAACAAGGTTTCGCCCTATTGTAATTGAAAATGGATAGAATAGATCTCTTCCACAAAGATATCTTTCTTTTTAGAAATTCTCATTATTTTGAAATAAAGCTTTGTTTTCTATTCTTGCAAATTTGTGTCAATTTAGTAGAGAAGACTTTGCTTTATTATAACATGCTAATTCCTAACAATTGGTGTGTTGTCATCCGGATTGTATCCTTAGTCCGAACCAATCAATCTGTGGAAGAGGATACTTGTTCTTGATGGTTAGTTTATTCAATCTCTAAAATCAATACACAATCTGCATGTACCATGTTGTTTTGGCACCATGACAATAAAAGAAACACACAGAGATGTGGCTGGATAGATTACTCCTGATCTAATAAATCTTGAAGCTGTTTCTTTACCTTATTTGTCTCCAAAAGTAATTGCCTATATAAACCAATGTTGGGAATAAGGCAAGGTGATGGCAACTGGATCTCATGTTGTGCCACTCTTTTTGGTGGCGTGCCTTTGGGCTCTTGGAATATTGACTTGAAGTTTTGCAACAACTCTTCATTTTGATTTTGCTCTTTGTTAGTAGATATGCTGGAAGAAGCTTTATATTCAGCAACCTCATTGTCTTGCTTATCTCTCAAAAGAAGCAAAGAAAACAACCAACTAGCATCAATCAACTGTTTACCTGTTAAAACTTACCAAGTAGAGCTTGGATTTACTTTGATATGCATCGATGATGAAGTTTTCCTTGCCCTTGACCAAGTGGTACTTGTTGGCTCTTGTCATGAAAATATCATCTCTCACATACATATATGGGCGGCCAAACACTACCCTACAAGCATCAAGTGTCACAACATCTACTTCAACCTCATCAATAAAATGCTCATTTATCCCAAACTAAATTTTGCATTGTTTGGTGACTTCTATTTATGCTACCTGTTTCACCAACCCAATGAATAAGGATGAGAATTATCATATGTAACCAACCCAAGCTTGTCTATCAATTCTTTGGAAATTAGAAAGAGCATCGATTTTTTTCTTCTTTATTTGAATCCTAATATGAAACTCCTATTCCTTGCATCTTTGCTACTCAAACATACCTCTCTTTCGATGGAAGCGCAAGCAATCTTCTCATCCATATCGGAGTTGCTCCCCATCTCCTTCCCTTCTATCAAACAAGTCACAACCTTTTGCTTATTGCAATTATTGGGATGTGATTTTGGAGGAAGCTTCTGACATTTATCATTATAACGACCATCTACATCACAATCTTTACAATGATTTTTAACATCTTTATTCTTTGTAAGACTTTTAGCTTCCACTTACCTTTACCATTTGGCTTTGTAGCACCATTTGATTTGAAGACGATGAGGAGGATGATGGATCGTTCTTGTCCATATCAAGATAATGTCCTTCAGCAGATTCCTTCTTAGTGGTATTGGGGTTGGGTATCAAGACTTGCCCCCTTAGATGGCTATGATGTCCACCAAGGTACTGTGCCAACATATCATGATCTTGTGTGCACAATCTATAATGTCCCCCTTTTTGGCATAACTTGCTTATGGGCCCGTAGCTTGATTTGTTCCCACAAGGCTAAGGGAAAGAAAGAGGAAGGGAATGTTGAGGGGGCTAATTTAAGAGCAAAAAGGTGAAAAATACTTAAGTATTCTAATTTTCAGTTGAGTTATGCAAAAAGTAATATTGATCTAATTTTCACTTAAGTAGGGGACCTTTAAGGGTCATGAGAGCCTAAACCCTCAAAAAGGAGTTTTAAAAAGGTAAAGTTGCTTATGATTCAAAAGACACATCCCTCCAACTTGGGCAGCACTTTTAGGGGATGATTATAAAAAACAATTGAGGATTCATTTGGAAGGTTATGCCTAATTTTGATATTGAATCATTGATCAAGTATGTCAAACTTGTTCATCATATCTTGAGGACGAAAACCTTCATGAGTGTTAAGGGTTTGGCGACGAAAACCTCCATTCCTATTTGGGCAACTCTATTCAAGGGCTGTAGTTGAGCTTCAAAATTGCATGATTACATGCAAGAGGATTTACAAGGGTTTTTTGGACACCACATTCATCAAAGAATATTGCAAACTATATAGAGAGTTGGTTTTCGGATAAATTGCAGGTCTTGGAGATTGGTGACTTGCATTGGGAGATTGCTAGCGGGGTTTAGAGCCATTCCCTTGGGTGGCGAATTGTTTGGGTCAAGAAGAAGACCCCTCTTGAGAGGTTGTGCTAGACGGAGACCCTTGAGGGTTTGAAGATTTATTGGTGAATTTATTTTACTTGGGAGACTTGCCTAGGGCATCATAAGAGGCCATTTTGGTGGTCAATTGATGAAATAAAATATTCTGAATTGTTTTATATTTATTTCTGAGGTGTGGCGAATCATTTTGAGGAATTGATCATTCTTGGAGGGTTTTTAGACTCCAATTTGATAAGGTAAATTTATAATATTATTTCTGATTTATTGGAGAATAAAATCACAAGGTTTTGGAGGGTTTTTGTGAGCAAATATAAAGGTGTAAATTCTGAAATTTTTAGCAGTTAAAATTAGAAGTTGAACGATTCACTTGGAAGGGAAGTTGCAAGGGTTTGGGGTGCTTGTTGGCCCTAAATCATTGGACAAATATTATCCTTAATATTTGTAATTTTTTTTGATAATTTCCAGCTTGTTGATTGAGGGTTTTGACCTCATTTGATCACTTGATTTTCACGGTTGTGAGATGAATTTATTTGGTAATTTTCTAGCTTGCTTGTGAATTGTAGCGATCTGATTTTCTATTGTCCAGTGGCTATTTTGGGGGACTAATCTCAGATTTCATTAGCTCGAATTAATCGCTGGTCTTACCCAAATTTGCAAGCTATTTTCAAGGGTTTACATCAGGTTTGGCGTGTGGGAAGGCTGGCTTGTGTTCGCTGGAATTTGGGTATATATATTCAGCTAAGGTGATCATCATTTCTAGGTATTTATTACAGCAGTTTGCATCATCTTTTAGAGTGTATTTTCAGTTTTTAGAGTGGATATCGAGGGCTGTAATTGTGGCTTAATTTTTGCCATAATGGCGTTTAACATTTGGATCACTTTGGAGAGGTGTTGTGGTTGTTTGATAGACCTAGAGTGGCTGGTCTATTTTATTATTTTCAGATTTATGATTGGGGTTTGTGCCCAATCTCATTATTTCTTGCTTGTCCCAAATTGGGGACATTACATAATCCTATTTGGATTGCACATTGTGTCCTTGCCTTTGCCTATAATATTTCCATTTGATTGCACATTTATCTTTATAATGAATAGAATAAAAATAAATTTTGATTAGCTTCTTAGATTCACCCATTTAGTAGTTGGTGGCAAATTATTCAAAGCCAAAGAATGAGCATAACTTTGCCACCTAGTGAATGCGTGTCTAGAAAATGTCAAACATGCAACATAAATTTCCTGCTCTTCACTAATATTTTACAAGCTGAAATATACCTCAAGTTTGGGTAAGCCAATTGTCAAGCTTTTCTGCATCCACCTCTCCTTTATAGGACTGTCTCTACTTTTGCCTTTGCTTTAAGGGTGGTTGAGTTAGGGGAGTTGGGATGCCATGGAGCTGCTCATTTTATTGGTCTTTGGGAATCCCTCTCTTGCCTATTCATGCACTTTGGGTATTTAGTGAAATCCCAACCTTGCCAGTGAGTGCCTCCATAATCTTCTCCATCTTGTTAAGCTCTACCATTGACTAGATGATGCTTGCAACATCTGCTTCCAACTTTAAGAACCTCTCCTCTTGGGAGTTTTCATATTTTTGAGGTGTCCCTCTTTCTTCATGAGCAATGCTGCTTCTCACTTCTTGATTTCACCGCCTTGTGGATGTCTCTTGCTGTGGGGGAATTGAATCATCTTCTCCTCGTGCTTTAGTTGATTTATTCATGGACGTACATCTGCAAAACCGATCACACCACACAAACCAAGGGCCAGAACCTGCTATGATATCAATCCGATCCATGATTAGGATAGATATTTCTTTACTAATTCGCCAACAAGAATCTTAACATGCTGAATTCTGATATAACTGAAATATGAACTGATTTTAGTTGCTGTTCCTTATGTGTTTTCAGTTATGCTTAAAAGCAAAAATGTGCATGTAATTGTGAAACTACTTAAGTGCTGGAAATTGTGACAGCAGTTGCATATAATGCAATTGAGAAATTAATGACTGAAAACACACATACAATGGAAGATAATGACAAGGAATTACCTTGGAGAAACCCAATGTGGGAAATCTCCAGCTACTTGGGGCTGCACCTCCTTATGTTAACCAAAATCAGAAAGAATTACAATCCAATTGCTCCCATTGAGCCTCCAAGAACACTGTGGGACTATCTCAGCACTGCTAAAATGCCCTCACAAGCTTGGCCTGCTCTGCAACTTATTCAAGACGAATTACTTCACTCCTACACTCAGTTGTACAAGCTCTCCTACAACTCTAGATCATTTTACAAGAAGCTCAATGGGCATATCTATGTTTCAACATGAGTAGCCAGGCAGCACAAAAGACACAAAACACCAATTCACCTCAACACTTGGAAGGTGGAATGGCATGGCTTCTCTTTTGGGCAGTTGAGTTCTTATTTTGTCCTATTCTACATAAATTCGGCAGTGACGGATGTGTCTGCTTGACCTATTTCCTGCTGCTGTAGATTGGACGAATTTGGCAGTGCCGAATAAGATTGTTGCAGTGGTACGATAAGGTGATGAATTCATCACTTGTTCCTGTTTTTGAAACTGCTTCTGGTCACTGGGTGTCCTGATCACCCTAGAGCCTTCCTAATCTTGCTCTTCCTCTAGTCGGTTCTTTGCGCATTTTTTTTGTACGCTTTCAGCATTACAAGTGTGGATGGAAACATATCTTGAGTCCATCATACAAACCATGAATGGATCTGATTTGTCTGAAAAACTGTATTACAACAAATAGTGAGTGATCCGATTCGGATCACACATTGTGAGCTTTTATGAGAAAATTTGAGAGAACATTTGAGGATTTGGAGATGAAGCTTGTGATTAATTTTTAAATTTTTAATTGAAAGACTATTAAGGGAGGTCATTTAATGCATGTAAAAGTTAAATTTAGAAGATTTCCATACTGAGCAATTCAGAGTAGAAGATTTTTTTGAGGCCTGTGTCATAAAATATGCAAGTTCAGTTTTGATTTTGCAATTTATGAGGTAATATTTGCAATTTAGGATTGTTTTGGTTTAGATGCAAATTGTAGGGAATTTTAAACATTATGAGGTTTTTGTGAGCAAATTTCAACAAATTATTTGAAGATTCGGTGTTGAAGCTTGCATTTAAGATTTAAATTTTAAAGTGCAAGATAATTAGTGTTTGTAATTTAGCGTCTATAAAGGTTAAGAGTAGAAGGATTTTGTGTCCAGTGATTCAGGGAGAGTAGATATTCATAGATGGAGATTGCATTAACACATTAAAAGTGATACGATGGTGTGAAGTCCTTTGCTGTGCCTTCATTCTTTTCATGATTGCAAATTTTGGTACCGTTTTGGATACTATTTTATAGGAAGTCCTTGCAGCTTCTCTCTATATTTCGTTGCAAATTTGATAATAGTTGGACATGTAAATGAATTAAGCAGCATTTGAGCCTGCTAATATACATTCTGCTGCTATCTTCTAGGTTGAATATACTTGCTCCTGGCATTTTCTTGTTAAAAAAAATTCTGGCAGTTGAGGGACATATCCATGGCATTCTCTACCACATTTTTGGGTGGAATTTTGTGTACTCTTCATAATCCAAGACTTTCAACTGCTAAACAACACAATGCTCTGTTAACTGTACCAATTTCTCATGGTAAACGTAGTGCCATTATCATACGTGCTAGTCAGGATGGCCATGCTGTCTCAGGATCCAGTAAAAGTGCAAAATCCGATTCCTTGTCCGATATCCATACAAATAATGCCGGCAAGACCTCTGCTGTGGCATACCCTAAAAGTTTCAAGTTCATAGAAAGTTTTAGACTGCCAGAATTCCTGATGCCAACTACATCTGGAGAATCTACCAAGGGTTTTGTTCAGCAAGCTGAACAATCAATTGAACGTGTAAGTTTCAGGCAGTGATGATTTTCTTCTGAATTTCAATTTAATGATGTAGATTATTTGATCTTGTTTTCATTGCTAGTTTTTTAAAAACTTATCACTGGTTGAAGATGTGTTATTTTCAATATCTAGGAATTTGTAGCACTTTAGGTTAGACTATAATGTGATTTAATCTTGTTTTAATTTCTTTTCTATCAAAACATTTCATAAACACATGATAAATAATTGGTGCGGTTTTTTTTTGCATTATCAAATTTACAAATGTTGGAGTCTGATGCAATGAGACTCCCATTGACTTGTCTTTCCAAGATCTGGGTATTAGTCTGTGTTATCCCACAGTTTGGTACAGGTCGAGGGATGACAAAGGAGATGTGTAGAGTATCTCCTTAAAAAAAAAAAGGTAGTGGGAGAAGATTCCTCCCCACCAAGAGTGCATTTCTAGTAAAAAGTATAGAAATTAAAAGATTTTCAAACAAGGATGCAGTTGCTATGAATATAGACGATAAAAATAAGCCAAATAAAGACATGGACCACAATGGAGGGATCATCAATTTTCTTATAGTATTGAAAACTACATACAATGAGACATCGGATTTATAAATTCTGAAAATTATGCATCAATGTGAATTTTAACTTATGGACAGTTGAACAAAATCTATAGGAAATAGAAAGAAAGGTAAGCAACTTAAAAAGGGGTATTCTCAATCCTCTTCATTGAGGCAAACCTTAAGTACTTGTACCTTATCAGCTTTATCATGACCACTATCATCATTATCCTCCTTGTATATGGCATGTAGTGGAACCTTAACCGTGTCCTTCCAACTGCATAGTTATGGGATTCTCCATGTTGACCTATTAAGCATCCTCTAGTTTTACATCCAATTGCCATTGGTCCCTGCCATTACTTTGGAGGCTTCCTTGTCTGTTAACAAAGGTTGCTACGAATATATAATCTTACTTGTCAATGGGAAGGCCTCTCTACATTTCTAATTGAGGAGTCTAATGCCTCAATTTCCGATGATATGTTCCCTAGAACTGATTAATATTCACATCACCCCATTTCCTGCCAAGGCACTATATCTTTGTGGCACCCAAGAGCTAATTATTTCAATTCAAGGTGCTTTCCTGGAGCGAGGGATTATCATGACCTTACAGAGGTGACTGGACATGGACTAACTATCTCTCCTTTTATTCAAAACCATTGCATGGCTTTTCTAAATTGACCTTTGCACTGTTCTGTGTGTTTGAGAATTTTCTGTGCATTGCAGTAATGGCATCCACTTCTAAAGCCAAGGGTAAAGCAATAGCTACATAGGAAAGGGGTGCCAGTTCTAGACTACCATCTTAGAGAATTTTTCAATGTGATTGACAATAAAGCTCTGAAGCTTGTATTGGCGGAAGAATTTTTGCATGAATTCCATTGAAGAGGCTCTGCAGTATGAATTCGGGGAACATTTGAATAAACTGGTTCAAAGCAAGGAACCTTGGTTATATCTCTCCCTATCAGACCTTGGAGACAAAGGGTGGTGGAGTTTAGATTGGAGAATTGATGGAGAAGGTGAAGGCCCTTGGGACTGAACTGAGGAGACGGGAGGAGGCTGGTGTTAGTGTCCATAATTATGTGGCCCAACTAAAGGTGGCATGAGCTTGTTTAATATTCCACATCATGAATGATGTTATGTGTATTGTCCCCATTTTCGTAATGGTCACAGTTGATTTGGGTATTTAGCCTTTTCACTATTCCCATGGGCTAAATTGCATTCGAAGGGAATGATTGATTGAAACAAGGAGTAAAAAGTAACTTAAGCGGTTCTATTTTTAAGTTGACTTTATAAAGTGTTCTAATTTTGAATTACTTTATAAAAGTTACTTAAGTTGGTAAAAAACACTTTGTCTTAAAGTGACATTGTGTACATAAAAACCTTCATTTAATTAAGTTCAAGTGGGACCTATTTGGAGTGCTCCACTTGAGGGCTTTAAAAGGTGCATTTGGAGATCATTTTTCATTCATTGAGTTATGTTATTTTGATTTGGAGATATTTCCTCTTGGCTGCAACTTGTTTCAGCTTGAATTCAAGGACGAAAATGCATGGAGATTTGTAGGTTGGACGAAAACCCAATCCTACTTTGTGAGGTGGATTCATCCAGGATTCACTATTGGACATATTTGCAGATTTGTGATCGGTTTGGGGTCATTTCCAGCTAGGGTTTGAACCCATTTTTGGAGCTAAATTGTAGATTTGAAGTTCCAAAGACTTCTTATGCATTTTCTATGTTGGGCGGCCAAATCTGAGGACTTTATGGCATCATTTGAAGGTGGTTTTAGGTTTTTTGTAGCTGTCCCTGATTTTATATGAATTTTCTTCTATTTTGGGTGACTAGGGTTTGG
The DNA here is from genome assembly GCA_037957365.1 of Torreya grandis. Lineage (NCBI taxonomy): Eukaryota > Viridiplantae > Streptophyta > Pinopsida > Cupressales > Taxaceae > Torreya > Torreya grandis. The sequence continues at coordinate 1,655,789 of JARHVA010001116.1, read as the reverse complement.
AGGAAATTGCCTATTTCAGTTTCATATTTCAGTATTATTATTTCAGACTACAAGAGCTAGGGTTTGGAGAATACATTTGGCATCCTTTGGACCTATTTCAGCGTAGGGTTTCATATTTACCCTAGCCGATTTGCATTGGAGAGGTGTTGGTCATTGATAAGGCATCATTTTGGAGCTTCATTTCCAGATTTGCATTAGAGGAGTTGCTGGTCTGAAAATACTCAGAAAATCAGTCCATTTCCAACCATTGTCTTCTTCACATCATTTGCTCTTATTGTCCAATATTACTTCTTTGTAACCGGATATGTTTGCCTTGTTAATAAACTCTCTTTGGTGTGAAAATCAAGCTTAAATATCTTGTTGTTGTACTCAGATCAAAACTTTGTTAAGTCTGATATACTTTGCTTTCAAGGAGAAATAAGGAGCTTTTTATGATCTCTCTCGTGTTTCAATATATGTTTGTATGGTGTTATTTTATGTCATTGCTCATGAAAACATAAAGCATAAATCACAAATAGACATCCAAAACCATCAACATATTCAGAAAATTAGATTGCATGCAAAGTGTTTGACAAAATGTCGAACAACACAAACTGAAAAATTAATGGGCAGATTGACAAGGGGTTCTTACATTATGTGCCCTCGTCTGTCAGTTCTAAGATAGCTTCAAGCATTCTCAAAAACTGTAAATACTGTTATCCCACATTCTGGCATGAAGATGCGTTCAGCTCCATTTTGGACTACCACATTGATTGTAGTTTATTTGGCACTCAAATGCAGAAGGGTAAGGCCAACAAAAGCAGAAGCCGCTGCAAGGAGATCTCAGGCGGTTATAGACATGGAGCAGCTCATGCACAAACTCTTAGAACATGAGTGCACAGAGCTTCAATGATGGGATGAGAAACTTGATATGGAGGGGCTAAGAAGGGGTCCTGCAAGACTGTATGTGGTATTGGATTCCTGGTGCAATGGTTTTACTTCTTATGTTCATGTATAGTTTTTTGTATTGGTTACAAACTTTAAACCTGTGTCGTGTGTAGTTAATCCGGGCAAGTTTTCAGTTTTTTGGGTGAGGAGTCCTACAAACTCTTGGGAGATGGTTTATAATATATGCTAGTTGTTTGCACCACCTGGGTCTTGTGGTTGGTTTAGAAGCAGGTTTGTCTTGAAAATCTGTTTTTTGAAGGACTGGAAAGATTGAATTTCTGGGGTAGTCCCTTGTTTTATTTTTTGGGGAGGAGCCCCAAGGCCAACTATTAGCCTATCATAAAAACAACCGTTTCCATTGTTTTGGACATTATATTCCACTTAATAGAGTGGATGAGTGGACGGATTGCTTTTTAGCAATTGGGGAACTGCTAACCTATGGAAATAATTGGGTGCCAAACTGGTGATTCTCTAGAAATGCATTCCCATGTATTCTCCACCTTGCAATGGGTCCATCTTGGCTAATTGTTGATCTATTCTCCTTCACTGCTTGTATTTTGAATGAATGTCTGAGCTCAACAAAAATTTAGAAACTGTTTTCAGATTACCTATCTAGAGAATACATTTTTTAAAATGGCCTTTTGAGCCTCTCTTTATCTTTGGTTCATGTATTGGTGATACACTTTTAGTTAGAATCACATACCATTGTGGATTTATTGCAAAAGAGGCCATTGGAAGCAGGGTATTCCTCTTATCTCACTTGATCCATGTTGGGCTTAGGAGTGGCACATTGGACAACTCACAAACTGACTAGTAGATGGATATAAGTAATCTGCAATTTATGTCAAACATGCAATGAAATGAAAAACAAATGTGGAAGCACCTTTACACATTCAATGAGAACAAGGGGATAGCAAATAGAGCTCTTTTATTCATCCCAAATAGGATGATATACATATTTGTACAATTGTAATGTTCCCAAATGGGACAATTAGGCAAATTTGGGGTTTTCCAACAAACCCTATCTAATCCAAAACCCCTTCAAAGAATCTGAAAGTACAAATTCGGCCAATAACTCACTTAAAAAAATGAAGCAATATTCAGCAATTTCCTCCACCAAACCCTTAGGTGATTAAGGAAAAAATCAGATTTAATACTTCTAACCCTCCAAAAAAATATGCACTGAGCTTTATATTACAACCACTAATTTTAGAAGTCAAAATATTCACTCAAAAGTCGAAACTCAGAATCCTGAAATTTATTATTGCAAAATTACAATGGAATTTTATAAATTCACAACTTCCACAATACTTAGAATTTCAATGCAAGTGATAGCTCAAAATGATCACAAAAATAGTAGCCATCAAACAAAATTAGAATCATAATTTTTTCATCACATGAAGCCCGTCAAAAGTTGTCTCAAAATTCTCAAAACCCTAGTTCACTGTTGAAATAATATAATAAATTCAGAATATTATATAGGGCACAAAGTCACCCTAAATCATGTGCAAATCAACTCTCAAACCATTCGTCAAGCTGGAATAAATTGCTAAAAATATCTCTAACCCTAGAAGAGGGTTTTGAAGCCAATTAGCCCTCTTGATAGGGGTCACCACTCCTCCAAAACAAGTTGCCACCCTAGGGATGGCTTCTTAGATCAACCAAACTCCTCAAACAAATCAAGTTCACCCACCTCTTTGACCTACAAATTACCAATTTTCAGTTCTCTATTGGATTTGAAACAATCTTTGATGAAGTTGATGTCCAAAAACACTCTTGTAGGTCCAATTGCATACAACCATACAAATTTGAAGCACAATCACAGCCCTTGAATAGAGCTGCTCTGAATGTAGGAATGGAGGTTTTCATCTCTAAATCTGTCATACTTGAAGGTTTTCATCCTCAAGTTGTGGTAATCAACCTTGACATATTTGATCAACAATTTCAATATATAAATTGTATAACTTTTTCAAATGAGTCTTTCCTTTCCTATTATATCTCTCCGAGCGTGGCACCCAAAATAAGGAGGGAGAGTTTACCTTTTTCTGTAAGAAAACATATTATAAAAAGCTTCCTTAAGCACTTTAGGCCTTAAGTGACCAAGACCCTCAAAAAGGTCCCAAATTTAAATAATAAAGTGTTTTATCATAAAATGCTCTTGACGCTCACAAATGTTCCCCATTTTGCCTCTAATTTCTTTAGCCCTTGGGAACACAAAGGCTATGGGTCTCCTCCCAAGACTAGTTCGAAAAGGGGGACATTACAACAATGCTGGGCCTAGAAACCAAAATTATGTATTCCTATCTGTTGAACCCAGAGATATATTTCATGGTGTGGGAGTGTGATATAGGAAAATGGACCCTATATAGTGTCCAACCAGATATCAATCAAGAAGACTAGAGTTATAGGTTATACAAATCAGTTACAAGTTGGAATGATTACAAGATCGGTTCATATTCCAACTAGTTTGGTTGCCCCAACTGATTCTTGATTTGCATGTTGAGTTGCCATGAACGTTCAAGGTGTCAAATATTCTACTTGTTTGGTAACTTGAAGCATGTGCCCCTTTTGTGTCTTAGTTTTGTTGTTGTGCCTGTGGGACCCGAAGAAGTGGACTTCCTAGTGTAGTTTGCACTGGACCGAGATTGTGTTAATGTTGCATGGGACTGTGAAGTGGAGTCATTTGTAGTGAACTGCAAAATGATGATAATGCACTGCAAATTTCGCAGGGAGTTGCATGGATATGTGGATCCAACCTGAATACACTCAAATCATTTGCATTTTCTTGAAAAGCAATAGTCCCCATTGTGTGGGTAGCCAATCATGGAATTTGGGCTTGGAGTTGTTGAAGAGTATACCACTTAACTTGATTTGCATATTGCCCCGCCTTCACAACTCAAACCAATTGATGTGTGCCATGGTGAGTGCGAGTAGAGGTGGTGATGCAGGAGCATCCAAGGGTTCATGAAATCTTGCATCAACAAAAAACAAAGTGCTTGTGTGATTTATTTCATTTGTTTGTTATTTTGGCATAATTACACAATGACCAATTTAGTTCATGAGGTTTACATGAGCTTACACTGTAATGTCCCCCTTTTTGGCCTAAGGGCTTTGGACATGTCCCCTAGCCTATTTTTGGTGTTTTCCTTAGGCTATGGGAAAGAAAGAGAAAAAAGAAACACATACTACCCTCTTTGAAAGGTAAAAGTGAAGGGGTCACTTAAGTTGTTTTATTTTTACATTGAGGACTCTTTTATGACTTAAAGGACATAAAGGGCCTTTAAGTAGGTTTTAAAAACTGACCTTTATGTACGTAACTCTTCCCTCATAACTTAAAAGGGTGAGTATATAATGGAAATTTGAAATTCATTGAAGGGTTATGTTATGTGTTTTGGATAATAAATTTGATATCAAGCATGTAATGCTTGACCAAACATATAAAGCTTGGAATAGAGCAAGGATGAAAACTCTTGTTTCTACTAGGGCATCCTCGCCTAAGGGATTGCATTGATTTCTAATTGTTTGGTTTTACAAATTGAGTTCCAATTTCAGGTCTTGAAGGAACCAGTGCAGCGCCTAGGGTTTGTGGAGCGTGGAAGGCAATTATGAGGGTTTGAAGCTCCAAGAAGTGGGTAGCGAATTGCACTTAAAGGCTGCTAAGAAATATTTGAGGGCAGTGAACAGAGTAAAGATTGACAATGCAGGCTTAGGGCTGTGGATAAGGCCCTAGAAGGGCGGCAAACCATTAATTGCAGCAGTGACTGGTTAGGGCAGCTGCGCGACTTCAGATGGAAGCTTGGTTGGGTGTGTGAAGGGTTTCCGTAAGCCTATATTACCATCTATTCATTCTGAAAATTAATATTATATTTTGTATTAATTTCCAGCTGTGTGAAGGGAAAAAGAGCAGATAAACAAACATATTTCTGAGTTGGGTTCAGTGGCATTGGTTGGCCAAACTTTCAGTATTATGCATGGTGGAAAAAAGGCAAAAATATTCCAGCAATGGTGCGATTCTCTTTGGTAATTTATTTGAGCATTTTGAGGGGCCAATTGAGGCCAATATTATCATTCATATATTCAACTATTATTTGTATAATTTTCACATATTTGTTATGAGGCTATTCAACTACAATTGATCATAGCAATTCAGATTTCAAGGTATTTACTTCACTGTGATTTTCTGAGGGTTTGGAGTTTAACTTGACAAGGGTTTGGTCAAGAATAATTCATGAAATGATCATTTCCAGAATTCCTAATTTTTAGCTAATTGTTGGATGGATAAAGGAGGATTTTGAGTAGTTTTCTGTGGTATATCAGTTTAGAGGTTGTGTGGATTTAATGGAGAAAGTATTATTTGTGCCCTAGATAATATTCCTATGATGACACATTTGATGGCTTGGGTTTGAGTTACTTATTTCCAACTTGTTTAAAGTTTGTATGTTTTGGGTGATTGGCTGCTAGGGTTTCAGGAAAAACCCAAATATTGTTGAATTGTTTCATTTGGGGACATCACAATGGTATTAGAGCCAATTTCTTGGCCATTTGTGGGATGGGAAGATTATTGTCCAACAGGGATATGGACAATGCTAGGTTTGAGAGGCTTACTCAAGCCCAAGAGCGGTTGACGGAAACTATGGCCACATTTCTTCAATCAGTAAAGGGCATGAAAGGGGACCAACCCCTTGAAATGGAAGAGGAACAACCCTTTATTAGTTGAGAATTGATGAAATATTATGATGTATATTTGTAATAAACATCCCGAGTCAAGCAGACAATGAGCTTCCATAAGTTTGTAGCTTGGAAACAGGGAAAGAGGCACCATGGGCAAGTGGTTGTGCATGACAACTTGGGAAGGATTGTTCTCCCTACCTTTGATGGGGCCATAGGTACTTCAGTTAGAGCTTGGGTGGACAAGGTTTACGAATATCTTGATTTGAGGCCTAGAGGAGAAAAAAAGGCCCTAAAGTTTGTCATACAACACTTGGAAGGAGCTGCCCATGATTGGTGGCATCTTGGGTGGAGAACACAAGGGCATGACCTCATTGAAACATATGAGGAACTAGGTGAGAAGCTCATTAAACAATTTGATAAAAAAAAGATGGAGCCTCCAAAATCAGAAACTGTGAGGGTACCTGAGAGGGATTTTCACTTACATGAGGGGCAGCCATTGAAGCAACCAAAATCAGAAGTTTTGGAGCAGCCAATAACTAATTTTCAGCTTAGTAAAGGGCAACCAATGATTGAAAATTTTGAACCACAAGAACTAGAAATTCAAGGGCAGCCAAGTAAGGAGTTACAACAAACTATGGAGTTGCAAACAGTTAACACTAATGGGGAAGTAACAAAAACATCATAATTTCCGAGGGTGAAACAAAGAGAATTTGTTCCACAACTTCATGAGCCAACTAATGGAGTTGCAAATAGTTAACACTAATGGGGAATTAATAGAAAAATCAGAATTTCTAAGGGTGAAACAAAGAGAAGTTGTTCCACAACTTCGTGAGCCAACAAAGTGTCAAGAAGGAAGCATGAACAAGGACATCATAATAGAAAGGTATGCCAAGAAAGAAAGTTTTTGTATTACTTATTTTCATACATCATTTTGCTTGTCTAAATTGAGATTGCGAGAGTAAACTTGGAGGAAACACTTGTTGTTATGTCTTGCTAAGGAAGCACATGTCCTAACAAGAAGGGACATAGTAAAAGAGTTCATTGAGGGAGTGATGCCAAGAAGGAAAGGAGGATGCGCCTTGCATATAAAGGAAGGAGAATCAGATTTCTTGATGGGGAAACAATTGAGTTGTCAACTTGGTAAGCATTCAATGTTTTCTCTTCGTGATTGGTTCTCTCGTTACCTTGGTTGCAAAGCTTGTGTTATCATTGAGGTGGAGGTAAGGGACACTCAAGGAGAAGAAGTCTTCCAAGTAAGTTTAAGGAAATAACATGACAAATATCCTGTTGGCAATTTTCGCTGATGTCTGTAATATTGTCATTGATGTCAAAGGCAGCTTGTGCTATCAGACATTAATGTCAAAAGTTGAATTGCACAGACTTACAGTGCAAATCGGACTTATGAAGAGCTTTTACTTATAAAATAAGTAAAGCAGTCTTGAGAACCCGAATGGGTCTTGTAGAGCAAATCAGGATTCCAGAACAACTTTACTTCTCTCAACTTTATAAGTTAAGTTGTCTCAAGAACTCGAATGGGCCTAGCAGTGTTAATTGGGTTTATGCAACGACTTTACTTGTCTCATTTTTATAAGTCGTCTCAAGAACCCGAAAGGGTCTAGAAGAGTTGATTGGGGTTTCGGAAGTTCTTTACTTCTTTCATGTTTAGAAGATAAGCAATGTGGAAAACCTGAATGGGTCAAGGAAGAGGTTCAGGATTTCAGAGTGACTTTGCTTCTCTCATGTTTATGAGTTAACAAATGTGAAAAACCCGAATGGCTCTAGTTGAGTTGATCGGAGTTTAGCAACAACTTTACTCAGTTCATTTTAATAAGTTAAGCAAAGTTGAAAACCTGAATGGGTCTGGAAGAGTTGATCGGGTTTCTAAGATGACTTTACTCCTCCAAGTCTATAAGTCATGTTGAATGAAGAACCCAAAATGGTCTTGAAGAATTCTTCCGAAAAAATTGGCAAAGACAATTCTTTCAGAAATATTGGCAAGGACAAATCTTTCGGACAAAAAGCCCGCGGAAATTGTTTCAAAGGGTATGTGGACCCTTTCAGAAAAGTCGAAGGGTAGTTTACAAAAGGCCGAAGGGTATGTGGATTGTTCAAGAAAGCCGAAGGGCACTTCTCAAGAAGTCCGAAGGGCAAGTGGATCGTTACAAAAGTTCCGAAGGGTATGTGGACCCTTGCAAAAAAGCCAAAGGGTACATTTGTAAAGCCCTGAAGGGTATGTGTCCTAAACAAAAGTGCCAAAAGGATACCTGGACAAAAAGTCCGTAAAAATTGTCCTGAAGGCGACCCAGACAAAAAGTTCGCTGAAATTGTCTCGAAGTGGACATGTTAAAGCTCGAGCAAGTTTGAAGAGATCGATGAAGGGGAAGCATCTCAAAGACGTCAAAAGAAGCGAGATGAAGTCAACATGTTGAAGGTTAATGATCTAGTCAACATAAACAACAAGCATTTTTGACGATCTAATGACACATGCAAGTCAAGACTAAAAAGATCCAACAGAGCGAGTGAATCCAAAGCCTTAAAGGTGCTCTAAGGTTAATGCACAGTGACAAAGTTAAAGATCGAGCATAATCGAGTAAATCGAAAGGAGCGAAAGCGATCCAACTATAGAAGATATAGTAGAAAACATAAAAAAGGGCTCGATACTTAGAGATGGCGCAAAGAAAGAAATCAAAGGCACGCATTTAATATTTCTCAACAAACTATTGAAGGAACAGACAAAACCTGTAAATGATTGCACAGAGCTCGAGATTGATCGATCTGGCCAATCAATCATCGATTAAGGAGGTTGTGCATTTAAGAGATACATCCAGTAGATGCCAAACATAGTAAAGAGACCAGAATATTATGGTGTGATGCATGAACCAAGACACGAAAAGGAAACGATGCAGTTATGACCAGAATCCCACAGTTGTCAAAGATAGAAACGAGAATAGACAATAGTTGTATGATGCAAGAACCAAGACGCGTGAAAATGCAAAAGTCAAATACGCATTAAAGGAGAATCCGGAACTGAAACTGGTTTAGTGCAGATACAATGTGAATGCAATAAGTGAGTCGAGAAACCCTAATGAATCCTTGTATAAACATGACTCTTAACATATCATATTGTTGCTGCTGCTGCTACTGTGTTTTTAAGTGTGAGAAAAAGGGCTATCAATAAAAAGAAATATGCAGACAGAGTAAAACACAGAGAAAGGGAATGAAGTGTATTTGACAAAGCATAACCAAATATATGCAGATACAGAGTGAAAGACATATGCAGACAGAGATTAAGCAAGCAGGAAGATAGAGCACACAGATAATAAGAAGGTGAGCAGTTACAGATTAGACATGTAACAAAGAACATTGAACTGGATTCACTTGTGAATTCATTTTGTACACTGGAGTTATAGCTCTATAGTTCAGGTAGGTTGGTGCCTACATACAAACTGGGTTGGTGCTCAGTAAGGAGATTAGTGTCTCCTAAGGATCGGTGTCCTTGAATGTAACTAGTGAGGTTTGCCAGTAAGGCATTTTATTGTGAGGCTGGATTATAACAGTAGATTCTAGCCGCTGATTCTCACTGTGGTTTTTTCCTTTGGGTTTTCCAACGAAAATCTGATGTTATGTGTTTTTGTGTGTGTGTGACTTCTGTATTTGTTCTTTGATTTGCACATGAATTTACATCTTTTGTAAAAGATTCTAAACGGACTAGTTTTAGATCATCTACTGATTCAATCCCCCGGCCCCTTCACCCACCCCCCTCTCACTAAATAGGTGTGTTCAACATACCCCTCATGGATATGGAATCCAAATGAGCTCTATCAACATAGTGATGCTAGCATGTATAGGGCTAACATAAAGAAGGGTGTAGGCAAAGGGTTATCATGGTCCCAGGATCACAGTGACTGTTGTCTTTTTTGTTTACATGGTGTGTTTTGGCCTTAGGAAGGTGTGCTTCTCACACCCAAACACCATGAAGGTGGTTGAAGGATATGTAAGTGGATTTCCAGCCACTATAAGGGAAAGAAGGAAGGGGAAAGGAAGTTGCTACAGCCATGAAAAGAGCAACATGAACATATCTTTTGAATTCCGAATGAGGGGGAGTTGCAAGGAAGAATCAAGGCATCAAGAAGGGATGCACTTTGTGATCATAGAGCTTGATAAGATGATCAACATGGTGTTATTAAACACCTTGGTTTTTACTAATGTGTTTGTTCCTTGTGTAGGATCCATAAAGAAATCAATTGCAATGGCTATCAGGAATGCAAAGGGTGCTGTGATTTCCGTGCATGAGCAGCCATTGGAGCTTGGTAGAACCCACCCAACTTTGGGTTTGACAAGCATTGTTGATTCTGAAAATTGTTGCATATTGATTGGGAAGGAGAATAGGAAATCGTGGTTGCATAACAGCCCCTAGATTGCTTTGAGCAACACCCTATATTGAGTTGTAAGGGTAACTTTGAGAGTATGGATATGGGATTGAGACCCCTCTTGGATGGGGCAAAGGCCCAAAGTATGGACAGCGGAGAGAAAGGTGAGCTTTTGAAGAAATTTTGGTCTCGTTCTCGCTCACTAAGTTCTGAATTTGTGTGTTCAAATTTGCTGCCCATTACAATCATACAATACAATGCTGTTGACATACTACAGCCAAAGAAAGGGTCTGAAAGTACAAGTGCAGGGTCTGATTTTTTACACTTAGAAATTTCTAAGTTGGTAAAAAAATCCCAGCCCCCTATTGGAGTCAATAAAGTTGAAATTTGGAGCATGCTACAGGCCAAAGTGGGAAGCAGTAGTACACAAACCAAGTCTGAATTTTGCCACTAAAAAAATTCTGAGTTGATGATGCAAACACAGCGGTATCATAAGGTCACGAATTCTGATTTTTTTGATTTGTTACAGCCTTTAACAAGTTCTGGAAACGCTCATGACTGGGGGCACTTCTTGCATAACAAAAGGTGGAAGAACACAAGTAAGATACATCACTCTTGCATTGATGAAATCGAGTTTTTGTTAGACTCACATGGTGTTCCATATATGCATGAAAATGTTGATAAGGGGGAGCCAATGGGAGAACACATGACACACATAAGGAGGTCTCCATACAAGGTGGTTTGCATCTCTATAATACCTCTTTCCAAGGTATGTTTCCAAGGAAGTTCATTATTGTTCCCTTTTTGAAAAATTGGATAGGTTTGCCATGGCATAAGGGAGGCCCCAAGAAGTTTTTGGATGTTTGCCAAGATAGTAGGCACTCTATATGGGGAATTCAAATAGACTTTGGTGTATGGGATAACAAGGTGTCACTTTTCAGTTGTATTTCTTTTGACAACTCTAGGCCATCTAGCACACCTTGTGAGTGCATGACAACATCTATTGAAGATATGTTTTTGAAGGGCTCATTAAAACTCAACCTAGTAATGAAGGGGTTGATGTTTTGGAGCGATTGCATGATGGTACATCACGACCACAACCCACATATCAGCATGTACATTCTTTTTGGTAAGCTGATTCCTTTTTGGCTGAAGGAACAAGTGTTCAAGGCTTTACCACGGAAAAGTCCAGCCTTTCGAAGGACCATTTTAAAGAGTTTGGGGCTTGAAATGAGACATAGTAACAACTGTTATGAGTTACATAGGGCAGCCTATGCTTTGGACAGCATGTTGTTTGGAAAAGATTGCAGTTGGAGAGCTTGTTGGGAGGATGCTAAGGGCTGGTGGCCCCTTAACAACATCATATACATTCATGGCAGCCTTATGTGGGGACATGAGAGGCCTTTAGAAGGCTGTGGTAGCACTTTCAGAGCTTGGAGGCAGACCTCAAAACATAGTAACAATAGTAAGAATATTCAAATTGGAACTTCTCTTCCATGAAAAGCCATCACAGGGAGAGTTTGCATTTTGAGATGTGTTGGGACACCTCTTTGGATCTTGCAATTGCTTGAGGGCAAGCAATTTTGGGTGGGGAGGATTGTAATGTCCTCCTTTTTGCCCTAAGGGCTTTGGACATGTCCCCTAGCCTATTTTTGGTGTTTTTCCTAGGCTATGGGAAAGAAAGAGAAAAAGAAAATACATACTACCCTCTTTGAAAGGTAAAAGTGAAGGAGTCACTTAAGTTGCTCTATTTTTATATTGAGGGCCCTTTTATGACTTAAAAGACAAAGTGCCTTCAAGTAGATTTTAAAAACTAACCGACCTTTATGTACTTAACTCTTCCCTCATAACTTAAAAGGGTGAGTATATAAAGGAAATTTGGAATTCATTGAAGGGTTATGTTTTTTGGATAATAAATTTGATATCAAGCATGTAATGCTTGACCAAGCATGTAACGCTTGACCAAGCATGTAAAGCTTGGAATAGAGCAAGGACGAAAACCCTTGTTTCTACAAGGGCATCCTCACTTAGGGGATTGCACTAATTTTTTGGTTTTGCAAATTGAGTTCCATTTTAGGTCTTGAAGGCACCTAGGGCAACACTTAGGGTTTGTGGAGTGTGGGAGGCAATTATGAGGGTTTGAAGCTCCAAAAAGGGGGTAGCGAATTGCACTTAAAGGCTGCTAATAAATATGTGGGGCAGTAAACAAAGTAAAGATTGACAACGCAGGCTTAGGGCTATGGATAAGGCCCTAGAGGGGCAGAAAACCATTGATTGCAGCAGTGACTGGTTAGGGCAGTTGGGCGACGTCAGCTGGAAGCTTGGTTGGGTGTGTGAAGGGTTTCCATAAGCCTATATTACCATCTATTCATTATGAAAATTAATATTATATTTTGTATTAATTTCCAGTTGTGTGAAGGGAAAAAGAGCAGATAAACACGCATATTTCTAAGTTGGGTTTAGTGGCATTGGTTGGTTGAATTTCAGTATTATGTATGGTAGGAAAAAGGCAAAAATATTCTAGTAGTGGGGCGATTCCCTTGTTAGAGCAATTAATGCCTAAGTGGTTATTATTAACCCTTGGCTTACATTAATAAGTAATTAAATAAATAATAATATATTATTTATTTACTTGAGTTGTAAACCTTGTGAAAATAAATAATCTTATTATAGTGATTTAATATTTACCAAATGTTTATTAATTGGATTTATTGGGGTGGATGGACCCATTATTTTCACAATGGTCATATCCCCTCGTGAATCACTATAAATAGGGTTTTACCCGTATTGTAAATATGTCGAACATAAAAAATCAAATATTCAAGTATTCCTATGTGTGAAATACTTGTCTGAGAAAAACTTGTGAAAATTTTATCTGAGTAGTGAGATGAAGAAGACTTGGTGTATTGGGGTTATTATTGTTTTTCAATATTGAATATCACTTTGCTGGGTTTTTTACCTCTTTGAGGTTTTCTCAGGGTAAATACATGTGTTGTGTTCATTGATCTGTGTATGCTTTGCTGATTAAATTTACATCTAGATCTATTTGTGTTAAATATACATTGCAATATATTCAAATTCTCTCATGGTATCAGATCCAAGCTCGGAGTCCCAAGCCCCTGTAGTGTGGCTTAGGGGGGTGTTGGAAATAAACCACATTCGGACCAACAATGGATTGGCCATAGAGGGGCCAATAGCTTAGTTGGTAGAGTACTCCAGCAGCGAATGGAAGGTCCTAGGTTCGAGTCCTAGCTAGTCCATATGAGTTGTAGCTCAACATGTGGTATCAGAGCACGAGATGTTTTATTTAGTTGGCAAACCTATTTTTTAAATATCAATAATTGATATATTCAACCCTGGGATGCCATCATTGGAGCTTGAACGACCTGGTTGATGTGTCTAAAAATTCAGTGGATGTTTTCTTGAAGATTCAAACCTTATTCATTGCTCCCAGGATCATTGATCAAGCAACCAAAAGCAATTTTTTTTGAAGTTTTGTGTCAGCCTGGGCACTTGGACGCCATTGAACGACTTGGGCACTTAATTTTTTTTTTTGAAATTCAGTTTTCTATGCATCAAATTGCCTTCTGAAAGTTTTAATCACTTAGTTTTGCAAAAATAAGGACCCTTGCAAATTTTTCAAGGTTTGAGAAGCTCTGGATCTGTAATGTCCCCATTTTCGAGTTCACTTGCAACACAGTTAGAGTTGACTTTCTGGGTTGGTGACAACATAATCAAAGGTGTATTTCGATGTCACCAAGGTGTTCAAGTGATCTAGTGGAGCTGTATGATACTTTTCAGAAAGATTTCGAACTCTAGACTCGGACTTGCTATTTTTGACAAATTAGGGTTTTTGTCCGTTTTGGGTTTTTTAGTGTTGGATGATTTAGCCTATTCCTGACCCTCGTAGGCTAAAGCAGATGGTCAAGGGGTCTTGTTTGGCAGTATTCGGTATGGCTTCGCCTCCAGTGATCAGTGAGAGTTCAAATCTAACTTTCGTTAGACTCAGTTTGACACATTATGTATAGTGACTATTTCATGACAGTCAGAATATCTATCTATAGCAGGGCACTTGAATAGGCTTCATTTGTAGTGCCGATCCTTTACACCATTGGTTTGATCAGATAATGAGAGATTTATTATTTATAAAAAATTAGTGGTTGATAGAGAGGGACCCTTCCTATTTTTAGTAAGACAGTTGGATGTGCAATGGATGCAGTGGTTAACTCCTTGGTTTAGACGGAATCGAGAAATAATGAGTATTTATGGAGTTGTTATTTTAATTATTAATAAAGTAATACTTTATTAATAATTAAATATAATATGCAATTATAATGAGCAATGGGGCCATGACCCTCATTTAAGTGATTTTTAATGTGACTAAAGAATAATTAAAATATTTAAATGTTATTATAGAGTTATAATGTAACTTTACAATAATAGTCACTTTAATTTTATAAAGTGTTTTAAGTAAAAATTAAAAGTGGGAATATATCTTTTATCCCACATTGGCCAAGAAAGTGTTTGATCTCTCACAAGAAAAGAATAAAAGGGACTTAAGAGTTCATTCTCAGGCATCCAGATTTGATATTGATATTTGATAATTTCTCTTGTGGAGCCAAGGGCTTCTGTAGTTGTTTCGGTTGGCTATTGAGAATGAAAACTCTCAATTGGTAATGTGATTTTGACGCTGTGAGATACCAGCCGAATTATTACTAGAGGAGAGATTCATCCAGAAGTTCTGATTGTGCTTAAAGATTCAAAAATTCATCAAGAGTTTGAGCATATCTGAAGACTCATCTATTACACCCTGTAGCTCATCATTGGCAGTCATTAATTGATAGATTCTAAGCATTATTGTGCAAGAATTGAAAGGATTTGCTAAAGATTTAAAGGCGGGTGGTTAAAGATCATTTCCAGAATTATATTGTAGCTATTAATGATAATTATCAACTGCTTATATATTTGTCAAGTGGTAACAGAGAGGGGATATATATTTAATATTCAAGTTGCAGGTCCATAACAGGGGCAGCTATATAAACTGCAGATATTAACTCATTCCCTTTACATATGGTAGCGATTCCATTTATGGAGTAAGGCGCTTGGTTATGGGATATTTGAAAATCCTTTGAGTATTTTGGAGGAGTTTCAAGACCACAATAATTTAATCTATAGCTGCATGTTTCAGAACTAGGGGCAGTTAGTAGAGAGCTGCGATCTCAGATAGGAGGAGGCTCTTTATGTGGATTTTGGCTACTCTTACATCTCTAGGATTGGACGATTCTATAACGAGGTTCTTCATGTCATTATAATAGTTCATATTAGCAATTGAAGTCATTAGAGTTGCAGCTGTAGGTGACTATTTTTATATATCAGACTTACATTGTAATTGCATCCTTAGTGTAAGCCAAGAGTCTTAGCGAATTCATGCTATATTGTACTTGGGTTTACATTTGAATGAAGGTACTACAAGTTGGGAGTCTTAGATTCAATGTAATGATCATTTAGAATAGTACATTGGTATGCATGCCAAGTGTTTGTGAAAATGATAGTTCGCTGTAGGTGCATTTTTTAAATATAATTTTCATATATATGTATTTGAAAGACAAAAAAAGAATTGTATCTTCATATTAGATCATTGTTTAGACTCTATAGTAATAAGTTATCAGCATTTATACTTATTTGAGACCATTTCAACAAGCAAAGCAAATTGAAAACACTTACCAGCCAAGAACAAGTTTACAAGCAAAGTGTTTGACGAAATTACTAAGTTCCCATAACAGAAAATTAAAGGCCAATTCAGCAGGGGTCTTTACAGGATCAACGTGTTCAAAATTATCTCTCCTTCATTGGCACCCCTATACAGGCTAGGAGGTTGGCAAAAATCTTTTTTGGCACCAAATTTTTGTTTGAAAGGCTTGTTGGGATTGTGGGAGGATTTCACGGGGATCCTGTAAATTTTGAAGGCTTGAGAAGGCCTCTATCTCCCTCAAGCTCCTCTGCTTCCAGACCTACGCCATTTCCACCTACAGGGCACTTCTTAAAACATACCTTTCGAGGTTTTTGAAAATGGCCCTTTGGAAAAAATGAAAGGTCCTCTCACCGTCCTGAGTGCCCTCTGCAAGGGTAGTTGCCCTTCGAGCTTTTTGAAGGGCACCTGGGCTTTTTGAAATTATCCTTCAGATGAATTGTCTGTGTCTTTAGAAACATAAAGTGAACCAACCTGAAGGGTACATACCCTTTGGGACTTCTGAATTGGACCTTTTCGAAGGGCAGGTGCCCCTCGGGTCTTTTCAACTGTGTTTTTTCCCTTTTCTTCAGACAAAAGTTTGAAGAAAATAAACTTTGAATGACTGCCACTTAGTCATTTTTTTGGACTTTTATACAGTCCTTTGAGAGCTCTTTCTCTCGGACAAAATGTCTGAAGAAATAGTCCACCTCTTATAGCCTGAAAAAATCTTTGGGAAGGCAAAATAAATAAACTTACAGCTTGTATGTCTTCGCTGTATTTGCACATTTCGCTGTAATCAAGAAAGCTCCTTGGAAACCTCTGAATGACTAAAATTCGCCTAATTGTAGATGACCACTTTGGCTTATACTTGGCTGTAGATGGCCACTTGGGTGGCTGCAAATGCATATTTAAGGACCCTAAAACTGATTCGCAAGACAAACTTGGCACCATAACAAAGTTCCGAATAGTAGGGGTGACAATTTGCCCTGTGGGGGCAAAATTGTCAACAATACCTTTGCTTAAAGATAGTTGGTCTATTAGAAATCAATCTGAATCATTGATTGTTGAAGGTGTTCAAAAGAATGGTTTATATATCTTTTCTCTTTCTGCATGTTTACTTTCATCACATAGTAAGATTAAATCTTAGTTATGGCATGAAAGATTAAGACGTTAATTTTAAAAGTTTACATGATGTCTGTTAATAATTTTTGTTGTTGGACTTTCATCTGTTCCTTCTCATCATGAAACTTGTGAGGATTGATTACGAGATAAGCAACATACTAACCCCTTTCACAAGGTTCATGATGCAAATACGTCACATCCTTTAGAATTAATTCATAGTGATGTTGTAGGTCCTTTGGAAATTACTTCTCTTAATGATTCATTATATACTGTTACATTTATTGATGATTATACTAGAATGATCCGATCTTATTTCATTAAAAAGAAATATGATGTTTTTTCTAAGTTTAAAGAATTTAATGCTCATGTTGAAAATGCATTTGATTTTTCTATTAAGAGATTAAGAATTGATAATGGTGGTGAATATGTTAGTAAAAAGTTTGATTCTTTTTGCATTAGTTGTGGTATTCAAAAGGAATTAATAACTCTTTATTCCCCTCAGCAAAATGGTATTGCTGAAAGAAAAAATTGTACCATCATAGAAATGGCTAGAACAATGTTGCAATCTGCAAATGTTTCTAAACTCTTATGGGTCGAAGCCATGAATATTGTAGTGCATATTCTGAATAGAGTCCCTACCAAAGCCTTGCATTTGTCTACCTTTTTAGAAATGTGGTCTAAAAAGAAACTCAATGTGGCTCATCTCATGATCTTTGGTAGTCTTGTTTCTATCTTTGTAAAATTAAAAGAAAAAAGCTTGATCCCACCTCCTATTCTTGCATTTTTGTAGGTTATGGAGGTAAGACAAAAGGTTTAAGGGTGTATGATCCCTCTAAACGTCAGATCATTGAGAATATGAATGTTCTTATTCT
Organism: Torreya grandis; assembly: GCA_037957365.1. Classification (NCBI taxonomy): domain Eukaryota; kingdom Viridiplantae; phylum Streptophyta; class Pinopsida; order Cupressales; family Taxaceae; genus Torreya; species Torreya grandis. The sequence goes on along the minus strand of JARHVA010001116.1, from coordinate 1,638,096 downwards.
CAAAAAATTCTTCTGAGTTCTTTGTGGATCCTCGATGTTTTTATGTTGATGAACTTGACTCTCATGTTTCTCTTTATGATGAAACAAATGTTTTTAAGGAAGTTGATCCAGTTATGAATAACTTAGAGTTTGAAGAACCCTTTGAGTTTCAAATTCAAGTTAAAATATCTAAACAAGCAGAATCTCTAATTCAATATTCGAATGTTGATAACCTTGATAAATAACTAGAAGTCAACATTCTTATCATGCATTAATGACTATGTATGATTGTAAACCTCAATTTTTTAAGGAAGCCACTCAAGATGATAGATAAAATATTGCTATACAAGCTGACTACAATGCCTTAATTAAAAATTAGACTTGGAATCTTGTCCCTCCTCTGTCTAAAAGGCATATTGTCAGTTGTAAGTGGTTGTATAAGATCAAATATAATTCAACCGATAAAATTGACAGGTTTAAAGCTAGATTAGTTGTTCACAGGTTTACTCAATCCATGATTGACTATGTTGAAACTTTTATTCTTGTAACAAAAATGAGTACTGTTAGACTTTTTATTGTCCTTGCAGCCTAGAATGGTTGGGTTATCCACCAAATGGATGTCAAGAATGCATTTCTAAATAATGATTTAGAAGAAAAAATTTACATGACTCAGCCTAAAGGTTTCACCGACTCTAACAGAGAACATTATGTATGCAAATTAAAAAATTATTTGTATAGTCTAAAACAAGCTCCTCGAGCTTATTTAAGATTACTTATTTTTTAAAAAAAATAGGTTTTTCTAATTGCTATTCAGATAATAATCTATTTGTTAAAATTGAAAATGATCATTTGATTCTAATTGTATTATATGTTGATGATTTGTTGATTGTTGGTGATCTAACTAGTTTAATTCATAAATATAAAGATAAACTAAGTCAAATGTTTGAAATGATTGATTTAGGCATTCTACATTATTTTTTAGGAATGGTTAATTTCAGGATAGAAATTCTATTGTTGTATCACAATCTCAGTATGCTCATAATCTTCTTGTTAAGTTTAACATGCTTGATTGTAAATTTACTTCTACTCTTATTGAAGTTGGTATTAAACTTGATCCTAAACTTGCATGTAAAAAAGCCAACCTTACTTTGTATAGATAGCTTATTGAAAGTTTGATTTATTTAACTATTATTAGGCCAGATATTTCATATGCTGTTAGTGTTGCTTCTAAATTTATGCATGATCCTTATTTGGGTCATTGGAAATTAGCTAAACGTATTCTTCGTTATATCAAAGGAACAATTAATTATGGTTGATTTTATTTTTCGATTGATAATACTAAATTATATGGTTATTGTGATGTTAAACATGCTGGTGATACTTTAGATCGCAAATCCACTTTTGGATGTGTTTAAGTTTGGTGCAGGTGCTATCACTTGGTGCAACAAGAAACAATCTATTCTCTCTTTCTTTTTCTTCTAAAAAACAGAGTATAAAAGTGCTATGGAAGTGCTATGGAAGTTGTTAAAAAACCATGTAGCTACGAAAGTTGTTGGGAGAATTTCATTTGGATGTTTCTCAGAGTACCATCATTTATTGTGAAAATTAAAGCTGTATAGCTCTGACGAAAAATCTAGTGCAACATCAAATAATTAAACACTTTGAAGTTTATGTGCATTTCATCCAAAAGAAAGTCACCAATGGTGATATTAATTTGCAGTTCTGTCTTATAAATGAACAAATAGTAGATATCTTCATAAAACCATTTAGTGCTATGAAGTTTTGTCTGCTTCGTGCAATGCTAGGCCTCTCGGAGTTGCCATTGAAGGGGAGTGTGCATGACAATGCCACTTATTAACGACCATTTGTTTCTTCTCATTGTAAAACATTGTAAATAATTTCGTGTGAAAGTTATGTGATTTAAGTAAATTTCGTGTGGAAGTTTTTTACTTTTGTACCCCAATACATTAAAAAACATAATTTGTAATGGAAGTCTTTATGTTATAAAAGGTTCCAATTATGCTTAGTGATTATTCATGAGAAACAGTGAGATGTAATCTTACAATCATACTAATCTAAATTTACTTTCGAGTAATTTAAGGATTATAATTCCTTTTGTGCCAAAATGTGATTTTTTGTATGATGAAAGTTTTTAAATCCTTCAAATTTTGCACATAGTATAGTTCCTTTATGGTGACTGACTTTTATCCCCACATAGCATTAAGAGGGAGTGTTAGAGCAATTAATGTCTTAAGTGGTTATTATTAATCCTTGGCTTACATTGGTAAGTAATTAAATAAATAATAATATATTTATTTACTTGAAGTGTAAACCTCGTGAAAATAAGTAATCTTATTATAGCTATTTAATATTTATCAAATGTTTATTAATTGGATTTATCGATGTGGATGGACTTGTTATTTTCACAACGGTCACATCTCCTCGTAAATCACTATAAATAGGGTTTTACTCCTATTATAAATATATTGAACACAAAAAATCAAATATATAAGTATTCCTGTGTGTGACAAATACTTGTCTGAGAAAAACTTGTGAAGAATTTATCTGAGTGAGTGAGATGATGAAGATTTGGTGTATTGGGGTTATTATTGTTTTTTCAATATTGAATATCACTTTGCTGGATTTTTTACCTCTTTGAGGTTTTCCTAGGGTAAATACCTGTGTTGTGTTCATTGATTTGTGTAGGCTTTGCTGATTAAATTTGCATCTAGATCTATTTGTGTTGAATATACATTGCAATATATTCAAATTTTCTCATCCATTTGGTAATTTATTTGAGCATTTTGAGGGGCCAATTGAGGCCAATATTATCATTCATATATTCAACTATTATTTGTATAATTTTCACATATTTGTTATGAGGCTATTGAACTACAATTTCTCATAACATTTCAGATTTCAAGGTATTTACTTCGCTATGATTTTGAGGGTTTTGAGTTTAACTCGACAAGGGTCATGAAATGATCATTTCCAGAATTTCTAATTTTAGCTAATTGTTGGATGGATAAAGGAGGATTTTGAATAGTTTTTTGTGGTATTTCAGTTATGTAGTTGTGTGTGGATTTAATTGAGAAGGTATTATTTGTGCCCTAGATAATATTACTATGATGACACATTTGATGGCTAGGGTTTGAGTTACTTATTTTCATTTTTTTTCATGTTTGTATGTTCTGGGTGCTTCGTTGCTAAGATTTCAAGAAAAACTCCAATATTGTTGAATTGTTCCATTTGGGGACATTACATGCACACATTTATTTGTGGGCATGTTAGTGCACACATTTATGTTTGCAGATTTGAAATATACTATAATGTCCCTATTTTGATAGGGACATCTTAGAAGACCCTTAGCCTTAACTTATTGTCGGGGGTTAAGGGACAAGCATAAAAGAAAAAGAGTATTGAATGTTTTATTTGGATATTTGTAAAGGTACCTTTTTGAAAAATACTTTATCTTTTTTATTTCACTTAAAGAGGGCACCTTTAAGGGTCATGAAGGCTTAAGTGATTTAAAGAAAAAATCATAAGAAAAGGTCTTTTAAAACATTTTAAGTTACCCTCCTTTCCTCTTTTTGGGTGCCATACTTGGAGGGCTACAAAAGTGAAGAGGAATCATTTGGTGAGGGCATGCTATGATTGATATTCAAATTTGGTCATTAAGCATGAAACGCTTGAGCCATTGCCTTGAAGACGAAAACCTTCAAGTAAGGAGTGGGGATGCCAACTCTTATTTCTTAACTAGGGCAACTTTACCCTGAGGTTGTACTTGTGCCTAATTATTCAGAAAATACAAAAATATTGCATTGGAAAAGGGGAGACTAGGGTTTGGAACCTTGGAAGCTGTTTGCAAGTGACGAAGAGCCCTCATTGGAGCCTTGCATGGATTGAGGTGTTGGAATTGATCATTTTCAGCTAGGGCGATTTGACTTGAGAACTGGTTTGGGCATTTTTGAAGGGTTTTGAGACCTATTTTCGGTTTAAACTTATTCTTATTCCAATATTTTTGCAGTAGGGCGACTTGTTTTGTGAGGTATTTCAGTATATTTTGAGGGATATCTTGCCCTAAAAATATTCAGTAATTATTTTATATATTTTTCAGCTTGGGGGAATTGTTCTAAGGGGCTTGTGGCTCCAAAATACTTTCAAGTTTTCGTCATAGATTCTGCCTATTGAGTATGTAATTTTTATGCAAATTTATTGAGGGTTTGATGAGATTTTTGGCATAGAAAACATCTACAATTTTTAGATTAATTTTACAGCCAAGGATGCCTAGGGTTTGAAGAATAAAATCTGGATTTGAAGGGCTATACTTTCATGTTTTCAGCAGCCACTAATTGATTGGGGTTTGGCATATTTTAAAGCTATTTTTAAAGTGTATTTGAGGGGTTGTTGGCAACTATGGTTTGCTGCAATTAAATCAATTTTTTTTCAATTTGAAGTAGGGTTTCTAAATATTTCTAATTTTTAGCTGTTCGTCTTTTTTGGGGACATTACAATGGTATCAAAGCCAATATCTTGGTCTGTTGTGGGATAAGCAAGGGTTTCATGTCAGTGACATGAATGGAGCTAGGGTTGAGAGGTTCTTTTAAGCCCAAGAGCAGATGACAAGATTGATTGGTGAATTCCTCCAAACGATGAAAAACATAAGGACTAACACGCCACAAGATCGGGAAGGCAACCCTTCAGGTGTAAAGATTGGGTCTACACAAAGGCCTAACCGACCAACTTTCCTTTAAAGAGAGGAAATCATTCCGAAAAGGAAGGAGCAACTTTCTTTTTGGAATAATTTGATTGTTGATTATGAGGAATATATGACCTATCCACCTCCATTTAGAAAGAAAATGAGCCGTACTGAGTTTTTAGCATGGAAGGGAGGCATGAAGGGTTCTAGGGTTGGTCATAAATTCAAGGGCAGCCAAGGGAATCTCCAACATGCTTTGGGAAAGCCAAACTTTCATGAGCATCCTAAGGAAGGAATCGGGGAACAAAATAATTTAGATTTGAAAAAAACTAGTGAGCAGCTCATGGTGGCATCCACTATGCAAAAGGATAATGGGAGAAATGTTTTAGCTCAAGAGGAAGTGTTATGGGTTGATTACCCTAGGAGTTCAGTGGAAAAGAAGACCAAAAATTACACACATGAGGAAGATCTCCATATTCTGCCATCTACAACAAAAATGGACCCTAGGGTTGGGAGGAGCCCAACTATTTCACAACCAACCACTGAAAATTTTGAGTTGAAAAAATCAGAACTTTTAGGGCAGCAAGATGAAAGTTTCCAGCGAGTTTATGGCCAGCAAAGAGGGCTGCAAATAGAAGACAAAGGTGAGGTAGAACGTAGAGAAGAGATTCCAGAGTGTGCGGAGGAAGAATCAGTTGGGGCAGCCATTCATGAAAAAGATCAGCTCACTTTTTATATAGGAAAGTCTGATTTTTTTGTGAAATCTCAGCCCACTCTAAGGGGGAAAGGTTCTGAATTATTTGTTGAATTCCAGCTCACTTCATGTGTGAGAAATTCATGTGTAATAAATTTTAAAAATCTCGAGTGGAATCAGTCCACTACAAGTGTAAAAAAATAACATAATAAGTCAGCCCCTTGCAAGGAGGGGAACTCAACTCATCTTAAGCTTGGTAAGTGCCTTAAATCTTGCAAATCTTGTGTTGGGGCAACAATGTGTAGAGAGTTATGTCTAGTCCATTTTGAAGAGGTATGCTTTGAAAAAGAAATTTCAGAATTCAGAGGTAGAAGATGATGAAGAGGTCACAACAAAGAAGGCTGTGTTTTATGAATTGGGACAACCACCTCCTTTTGGGGAAATTCATCACACGCTTGGTTTGGTAAGGGGCTCCAAGGTTGGAAGGTGTTGTTCTTCACAAGGGGCCAGTAAAGTGTAGTGACCCTAGCTTGTTTGATGAAGATATTTGCCCTAAGGAATATTGTCAAACATTTTTCGTGCAACCTTATCTTGCTGGTCTGATTTCTTATAGTTTGATATAAAGGCACCAAAATGATTTGAAAGCAACTCTAGCAGATTTGAAACAATGTTTAGATGCTCAAACAATGATTTGAATGCAAATGCAAGTTTTTTTTGTCTTTTTCAATGCATATATATGAATCCTAAGAGCAAAATGTTCACTTACAGCCAAGTGACATTTTGTCAAACATTTGTCATGCAATCTAAACTAAGTACAATAAGTTTTGAAAATGCTTGAAGAAAACAATGATTGATCAACTACTTATTGCTCCTTGATTGTCAAATGAAAGATCATTTTAATGCCTACATAGAATGGCCAAGACTCTTGGCACTTACAAATTATACATTGGCTGCCATGAATGTGCATCTACAGCTGATCACTAACACTTTCAGTATGGAACACTATATGAAGTAATGATTGAAGAACCTGGAGGAATGATGGCGCCAAGAATGAAGGTTGAAGAAGAAATTGAATCCCAAGCAAAATTATCTCCAAGCCAATTCGACGTCCTTAAGCAATTCGCCCCTGTTTTGGTCTGATTCTCAAAATAAAAATTATCTTTAATATTTCCAACCTTCCTTAGCTCCAAATGGAGTCGCCATGGTCCAAGGATGAGGGCATATCAAGTTAAGAAAATAATCGATGCAAATTGAGACACCCACAAACAAAATTGTCCCTCCTATTGGCGTCCTTCCTTGACTGAAAATATCTGATTTTAATATCAGATTTCTCCACAATATAATCTGTTCTTCTAACCAAGAAGAATCGATGCAATGGAATGACGAAACCAACACTAAAAAATAGCTATGGTCTCCAATGCAAACTCCACAAGTTCACCAAATCGATTTTTTCCAAAATTGGTCAATGGCCACAAATTTTGCTCCAAATGAGATGATTGATATATCACCTCCAAAATGCAACCCTTCAAGAGATATTTCACTCCCTCAGTTATGTTATCAATGGGAGTTATCATTCCCAAAGACAAGCATACCAAAACAAAGACACCATCAAATTTGGATGATTCATAATGGCAGCCACACCTCCCTTTATACTTTTTTCTTTCTTTCATTTGGGAAGCTTCTAGAAACATCATAATATTTTAGTATTATTTTTCCCTTTTAATATATTATATTTGCACTTTAATATAAAATAATGAATTATAACATAAAGTACAAATATAACATCATTTTATAACATGAGGTGTCAAAATAGAAACATTCGAATAAATCATTAGAAAACCTCCAAAATATGTCGAAACTTCCCCAAAGAAACCAACTTCCTGTTGACAAATCTTCCACAAATCAGATTTTCTCTTGCCACTTGGAAAGTTCTCGTCTCTAGCCAAGGAAGGAAGAATACATGGTTTTCCTTGACCAAAATAGGTCATTTCTAGGGACTCTGCAGGTCATTTCTACGGACTCTATAGGTCACTTCTACGGACTCTGCAGGATTTCTACGGACTCTCCCGACACTTAGAAGAAATCAAAAGGGCCTTTCCAATTTTTCCGAAAGGCAATTTCAGAGGCCAAACAGCCCTTGCGGAGGGCAAGAAAGCACGTAGGGGGCAGAAAAGACAGGAAGAGCCGATGACAAATTCAGAAGAAATTTGGAAAAGTTGCAAAAGGCAAGGAAAAGTCCATTTCAAGAATTCTGAAGGGCACCTACCCTTCGGAAGGGTCACTTCCAATTTTTCCGAAGGGCACCTACCCTTTGGGAAGGCACAAGACCAAAGTCAGAGACCGTTGCAAAAAATCGGGTGCCCTCCAATTTTTCCGAAGGGCACGGGCGGAGGACACTTGGTCGGTGCCGAAGGACACTTGGTCGGTTGTGGAGGGCACGTTTGAAATCTTGAAGGGCACATTTCGAAAGAAAAGGCAAGGTAAGGAATCCTTCGGACTTTTTGTCCGAAGCAATTCCTTCGTACAAAACGTCCGAAGGAATTTGGAAATATATATACAGAGAAGACTAAGGACATTTCAAAGAGCAAAGACAAAACAATTGGAATTCTTTCGGACTTTTTGTCTGAAGGAATTCCTTCGGACAAAAAGTCCGAAGAAATTCAGAAGGCTTATAAACAAAGCAAAGTCCGCGGAGAAAACAAAGGAAAATAAACCCGAAGAAATTCTAAGGAACGGCCGCGCATAAGTCCAACACATAAACCCGAATGGTATGTGTCCTCCGCAAAAGTTCATTAGATTATCCCGAAGGGCAGGAAAGACCATGGTTAAAAAGCCGAGGGGCACATTTCGGAAAGCACAAGTGAAGCCAAGATGCAAAGGAGATCTTCGGACTTTTGTTCGAAGGAATTCCTTCGGACAAAAGTCCGAAGGAATTCGCAGAAGTGACAGGCCCGAAGAAAGTCTGACAGAAAAATACAAAGGCAAAAAGGCCTAAAAGAATTCGTGGGAGGTTCGAAGGAAATTGCCAAGCAGAGAAATCCGAAGGAAATAAGAAAACTAAGGGTGACGTCTCGCAGGCCGTCAATTTTTGACCACGGGAAGTAACCGTTGGAACAAAGATAAAGCCAGAATTCCGAAAGAAAATGTAAACCGGGTATAATTAGACTAACACCATCCGAATATACAAAATCCCGCCATAAATAGATACGAATGGGCAGACTAAAATTGGACAGAATGCATGCAAGCAGGAGCTATTTTCAAACATCTATCAAAGTTAGAGTTGACTAATTGATTAAACGCCGCATTCACTAGGAGCCTTCCATGCGAGGGAAGTTAATCTCTTCGTTTAACTCAACTTTCAAACGCTATAACTCGGCAATCAAGCAATTCACATGGAGTTCTAAATTTAGCATTTGCGTGGATTTCCATGCAAAAAGAGGTGGGCAGTTCATAACAAAAATAAGTTCGCTTCATCAAACGAAGAATCGTCATGCAAGGACAAAAGGGAAAATATATTTTATTGAAAGACCAAGTAAAGCCTTGAGTTAACCGAAGTGAATTTTCTCTTCAAGTTTTCTACGCCAATCTTTGGCCTCTTGTAATTTTCTATGGAATGGCTTTCAGCGTTGATTAAAATCATCCAATCTCTCTTGGTTGGACCAGACTCTGCCATTGGTGAGTTGTGTAACCTTTTCGATCAATAAGGACTGTACTTTCAGATTTCAAGTATTGGCATAGTGTATATTTCTTCAGTAATTTGCATAAGTGGTAGAGTTCTCTCCCTTCCCAAATTCTGTTTCATACCTAGTTGCTATATTATCCTTGTGCGGGTCATGTTAAAGTGTTCTTTATTGTCTTTTGCTGAAACTTTAAGTGGATGTTAGGTGGCCGCAAAGTGTCTTTTATCAGATCTCTCTCCATCGTTTTCCCTCAGGTTTTAGTTATTAGATCGAACCTCTGCATGAAATACTTATGCATAAGTGATTAATTGAAGTCTAAGGTCTTCCTTCTCCCTTGTTCGTTCAGTGTTCAAGGTTCCAAATTGAGTGGATCAAAATCTTGGTGTATCACCCCCTTTAGGTAGGATTTCCCCTTTAAGTTTTTTTTTCTCCCTTTTCCATGGTAGTCCGCAGCGTAGAGTAGAAGTCCAAATTGATACATCATACAAGAACCAGCCTTCCCTGGAGGTTCTTCTCACTCTTGAGGCACCCACCCTCGTGAGAAGATCCCATTGTTTCAGTCGGATAGAGGACTGGCCATCTCGCGCATGTCTTCGAATCAGGGCATAGCTCCAGGTGGACAACACTGCCATCTGAGTAACTATGGAGAAGACCCTCTAATCATGCTGTATTAGCCTACGAGGGTCACTGATAGGCTATCATACTGAAAGTACAATGTTTAGCTAGAAGGGGACATTACAAGTGGCCAAAACTGAGTTTGGGCAGCCACTAAGGTATGTAGAAGGTTACTTGATTTCATGTTTCATGAACTTTACAAATTATGAAAATGAAAGTTCAATGCCAGTTTATGAAAGGGTGGAAACTCAACTTGTGGATGATAGAAGAAAGTCTGAAACTTTCATGAAAAATGAGTCTAGGTTATACTTATAAAATTCTGAGTTTTCTATGGAAAATCAGAATGTCTCATGCTCAAAATTTTTTTAGAAAAGTTGGTTCATTTCAGCCTCTAGCGAATTCGGTGAAGGGGAAGATGAACCCTCTATGCAAAGATAAAAGGGAATTTGGAAACTCAGGATCAGCCCTTTTAAGGCAAGATACCTTGGCATCTTGCAAACATGGTGAGTGCTTTACATTGTGTGTATTCTATTGAGGAATTTGGCCACACATATGGTTTGATGAGTGGAACAAAAGTGGGAAAAAGTTACCCTTCCAAAGAAGTCAATAAATTGGTCATAGGACAGCCTTCAAGATATGTAAAAATTCATCAATTTATTTTTCATGAGCTTGATTTTAAGGTCTGAAGGCAGATCCAAAGTTTGCATTAAATACCAATTTAAAGGGTGTAAACAAAAATCAGAATTGATTTTTAAGTTTCAGAATTTTTTGAGCTATAAGAATAGTGAATTTGAAGAGCCAAATCAGCTACCTAATAAGGTCCAACCGCTATATGAGGACAAAAATGTTGAATTTTTATGCATGCTACAGCACATGGTGAGTTCCGAAAAGATATATGCAAGGTCTGAAATTTCTGAGTTGATGGAAGCAAGTTCAGCCACCTATTGGGGGTAGAAAAGTGAAAATTTGGAGCAAACTACAGCCCCTAACAAGAAGGATAAACCTATCGTGGCATGTAAGAGTGATCAAGAGGGTGTTGAGAGGTGACCACACTAGTATGTGCACCAAGAATGAAGGTCAAAAGGACTTTTCCATTTGGGGCAGCAAGGTATCACTTTCCAAATGTTTTTATTTTGGCAACTCTAGTTCCTTTTATATGAAGTTTGTGCTCTTGTGGACATCCTCCAAGTTCATGGATAACAATGGGTTCAATTTGGGCTACAAGACTGCAATCTCCTTGATGAAGGGACCATGGACTTTGGTGGCGATTTGGGAGCTTCCAGCCCTTAGGGGACATGTTTGGGGAAGCTTGAAGCATGTTTGGGAGAGTTGGGGGCATGGTATGAAGATTGTATGGTATGGCATGAGAAAACAAAGAGGAAAGACAACTGTAACATCTCTTCTTGTCATATTTACTATGACAAATTCGGCTCTTCTATCATAAGACATGACTCCAATGTTGTTCCTCTTAGAGTTGCATACATGTTTGACACACCAAGGGGCAAGAGGAAAGTGAGAAAGGGGATTTCTAAGAACAATTGCAAGGCTGAAAGTTGCAATTGCAGCCCTCTAATCATCATGCATAGATTTCTTTGCAAAGCACCCCATTCTAAAATCGAAGGATCTAGGGGCACGAGGACCAAGGATTGGAGATACATCTTATGGGGAGGTTTTCCAGCCCATAGAAGGCACCATGAAACACAATGGACTTTCTTTTTGACTAATGTGTTTGCTTGTTGTGTAGGTGATGATGTGAGAGCAATCAAGATCCAAATATTTGAAGATCACATGGCTGTAATACTTTTTGCTAGCCTCACTGGTAATGCCAATTCCGAAAATTTCATTGCTTTCATCATTTTATTGGCAGTTTTGAGATACATGGGCTTTATAGCAAGTGAAAAGAGGATATGGTACTGCTGTTTTTGCAAATTCAACTTGCATGAACAACAAATAATCCTTATAAACAACAGTAGAAGGCTTCACCAATAGAGTTCTTTTCCATGGGATGGACCAAGGTTCGAATTGTGCACGAAATTTATGGTGAGAACAGCCTTATGGGTGCTTCTATTGCTTGAGGACAAACAATTTTGGACAGGGAGCATTGTCATGTCCTTATTTTGATAGGGACATTTTGGAAGACCCTTAGCCTTAACATATTCCCAGGGGTTAAGGGACAAGCATAAAAGGAAAAGAGTATTGAATGTTTTATTTGAATATTTGTAAAAGTACTTTTTTGAAAGTACTTTGTGTTTCTTATTTCACTTAAATAGGGGACCTTTAAGGGTCATGAAGGCTTAAGTGATTTTAAGAAAAGATCATAAGGAAAGTTCTTTTAAAACATTTTAAGTTACTCTCCCTTTCTCTTTTTGGGTGCCACACTTGGAGGGCTACAAAAATGAAGATGAATCATTTGGTGAGGGCATGTTATGATTGATATTCAAATTTGGTCATTAAGCATGAAACGCTTGAGCCATTACCTTGAAGACGAAAACCTTCAAGCAAGTAAGGAGTGAGACTACCAACCCTCATTTTTTTAACTAGGACAATTTCACTTTGAGGTTGTACTTGTGCCTAATTATTCATAAAATACAAAAATATTGCATTGGAAGAGGGGAGACTAGGGTTTGGAACCTTGGAAGATGTGTGCAAGTGATGAAGACCCCTCATTGGAGGCTTGCATGGATTGAAGTGTTGGAATTGATCATTTCCAGCTAGGGCGATTTGACTTGAGAGTTGGTTTGAGCATTTTGAGAGGGTTTTGAGATCTCTTTTCGGTCTAAACATATTTTGATTTTTATTCCAATATTTTTGCAGTGTGGCAACTTGTTTTGTGAGGTATTTCAATATATTTTGAAGGAGATCTTCCCCTAAAAATATTCAGTAATTATTTTATTTATTTTTCAGTTTGGACTAATTATTCTAAAGGGCTTGTGACTCCAAAATACTTTCAGATTTTCATCATAAATTCCGCCTATTAAATCTATATTTTTTATGCAAATTTATTGAGGGTTTGATGAGATTTTTGGCATAGGAAACATCTACAATTTTTAGATTAATTTTACAGTCAAGGATGCCTAGGGTCTGAAGAATAAAATCTGATTTTGAAGGGCCATACTTTCATGTTTTCAGTAGCCACTAATTGATTGGGGTTTGACATATTTTTAAGCTATTTTAAAAGTATTTGAGGGGTTGTTGGCAGCTAAGGTTTGCTGCATCAAAATTTTTTCAATTTGAAGTACGGTTTCTAAATATTTCTAATTTTCAACTATTTGTCTTTTTTGGGGACATTATTTATACCCTTTTATGATTTTGCAATATTCTAATTTTTTTTGGTTTTTTTGAATATGATAATTGAAACCCTAGGTAAATACCAAATGCAAAATTACACAAAATGGGAAAAGCCCAACCGAAGTTTTTTATTTAAAAGATTGAATCAAACCCTAATTGAAAATTCACAAATAGCAATGAATTCAACAAGTATATACCACACATGGTCTACCAAAACAAAGTACAATAGTAATGGATGGCATGATGGGTGACATCTAGGTTTGGAAATGAATACTGACAACCCAATAACATTGAATAAATTGACACCCATACACAATTGTGAATAGTGATGCTATTGCTGGTTATGCTCAAGTACCTCTGTAATCCCTCTTCAAACCCTATGCCCTAGCTGAAAGTACAATGCCCTTGTTGGATGGGCCTCTAAAACTGATCTTCCTTTGAAACTGGTAGCATAAACATGATCTTCGGGTGGAATCCTCAACTGGGTATGAGGGGTTTCATCCTCATAACTGCAAATCCGAGGGGTTTCATCCTTGGATGTAGAGTTGAAGCTGCAAGCTTTTCCTCTGAAAAAAGGTGTTGGTTTTTGTTTAGGTGTTTGGATAAATCCTTTCTTTTTCACCTAATTTTTTTATTATGCATTTTTCCATTCCAATCCTAAAAGAAATTAATATTTATTTTAATTGAATATTCAATTTTTTTCAACTTCTGAATATTAATTACTATTTGGCCATGTATCCAATACTTACTTTTGGCTCCATTCAATAATAATAAATTGTCTTTTTTTAAAGTTGTAACTTAAATTACTTTTTTGGACAACTTAATAAATTACTATTAGATTATTTCCCTTTTAAATCCCTTTTTTTAGCCTTTAGGAAATGAAGATAGGTTATGAGTCTTCTGATTTCATTAATTTGAGAAAGGGGACATTACAGTCCGTCCTTCCCAGAATTGCTTGCCCACAAGCAATTGTAAACTAGGATGCTCAAGAATTTTTGCACCCTTCTAAGTAGCCTCCTTTGTTGGTAGATTCTTCCAACACACCAGATACTCTGTGATAATTATGTTTCTTAATTTCTTTGTTCTAACATCCAATATGCTTCAAGAACCAAGATGAGATTGCCTTCATCATCTAAGGGAGACAACTTAATGGAAGGAATGACATGCTGACCCAATGCCTTTTTGAGGCATGATACATGGAAAACATTATGTATTCTGCTATGCTATGGCAGCTCAAGTTCATAGTCAAACTCCCCAATCCTTCTGATGACTATGTATGACCCATAAAAATGGGGTTTGAGCTTATCAGCTCCACTCTTCTTGATAAAAAATTGTTTGTATGACTGCAACCTTAAGAAAACCGTGTCCCCCAACTCAAAACTTCTTTCTGTACAATGCTGATCTGCATATAATTTGCGCTGGTTTTGAGCATGCTAGATCTTTTCTTTAAGCATACCGAATATGTCTTGGCTTTGAGCAACCAAGTCTCGTGCTGCTGACACTCTGCTATCAACAATAACCAAATCAACAAAGGAAAGAACATCATACCCATATATAGCTTTGAAAGGTGACATACCAATGAACACGTGGTAAATGGTCTTGTAGCAATGCTTTCCCATGTAAAGCCATTTAACCCAAGCTAATTGCTGCCCGGCCACAATTTCTCAAGTAACTTTTAAGTCATTTATTAACAATTTCAGTTTGCCCATCTATTTGTGGGTGGTAGTTAGTGCTTGGTGTCGATTCTGCGTCTGACAGATAAAATAGTCCCTGCCAAAACAAACTAAGGAACCGGCTGTCCTTGTCATTAACGATGTTTTTAGGCAAACCATGTAGCCTAAACATTTCTCTAAAAAATAAGTCAACAACTTGAAGAGCAAAAAAAATGAGCATATTTGGTGAGTCTATCAACCACCACATAGATACAACTCTGACATTGAACCTTGAGAAGTCTTGTGAAAAAATCCATGGAAATATTCTCCCATTTTTGATTTGGAATTGGCAAGGGCTACAATAGCCTTGTTGGAAAAACATGCTCTACTTTATTCTGTTGGTAGGGGATACATTCTCTGATGTCTTCGAGGACTTCCCCCTTGAGTCCTTTCTAAAAGAACTCGTCCCTTATTTGCTTGTAAGCCTTGAAATACCCTGGGTGACTAGCTAAGTGTGTATCATGGACAACCTTCAAGACTTTGCTTTTTATCTTTGATTCAGGACCTAAATAGATCCTATCCTTGTAGAGAATGAGGTCATCGATTACCTTGTACCTATCATCCTGTACTTTGCCTTCAAGGATCTTATTAGTGAAATCATTTTAGGCAGACTCTGCTATTATTAACATTTTCCAATCCGCAAGGATCACAAACATAGAACATAAAAAAAGTTTTCTAGATAAAGCATCTGACACCACATTATTTTTACCTTTAACATATTTTATATCAAATTTATAAGCTTGAAGATTATTCACCCACTTTTGTTGCTTGTCATTTAAGTCCTTTTGGTTGGAAAAAAACTTCAAACTGTTGTGATCAGTCTTGACCATAAATATGACACAAACCAAGTATTGTTAGAATTTTGCTAAGGCATGCATGATAGCCAACATTTTTCTGTCATAGAAAGTCCAGGTTCTGTATCTTTCAATTTACGACTTTCAAAGGCAATAGAATGTCCCTTTTGCTTTAAAATAGCCCTTGTTCCTTCCCTTGATGCATCGCATTCTAATACAAAAGGAATACAGAAATCTGGAACAAGTACTGGGCAAGTACTCATTATCTTTTTGAGCTTTTCAAATGTGTTTTGGGCTGATCAGACCATTTCAAAGCTCCCTTTTTTGTTAATTCAATCAATGGGACATCAAGTTGTGAAAACCCTTTCACAAATCTCTTGTAATAACTGCAAAGTCCCAAGAAGCCTTTCAACTAGGTCAAAGTGGTCGGTTTTGGCCAATCAGTTATTACTTGAATCTTTTCCTGATCAACTTGTACGCCTTGGGCATGGATATGCCCCAAGTATAAAATCTCGGTCATACCAAATTCACACATAAGACTCTTCTGCAAAAATATATTGTTGTTCTAATATTCCCAACACTGTATGCAAGTGTTTCATGCACTCTTTCCAAGTCTTACTGTCCACCAAAATGTCATCAAAGAACACTTAAACAAACTTTCCTCAATTGCTCACTAAAAACATGATTCAGAGATGATTGAAAGGTAGCTGGAGAATTGGTTAAACCGAAAGGCATAACCAAAAATTCAAAATGTCCAAAATGACATTGGAAAGTTATTTTGTGTACATCCTCATCTCTTACTTTGATTTGGTGATAATCAGATCTCAAGTCAAATTTAGAGAAGTATACTGCTCCATGCAATTCATCCAACAACTCATTGATCCTGGGTATTGGGTACCTATTTTTGATAGTTTTCTTATTCAAGGAACGCTAATCAATACACATCCTCATAGTTCCATCATTTTTTACCAAGACAACAAAAGATGTAAAGGGACTAGAACTAGGCCGAATATGACCCATCTCTAATAATTCCTTGATTGTCTTATCAATTCCTCTTTGAAACCTCTAGGATGGCGGTAAGGAGTAATCATAATAGGTTTAGAACCTGTTTCCAGCTCTATAATATGTTGAAAACCTCTATTAGGTGGCAGCCTTAAATGTAAATCACTAAATACTAAACCATGGCTGTCCAAAATGGATTGAATATACACATGGTAAGACCTCTTATCACTGGATGTGGATGTATTACTCATAAAGCAATGGGTTGCGCACTCTATTTTTCCCTTATGGAAAGCTCTCTCCATGCTTCTAGTTGTAATTGATGTTAGAGCCCCATTGGCCATACCATGAAGTACAACCTCTTTGTCCTCTGATTGAAATTTCAGCTCCATGGTTTTGTAGTTTTGTGTGAATTCTCCAAAAGGATGGAGCCATTGTATGCCTAAAACCAGATTTGTCTCTCCTATGCTAACTACGTAGAAATCATCAGTAACTTTGTGCTTACCAAGAGTAACGTCCAAGCCCTTGACCCTCTTGGTGCATGGTATAGTAAATCCATCTGCTACAATAACATTAAATCCCTGAAAGTCCTTTGTTGGCAGCCCTGTTTGTTTTACCAATGTCTCATCAATGAAGTTGTGGGTTGTCCCACTATGAATTAAAACTGTCACCTTATGTCCTTTTAACACTCCATGGACCTTGAATGGATGATATCGATGTGCACTTGAAAGTGTATAAAAGGTACTATTAGAAGTTTTCCCCTCCACTGTAGCCTCTACTACTGGTTCTCCCTCTTCTATTACTTCCTCATGTTCTACTTCCATTTCATCATCGGAGATCACCTCAATGTAATGTACTTGACCTCTTGGAAGACACCTATGGCTTGGTTCCCAAGGATCCTTACATGTAAAGCAAAGTTTCTTTTTTCGGAGTTCATTTCTAATTTTAATTTCCTTGGTCTTAGGAAATTATTGTTGGGAACCATGTTGTAATGGCTTCTTTCATTGTCCAAAAGAAGTTTTTGGCTGCCCATAATTATTTGTCCTTGGCTGCCCGTAGGGTATTTGTCTTTGTTGCCGTGTAGGCTGGAATCTTCCTCTAGGGGATGCAGTTTCAAAATCCAAAGCCTTTTTAATGGCTTCTTGTAGAGAGGTAGGACTGAAAGCCTTCACTAAGCCTCTAAGTGGTTCTGCTAAACCCTCTATGAATAAAACAACAAGCCTCCTTATAGTCACATCAGACACCATAACTGAAAGCTTATGAAAATCAACAACAAAGTCATCCATTGAATTGGTTTGTTTAAGTTGAGCTAACTCCTAAAAATGGTTTTTCGGGTCAACTCTATCAAGTCTCTCTATTAACCTGGCACTAAACTCCATGTATGAGTGGATGTGATTGTGCCTTTGTGTGATCAACCCGTGGTACCACCACTCGTGTGCTACACCTTCCAGATGAAGGGTGGCAAATTTGATAGCTTCCTCTTCCGTCATTGGCCTCAATGATAAGAATGTGTCCAATTTCTGTATCTAGGAGCGTGTTGTACATTTACCGGAGCCATCATATGTTCGAAGTGTAATCTTGCCTATTGTCTATTGGAGGTCCCTCTGAGTTGTTGGTGCCCTTGTTTCAGTTGTTTGACCACCCCTATTTTTTTTTAAATTTATGAAATTAGTGAGAGATAACCTCCCTAATTTCATTTGGTAGGACCTTGTATTCCTCATAACTAGCTGCAATATCATCCCTTATGGACAGTTGAACTTCCTCCTTCGCAACCACCTCTTCCCTACGAATGAAGTTGGGTTGGAAGGCCATGACCATAGAACCAATGGTTGTCATTTGAATAGGTGGATTATTATTTGCCCCTAAAGAATTGCCTTCACCATTGTGAGGCCTGTTGGCCATTTTTTGGCCCACATACCAAGGCTTTGAAGCAGACTCAATGTGGCAAAGATAAAGGGTCCGAGTAAGTCTTCATGGATTCTTAGCCTCCACAGAATCAAACCTTCACAGGTTTAGGCACAAACCTAGAAGATCCCGTAGACTAAAAGGGCTAAGTGCAAAATCTCTTATTCGGCTAAGTCTTTACTTGTTCATTCTTTCGGACTTTATACGGAGACTAAGTGAAAGAAATTGTTTCGAACTTTTTGTTCGAAACAATTTCCGAAAGGTAATTTTCAATTCCCCGAAGGTATTTTTTCCGAAGAAATGGTCTTTTTCAGCAAGCCAAACAAGCCAAAGGGTACTTTTCTCGGCAAAAGGGGACCTTTTCAAGTTCCGAAGAGCCAAAACACTTTTTCCGAAGAGTCATTTCCATGCCAAAGTGTCTCATGCAGCATTTCTGAAGGGTATCTTTTGAGGAAGTGGACCTTTGCAAAAGTCTCGAAGACTTTTTCTTTCGAAAAAGTGGCCGAAGCAATTTTGTCCAAAGGGTCTTTTCCAAAAAAGCCGACGGTTCATTTCAAATAATCAAAGGACATTTACAAAAGTTCTGAAGGGTACTTTCCTTTTGGAAAGGGGCACTTTCAAAGTGGCCGAAAGATACTTTTCCTCCAGAAAGGGCACTTCTCCAAAGGACTTTTCAAAATCGGAAGGGTCATTCTCAAAAAGTCTGAAGTTTAATTCCTTCGGAAAAGAAAAAAAAGTCCGCAGAAATAGTTCAAGCAAATTGCCCAAAAGAAAAAGGCCCGCAGGAAAGTGTCCGAAGGAAACATGACATTCTCGTCAGTGTTAAAGTTCAAGCTCATAAAATAGCCATTGGTATTCAAATATCCCATGACAGACTTGCAAACGTCAAAATTTGAACCCCTGCAAGTAGCCGTTTGGATTTGTATGGACTTACATCGACATAAATGGATACAAGAAAACCAATGTCCTTAGATTGGTTTTCCATCTATAGGAAAGATCTAGTCTAAGTTTCAAGGCAGGCGCTGGTAGGTGCAATTAATGGAGAGGTCCTCGTCCTTTGACATGGCCATCATTTTCGACAAACAACCGCTCAATGCAGAAAAGTAGCACGACTCGATCTAGATTCAAAGATATGGGGATTTCGCCCTTATACATGCAGAACATACAAAGTGAAGGAGCACGCCAAAGTTGTAATGCAAAGGTCAAATCATTCACACTTGGCAGGGACATGCAGCTACCCGCAACATGGCTCTCTCAACTCCAACAAGGGGAGACTTGAATGCACAAGGGGCTCAAGGAGATGTGCAGCAATCTTAGGCGGTTCATCTCATGACCAACGCAGTTTCATGTTTTCAATGAAAAGGAGCTCAAGGACAATAGTGGTGGTTGCAGCGATTTATGACCCCTCTGTTTTCTCATGCAAGCCTCTTCTTCTCTCATCCCTTTTTGCTATATATAGAGGCTTTTGAGTCTAAAAAAGGATCCCTCGACTAGTGATAGAGTTACTCTGTCAAAAATTGCCTTGTAACACTCTCTTGAAGCAATAAGATGGATTCTCTGATTCTAGTTTGAAGTCAAGTGTACATTATTGGGGTTTAACTTGCAGATGTATGCCTCTCATCATCTGTAGATTCTCTACTTATTTTGCTTTAATTCTTTTGGTTCCTTGCAGGTTGTGTGAAGTGTTAGACCTTGGTGCCTTTTTTGAAGTGTCACAAGTTTATAGTGTCTCATACAGACCTATTTCTTTCTATCATTCAAATTGCAGGGTTGCCCTTCGACCTCCACACAAAATACTTATGCTTGCGGCCTTGAGAAAGGATCAAAATAATTTGTGTCTTGGTTAGGTTCATTAGTAGTTGTTAAGGTTTCCACGCTGAAAGTGGATCATTTCATATTTTGGTGCATTACCATTCTTAGCTTAGGTTTCCCTTTCATGTTATCTTTCTCTCCCTTTTCCTTAGTAGTAGATTCTAATGTGGGAAACAAACTGAAGTGAAGTATTTGAGGACCTAGCCTCATTAAAAAGCCTAGGGGTTCAACCTCATTATATGATACCCATAGCTTGAGGTTGCTCCAATATTGTAGCTAGGAGTGAGAGAGCCTGAAAAACTCTCCCACAAGGGTACAATTCTATCCTACAACAATTTTTGGCACGTCCAGTGGGACGACTTTCGAGGAAGATTGGTCAAGTTTGATGCTGGTTTGATCAATTTGCAGTAGTTATAGCTTTCATCATTCAGTATCTGGCGACTCCGAAGAACACTCAGCAATCTGGAGGCAGAACAGTAACTATCTTTCATGCCAAAGGTGACTACAAGATCAGCTTCTAAAGGTATTCCTTTTGAGTTTGTTGAACTCCCTTTAAATTCAGCCAAAAGGTTCACCTATACTCACCCATATGTAAGAAATCATTTTCTTAAACTAGTCGTAAGGTGTACCTACGCAAGAAGACCTTTGTTAGCCCCTTTTGTTACCATGATTCCCCAAAGAGCTTTTTTAGGTTTCAGTGGCCAAAGTCCTTTGAATCTGTGACAATACGATTCAATGCCAGTAGTAGCTCTCAAAAGCATCCCATATTTTACAGGAGACCAAGCCACAACCCCTGCTGAACACATCAATGACATAGCCAATTTTTGCAATAGCCATAATGTTGTAGAAATATAGCTATCAGATTGTTCGCTGTATCCCTTAAGGGAAAAGTTTTAGATTGTTATAGAGGCTTAGCTCCTAATTCTATTCAATCATGGAATCAACTAGGAGAGGCCTTGTGTAAAAGATTTGCAGACAAGAGTGACCATTTGTCACTAGCAGAACAACTTACCACAATCAAGAGAGCCCCCCATGAAGTCACGCAAGATTTCAAGACAAGATTCCAAAAAGCTTGGGACATAATTCTAGCCTATGTTAGACCATCCCCTAACTTTGCGTTCCTATACTACTTGACAGTTCTAAATAGCGATATAGCTGTAATGATCCAATCCATGGGAGGGGACATATTGCCAGATGATTATGAGGTGACTATTAAAGTAGAAAATTGCCTAGTTCAGGCTGACAAGCTTGCTCCTAGACTCCTAATGTCTCTTTTCCCTAAAATCAGACCCCCCTTGTAGTTATTTTTCCACTTGATGTTATTCTTCCCACTCCAACAATTGCTGCTATACCTTCACTTAAGCAGGAAAAGGCCTCCACTAATAGGTCAAGTGATTCCCAAGAGCATAAAAACTACCTAGAACTTAAGAGCATACTCCAATCCTTGAGAAATGATATGGTAAATGTTAAAATGCAGCAAGCTCAACTCAATAGACCTTATCAAGCCCCATATCAGCGTCAAAAACAATCTTATCAAGGGAATAGACCACCCTTCAAGGGAAGTTTCCAAACGTAGAACCATGAGCAAGGGCAAGGACAACCTAGCTACAATAAGCAGAGCAACGATAACCCAAATACCGCAGGCTCTTCCAACTCCTTGGTTCCTGTTCAAAACAATATGGCTCAAGAGGCTGAAGGGACCATACCTTGGGATCAATCTTTTGGGCAATCCATTGTCCCAACTAATGGTTTTAACCAGGGTTTCAATGACCAATGACACCAAGCTGTTGCTTATGGATACAATCAAGCCTTAATGGCTCAAAACACAAAGATCCCCACAATGACAAAACCATGACAGTCTCCACAAAACCAAGGATCTGATCAGGTTCTAAACCAGTTGGATGCTACAATGGTCATCAGTGAGCAAGAAGAGTGCTATGCACTCAATCAGTAGGCTAGTTCTAGCCAAGCAAACATTCCAGTGGTAGCTAATACAAGGTTCAAAAGAAGGAATGTGAGTGACAACCAGGGGCATTCAAAGAGCCTCCTGTCATTACTCCATTGTCTAAGCCTAATGAGCCTGCTGTCACTCCAAAGGTCCCGACACCTCCTAAAAATCAGAATCGAGAGAAAGGTTTCGATCCACAAAACTTGCAAATTCAACAAACAACAATAGTGGCTGCCAAAGCATAGGCAAAGGTTGGTGGTTCACCAATCAACATTGTTGAGCAAATGAAGAAATCTAGTGTGAATGTACCGATGTGGGACATGCTTTCCATGCTCGGTCAAGTGGATATCCTTCAAGAAGGTTTGTCCAAGATAGGTGTTACAACAATTGTGGGCAAACAACCAAGCAAATAAACTGAGGTCCTCACTAATGCAACCCAAGGTCCTATGGGAGAAGGATCAAGTAAGGTGGTCAAACCTCCTCCGTTCACATTTCATTAATCATTGGTGATTCCTTGGTGCATAATTGCTTGGTAGATAGTGGAGCTAGCACTTCAATAATGCCAAAGTCTACAGCTGATCCGCTGAACTCCAAATATGAGCCACATACTAAGGGAGTTCTACAGCTTGACGGTTCTTCCACAAAGCCATCTGGTATCATCAAGGATTTGAGCTTGACCCTGCATGCTTGTCCTAGTGTTTCGATGGTTCATGATATGTTGATCCTTGATGTAACTCTTTGCTTTGCGTTATGACTTTATGGAGAATTCATAGCCAAAATCAGGGGTTATCTAGCAGTAGATTGGTCCTACATGGTTTTCAGAACAAGGTATGGGACCAAGGTTGAGCCCATGTGTAATGTCCCCTTCCTAGGCGACACATGGATGTGCAGTGATTGGCCTATTATTTGGGTTCCCGTAGGTCAGCAGAGTGGTTAGGGGACTTATCCAGGGGTGGTGGAGCTTGGCAGGTAGCTTTACAGGCCATTTCAGGTAGTTTGTGATAGTTTCCTATTTTTTAGGAAGGGTCCTTATTTTTTAGGGTTTGATTGGGAGTTGACCAAGAGGCATTAGGGGACTCGCAGGAGCATTTTGAGAGTTTCAATCACAGTTCCTATTTTTTAGGAAGGGTCCCTATTTTTTAGGAGGGGACTCCTGCCACATGGCGACCTCACCTATATGGCACGAAAATGGAATAAAATAAGGTGATTTTTAATGTCACTTTATAATAATAAGGTATTAAAAGGACCCCCACCTAGTTGACATAAGGTTGTGTTAAAAAGGTGTCCCTTTTAATGATGATGTTGGACCCTCAACTTGGGCGCCAAACTTAGGAGTCTATGAATAAAATAATCTTTCAAAGATTCTTATTTTTGATGCCATTTGAACCCTAAAAGTGGGCGCCCCACTTGGGAGTCTCATAAAGTGAATTTGGATTCACTTTTTGATTATTTCTTTTGGCATTTTTTATTCAACCTTTTAGCAGATCTGAACTTTGAGGAAGAATTGCAGCAGCATTCAGTCCTTTGGGAACAGAAACTCTCAAGGATTATGGTGGATTGGACGACAACCCAGTTCATCTTTGTGGAGGGCCTACTCTGGATCTTCGTTTGGGCATTATTGAACAAGTTTTAGGTGACTATATTGCAGATCTGAGCTTGCAACAATACTATATCAACAATATCCTTCAGATCCATCACATTCAGTTGCATGTAGAGCCTCTCCCAAGCCAATACTACCATTTGTATGCAATTTGCTTTGCCGATCCAATTTTTACAATGAATATAATATGCAGATCTGATGGGTATGTGACTAAATCTCGTAGTCGTTGTTTTGCTATTTATTAATTGCTTTCAATTCCCCTTTGTATTGGATCTTAGTTGCATGTACATCTTTTGCCATCTTTGGCAAAAACTACACATTTCAAGAAAACCAAAAACCCCTTCTGCATCTTCTGTCTAGTTTATAAGATCACAATAAACAAAAAAAATCATAAAACAGTCAAAAGACAAGGAAACAATTTATCTTTCAGTAGCAGTTTTGAGTTAGAACCAACAGGGTTCTTACACCATGGCACAATTTCACATTGAGCCCCATCAGCCAGATAGCATAAACCTCAATTGTACTATCCTTGATGAGGATGAATTTACAATTGGTCAAGAACTGAATACTTATCCTGAGGAGATTCCAGACTTATTCTTGGATGAGCTATGGGGGAAATCAAATTTTCAACCCTTTGGAAGGTGTCGAAAAAGAGACATGGGTGTCTATTTGCTACATGAAGAAAATCAACTCATGCCTTCCCTCACTGGACTTAAAGAAGACCTCAACGGTATGCGGAAGTTGTTCTTTGATGGTTCAAGGTGCCAAAATGGAGTAGGTGCATGGGTAATGCTGGTTTCCCCTTCAAATGATAAGTATTTCTCTTCTTACAGGTTCCATTTTAGTTGCTCCTCCAATGCAGCGGAATATGAAGGCTTAATCCATGGTCTTCAATGGGCCAATAAGAGGGGAATCAAGCAGTTGCAAGCATATGGAGACAGTGAGCTTATAGTGAACCAAGTCAGGGGCTTGAACATTACGAAGAATCCTTTGATAAGGTCCTACAAAAACAAAGTATGGGACCTAATTGAAGATTTCAAAGCCTTTAACATTCAAGTTGTGCCAAGGAATCAGAATCAGCATGCTGACAGGTTGGCAGCTGTGGGAGCCCAGTTTGATATTCCAAGTAAGCTAAAAGAAGCCAAGGTTCAGCCACATGTCAAGGTGGTGGTGAGGTCATCAATGTCGAATAATAAGCCCACTGATAGGGCTTCGAAAATGACAAACAAATTGCTTCTTTCTTGCAACAAGAAGCATAGTTTTCCTCAATGAACCAAGGTAAATTTCAACATCAGTATGAGGATCAAATTGTTCAACTAAGGTCTAACAAACTTCCTAAAGCGCTGGTCACCCTTGAAAGTCTTTTTCACGATAGGGACCATGTGAGGAAAGACAAGGTAGTGATGTCAACTGATGAGAAATATGAAAGAGTTCTTATTTTCAAGGACAAGCTCCTCAACCTTGGGAAGGTAAACAATGAGACGGAAAGACATGCTTTCATTGAATTTTGTAAAGAATATTCAGACATCTTTGCTCGGGAATACAATGACTTGAAAGGTTTTGATCCAAAGTTAGCCCAGCATACTATAGAACTGGAGGCTAAAGCTAAAACTGTGAGGTAAAAACAAAGGCCCGTTAACCACAAAATAGAAGAGCTTGTGAGGAGAGTGCTGACCAAGTTAATTGAATCCAAGATCATCTTTCTCATCAAACACTCATCATGGGTAGCCAATTTGGTGCCTGTAAGGAAAAAAAGTGGAGAGATTAGGTTGTGTGTTGACTTTAAAGATCTGAACAGGGTCTTCTTGAAGGACCATTACCCTCTACCATCTATGGAGCAGCTTCTTCAAATAGTTGCAGGTTTAGAATTTTTTGCTCTTTTGGATGGATATTTGGGTTACAACCAAGTATTAGTGAAGAAAGAGGATCAGTATAAGACTGCCTTCACCACCAAATGGGGCATGTATGCGTATCAAAAGATGTCTTTTGGTTTATTAAATGCTGGGGCAAATTTTCAAAGAGCCATGGACATGGCTTTCCAAGGGCTGTTGAATCAAATGGTGCTGGTCTACTTGGATGATATCACAATTTTCTCCAAGGATGCCAACGAACACATGGACCACCTGAGGTTGATATTTGAGAGATGCAGAGAGTATGTGATCTCTTTGAATGTTAAAAAATGTGTGTTTACTATCCATGAAGGCAAACTCTTGGGACAAATTGTCTCCAAACAAGGATTAGCTATTGATCCTGATAGAATAAATGCCATCTTGGCCTTATCCTTACCCAAGCATAAGAAGGGACTCGAAAATTTCCTTGGGAAAATAATCTTTGTGAGAAGGTTTATTCCTGGTTTTGCAAACTTGGTCAAACCCATCACTGCCATGCTAAAGAAGAACCAAGTGTTCACTTGGTCAAATGAAGGTAAATTAGCTTTTGAAGCTATCAAGCAGGGCATTTTCCAAGCACCCACACTCATGAATCCTGATTTCTCAAGAGATTTCATATTGTATGCCTTCGCCAATATTGACAATATATCAGCTATGCTGGTGTAAAAGAATGGTGAAGGACTTGAGCAGCGAATAGCATTTTTCAGTCAGGTGCTTGAGGGGTATGAGGTGAGGTATACTTTTGTAGAAAAACAAATCCTTGTAGTGGTAAGAAGCCTTAAAAAGTTCAGGCCAATGCTATCCAATAACAAAATGTATCTTATGGTGTCTCACCCTGGAGTGAGAGACTTCTTTCTTAACAAAGACTTGAACGAAAAGAGAGCTGGTTGGATTACTAAGGTCATGGAGTATGACTTGGAGATCAAGGTCACTAAGCTAGTAAGAGGCAAAGGCTTATGTGAGCATATGGTTGATGACCTTCATGAGGACAAAGAAGTTGCCATAGTGATACAAGACAACTCGCAGGCGGAGGCACCTCTACTTCATAAGAGCTGGCTCCATGATATGGCACATTTTTTGCTAATAGGGGAGTGCCCACAAGGTATGGACAGGGCAAATAGAAGGTATTTTAGACTTCAGTCTATACCTTATGCATTGGTTGATGGATTTTTATTCAGAAAGGACCTCAATGGGGTACTCCTCAGGTGCATAGATAATGACCAAGTGACCAAGCTTTTGGAGCAATTCCATGATGGACCTGTAGAAGGTCATTTTGCACTTAGAACCACAACAACAAAGATAATGAGGGCTGGTTATTACTGGCCCAAACTCTTGAAGGATGCGCATGCAGGGCAAGGTGTCAAAAATGTGCTTTCTTTGTGGGTAAGCAAAGATTGGCAGCCCTTCCTCTCAACTCAATTTAGGTAGAGCAACCTTTCATGCAATGGGGGCTAGATTTCATAGGAATGATCAACCGTTCATCAAGTGCAGGGCATAGATAGGTGCTTACTGCAACTGACTACTTCACCAGGTGGGTGGAAGCCATTGCGTTGAAAGAAGCTAATGAAGGTGCAGTCCTAGACTTCTATGACAACATTGTGACCAGGTTTGGTGTTCCATCCACTATCATTTCTGATAATGCATTAGCATTCCTTGGTCTGAAAATGAGTGAATGGGCTCTCAAGATGGGCATCTACCTCAACACCTCTTCCAACTATTATCCTCAAGGAAATGGACTGCCTGAGTTCACAAATAAAAATTTACTAAGAATCATCAGAACTATGGAAGAGAATCAGAGGACGTGGCACACTAAACTAAAGACAACCTTGTGGGCTGATAGGGTGACTCTTAAAGCTGTCATTGATAATTCTTCATATGTCTTAGTATATGGAAGGGAGGCCAAGTTGCCCATTTCTCTTTGAGCTGCTTGCATTAGAATTAGCCTATCAGCTGGAGTTGATAGAAGATGAGCCCATGAATGTGAGACTGGCGTGGAGCTTGAAGAAACGAGAGACCTTGCAATGAAAACACTAGAATCGCATCAAGTTTAAGTCAAGAAAGCTTTTGACAAGAGAGCCATAGCAAAAGACTTCAAGGAAGGGGATCTAGTCCTCAAGTGGGATTCAAACAAGACCAAGCCAGGCAACCATACCAAATTTGACAGCTTGTGGAGTGGTCCTTATTTGATCCACGGATGCAAACAACATAATGCTTTTCCGCTGGTCCAACTAGATGGGGAGGTACTACCCATCCCAGTCAATGGGATTCATCTAAAGCCTTGCTATTAGAAGAATTTGCACCCATTGTATATATTGTACTTTTTGTATAGTTTTTCATGTTTTCTCCTAAATGCCTTGTGCACATCTTTTCAGTTGTGTGTTTCCCTTTCCTAAGTGCCTTGAGCACAGTGTTTGTTTTGTTCTTATTGCTTCAAGAGGAGGTTCCAAAAAGGGTCAGCGTTGTATCCAGTTTCAGACCAGCTCAGTTGCAGAGGCTAATGACTCTATGCCCAATGGACTAGACAAGGCAAGTGGTTTGGATTCTCAAGCATAACAAGCATGCTTCCTTGCGAGTTGCCAGAAATGTTGGCCATTTTTTGGCCCACATACCAAGGCTTTGAAGCAGACTCAACGTGGCGAAGATGAAGGGTCCGAATAAGTCTTTATGGTTTCTCAGCCTCCATAGAATCAAGCCTTCACAAGTTTAGGCACAAACCTAGAGAATTCTGCAGACTAAAAGGGCTAAGTGCAAAATCTCTTATTCGGCTAAGTTTTTACTTGTTCATTCTTTCGGACTTAATATGGAGACTAAGTGAAAGAAATTGTTTCGGACTTCTTGTCCGAAACAATTTCCGAAAGGTACTTTTAAAATGATCCACTTTTAGCGTGGAAACCTTAACAACTACTAATGAAGCTAAGAAGGTTAGTTATAGGAAAATTAAAGTTAGTGTCACAGGTCAGTTAGGTTTGGACATTAATTTTAAACCGTATTCCTTATTTTTTATTGAAAAACAAAAAGAAAGTCTCCTTGGCAATGCCCTGTCACACCAAGTACTTGAGAAATGTTTCTCAAACATACCTACATTGTTCCCATTTGTTTTGGGTGCAACTTGTATTTCCCATCTCAAATTGGAGACATTTCCAAATATCCCTCCATTGCAAGGATGTTAGGAAATATTGGGGATGTGTCCCCAATCTCTGAATGTTTTCCCCAGTAGGACAAGTATCAGTAAATTGTAATACTTTTTGATCCTCGTGCCTCTATAATATTAATTTTTTTCCCAATCTAAACTTATTGTTTTAAGTAGAAAGTATCGGTCATTGTTGTTTCGGTGTTTAATGTCTAACATGCTTGTCACGGGGTTCTCATCACACAAACATTTCAGTCCATCTTGATTAGGGCCTTTAAGACCAAATAGTGTTCTTCAAAAGGTCTCTGCATCTCTTCTTCTCTTGTTTGTCTTGTCCGGGGAAGGAGGGCTTCCCTGATCAAGAATTCATTCGGTGCAATCACGTGGTTTTCTTCCATCCTTTGGAGCCTTCCCCTTCTCTGCTTGTGGCTGTTTCGTCTTCTCCTAGGAGAGAGACCCCCTCTTTAGAAGCACCTGTTGTTTCTATGCCTCTGTGCTCTCCTTCCACGAAGGCAGTTTTAGCTTCTTTCTCTCGTCATGCTACAAAGCTTCCAGCTACTTCAATCAAGAGGAAGGGGCTTAGAACATAAGCTGAAAGGTTGTGGTCGGATGAGGAGGAGCTGGTGAGAGATGGACCTCAAAGGACTATGGAGGAATTCCTTTCCCATCGGTGGAGGAAGTTAACACGGTTAATCTTTTGAACATCAATTAGGTGGTTCTTTGGATGGCTTCATAGATTGAAGATTTCCAGCCTTTGGATTTTATTGCTGTTTTTAACTTTTTTTTTGCTGTTAGGCAGCTGCTTTTTGGTTATCTTTGGTGTACTTCTCATCCTATGCACTTTATGTCATTTTGTCTGGTTTGTTGTTGTGGTTCTTTTTGGTCCTATTGTGTTCAAGGCTCCAGGGCCTTTCAAAACCTGGATCTTTACCAATAATAATAATAATAATAATAATAATAAAAGGCCAAATAGTGCATCTAGTCAAATGATTTGGCCAGGAAAAAAAATTCGCGACTAATATTTACAAATTGACTATTTTTAATTTTTTCTGGAACTTATTGCCATTTGAAATTAACATCTGCCTTGATTCTTATAAACCTTTTTTTTTTTTTTTTTTTGAGAATTCACCAACTGTTTATATAAAACATGTAAAATCTTTTGAAAACTGGAATATACTTTAAGATTTTTTTTCTTAACATAAAAAATTGATGAATTTGTATTGAAAATTTTCTGCAAATTTTTTTTAAACTGATGAAAAATATGGTTCCTAATTTTTTTCCTAGATTGGACACACTATAAACTCTTGCTAAGATTTGCTTACACATTTAATTGTGGGTAAATACTCTTTACCACATTCTCAAGAAAGAAAGGTGTCTTTTATGGGAATCCTTTGAAGCAAACAACGTGCTTGTTAAAATATCTGATTTTATAAGGTTAGTGAATATATTAATTTAATTCATGGGTCAAAAGAATGACTAAGGTTCTGTAAAATTTCTGTATTATTGGTGAAGGTTTTCTTTTAAAATAAAAAAGTTGAAATATGCAATTCACACTCCATTTCAGAGAAACCATGACTTTTCAGTTTTTTTGGAGAGAAAATTCAATGTTCCATTTAAGAACCTTTTCAATCTTTTCAATTGAGAATAATTTCATTGTCAATTTTTTTTGGAAAACATACGTAGAGTTGAAATTATGGATCTCTGCAATTTGGGCAGATGAAATGGAGGCATTTTAGTTGCAAATATATACTTCAATTTTTTTTGCCATTTCTGCCTTATTCCAGGAGACTTAAGGTCCCTAGCCATAATGTTTTTGAAATATATATTATCCCACTCTTGCAAATTTAAAAGGGTTCCTACCTTGATTTTTAATATGATTTCTAGTGAATGGTATTTTTGACTTTGTTCTTTGTCTGTTGATATGCAGGCTATTTTCGATTTTCGGTTTCTAACTCTTCTAGCCATTGCCGGGTCTCTTGCAGGTTCTCTTCTTTGTTTCTTAAATGTAAGTCTTTCTCTAATCTTTCCAATACTAATTTAATGAACTTCAAAAGGAGAAAATAAAATACATGCAGGGATACAATTACATACATTGGCAGTGAGTTTGCAAATATGAACATGCAATGCAAGAGTTTATTTTGTGGTAGCTTAAAATAACTTGAATCATATCTCAATTAAAATAGAACATGTACATAAAAAATGCAAGACGGGTTCAGGTCACAAGCATGCTTTAACCAGACACTGCTGTTCTATCTTGTCTTTGTACTTTATTTCTTTGGTTCGCCTTTAGGATTCTCTTCCTAGAAGTTTCTATTGCTAATGGTTGTATCCTTCAGTCCCATTGACCTACTTTTGGTCATTTGTGGACAGTAATATAATTTAGTCTTTCTTTCTTTCTATAAAACCATAACATTTACATCCCTGATTGTCTAGTTATCTAGGACTAGCTTTCAAATCCTACTTAATCTTGACCATGTTTCTGTAAAGTAATCGATTTTGATGTCATTCCCTTCCCTGTAGAGGTTGGTTTCTACTATAGAATTAACTTAATTCCCACCAATTATTCCTTAAAGAGTTATCGTCAACCTGCTCTTGCCCATCCCTGTTCCCCTATACATGCGATACTATATGATCCTTCAAACTAGTGTTCTTTCTCCATGATTGTCCGTACTTTCTGTCATGCCCAAAAACTGACACAACGGAGCACACACAAAACATGTCAATTTTTGTTTTTGAGAATGTATAATGCACATCCTACATAGTTGCATTGCCCATTGGCTAGCTAGCAATGTGTCACGAGGCACACAATGCATCCAATTAAACTTGCATGCCCAAATGGTATGGATTGCAATGTGCAAGTGGTCACATGATCGCTATGCAACCATGTAGGCCCCACTTGCTTTAATTGGCTTACATGCTATCAACAAGCCTACAACTCTCCAAGTCGGCCTAGAGGGCTCTACGACCCCAAGGCCCAAAAATAACGTTTTATTAATGTGAGGTGGGTTCGAGCAACCCATGGCTCGAACTACATTATCTAACTCTAAGTAGTGCTCAAAACTGTCACCAGGGGAATCTGGCCAATCACAGGGCTCGGTTAGCACTTAAGTCATAAAGTAAATTCAATTTCCGACTTAAGTCAAATTAATGGAAAGCGCTCAACTAAATATGATATAGACCCCATACGATCTCAAAAGGGGTCTAAAATATCCCAAATAAACCCCTTGAGGATGGAGCACTCCATCTCAACCGTTAGATTGATTCAACCTCGATCGTCGAATTTGGTCAAAGGTGAGGAAGCCCTAGAAATCCTTATGGAAGTCAATTAAGGCCTTCAAATAGACGTAAGTTATTGTTGGCCAAATTTGGCCCACATACCAAGCTGTGCCTGAATGGATCAAGTTGCTAATGGATGAGCAAATGAACAATGTTCTAGATGAAATGAGTGGACCAGAGAGATCTTACAATTCTCACAAAGCTTTTGAAACACTTTAAGATTGCTTAAAGCGTATTTTGTCAAATTCTAAGGAAAAGACTTGCAGAGCAAAGAAAAAGGTTCTTGAGCAGTTTTCATGTTGAAACCAGGGAGTTCAAGCATTTCAAACATGAGTTCAGAAGAACATATGGGCCTTGGAAAAGGTTTAGCCATTTTGAAGCACTGTGTGAGTAGAGTTTAAAAGAGCTTTCCAAGTGCGACACCTTGCACGTGTAGCAGTTGCAGGAATAGATTTAGAAGAGGCTAAAAATTTTGCAAGTCAAAGAAGCTAATTATTTTTACTCCTTCCAGTGCAAATCGGGTTCTCTCAACAGCTCAACTTATAAAGTTTTTACAAACATAAGCAATCCGGGTTTACGAACCTGAATTACTCATGGCCAGTGTAAATTGGGTTTCCCAAGGTAAAAAAACTTTGGGTTTTCCAAGCCGCATTACTCAAAATGTTTTATAAGTTGCAAGCAATGGTAACTCCGAAGTTGAAAAGCTTCGAAAACCTGAAGTCGAAGAGCTTGGAAAACCTGAATAAGTCTTGAATAGTGTTTTCGGGATTCTCCAAGGTCAACTGAGTAAAAAGAACTTATAAACCATATAAGTTAAGTAGTCAGGAAAGCCCGGTTTACACTGCGAAGAGTAACTCGGGTTTTTGGGGCTATGACATTAAATCAAATAGTCAACAATTTGGAGGGCTAGTTAGTCAGTGACAAGTGGCATGAGCGAATCCAATTGGTGGGGAGATCGACAACTTGCAGGCATCCATGTCAGTTAGATCGACGGTGCGAACTAAGGATTTGAGTCAGCCTCCGACGACCAACCAAAGCAAAGGAAAGCCCAAGCAACTAGGGAGAGCTGGTAGGTGCAAATTAATGGAGGCTTTTGTCCTTCAATATGGCTCTCACCCTCGAAAAACGGCCGCACGATTAGAGGTAGCATGGCTTGGTCTAGTTTCAAAGATATGGAGACTTCTTCCATTTTTGGGCAGGGCACGTGAAAGTAAAAGGAGCACGTTGAGTCTTAATGCAGGGATCGACTCATTCACGTCAGGCGGGAACATGCAACTACCTTCGATATGGCCCTGTTAGTTCAAAAGGAAGGGACTTGAATGCATGAGGGGCTCGAGGAGATTTGTAGTGATTTTGGACGGTTCATTTTTGGTTCAAGGCAGTTGTACGCTTTGAATGCAAGAGAGCTCGAGTACAACAGGGGTCCCGGTCATCGACGACCTCCTCTCTCAGTTTTCCTTGCTCCCACGAGCCCTTTTCTTTCTTCGGGCCCTTTTTTCTATATGTATCAGATGCTTTCCATTTTGGAGAGGTTCCCAGTTTTTAGACTTTTCATCTTTCCGGGAGACGAACATTCTGTTGGGTGAATATTTTGTCACTAGCTAACTGATGAGAAAAATAAGTGATTTCAACCACAGCATAAGGAGATTGGTCGGCCAAATGTGCAGGTCTACCACATCAGAAGGGGACAAACCTTTCCTCTCATCAAGGGGAGGTTCTCTATAAAACACGAGGGGCTAGATACTATATATATATGCAGAAAATAACACTCAGGGGTAGGACTACATCCATCTCTCTTATTTCAGAGATGATGTTCACAAACAAAGGAGAAATCCTGGTGAAAACACTGAAGGCACTTCTCTTCTTTCAGAAGTAGTCTACAACAAACAACAAGAGTTCTTTCTGATAGGTAATTGATAAGTAAATGTAACAAGGGCGCAGTAACCAGCAGAATGAGGTGTAGCATAAAGTTTGTACCTCAACTGCCCAAGAATGAAATACGAAGGACAATGAGGGCACAAAGTCGTCCCAAGGCCCTTTACACAGAAAGAAACTAAAACACACACACAAAAGACAATTGTGGCAGCACAGAGTCTCTCCACAGTTGGATTCATGACACCTTCTTGATTACTTCCACTAGTGTTGCTTATTTCATTAAAATGGACAAGAATGCATTCAGGAAATAGACAAAAACAATCCCTTAAATAACACAAGTTATTACAGCACAAAGTCTAAAAGTAACTTGCTTTCTCATTCAAATAAAGAAATATGATTAACAATCTGAGCTCAAAGTCTTAGTAATCGCCTTTCAATTTGGGCAGAGTTTTGCTTCTATAACAAAGAGATCTCCCTTTGCTTTTGATAACAGAGAAATCTCCCTATTGCATAAAATAAGAGATTACCATATATAGCAGCCAAGAAAGGCTTGGCGCTTTGTTTCATGGAATGGCCCATGTTGCATTCAATGCCTTGAATGCATTTTCAGTTCTGTCAAGGGGCCATGCTGGAATAGGTCATCGGCCTTGAATTTGGTGTACAGACACATCTCGAATGTCTTCTCCTCAGCATGGGTTGTCTGGTCTTTCTCCCAATATGTACGCGGTTGTCCCCTCGTTTTTATTCAAAGGGAGAAAAATAGGCCGCGCCTTTTAATGTTTGCGAGCTCAGATGCCTACTTGGTGGACTGTTTCACCTATTGAAATAACTCCTGCGCAGATATTTCTAGTCTTTTTGTATTGTTCTATTTTTTCTTAACGTATTTTGTCTCTTCCTCATGATTTGAGCCCTCGGGCTCTTTTTTTTTTAATTCTGCAGGGTCTTTTGGCTTCCATTGCTTCTTTGGTTCATTCGCTTTCCTGGTTCAATTGCTTTCCTAGTTCAATCGCTTTTCTTGCTTGTCGGTTGAACCATCTCTTTGAACTGGTCTTTGGAATCTTTCGCTTCTTCCTTTGCTCGGAGCTTCTTTGAACCTTTGAACCCGTTGAACCTTTGAACCATTTTGGTTCAAGGTTCAACGGTTCATCCTCTTTCTTAGAAGCCTTTGTTTTCTCTAAGGCTCTCGAGCTTTGAAATTCCTTCGGCTTTATGTCTTTGGAACACCCCGAAGGGAAGGTGTCCCTTTGGGCTTTGAGAAAGGTCCATTTCCTGGTCGCCGAGAGCCCCCCGCAAGGGTACATGCCTTTCGGGGTTCTTCAGGTGGCTTTCTTCTTCAAATCCTTCGGACAAAATGTCCGAAGGAATTCTTTCCTTTGCCTTATCCGCTTTTTGGTTGGCGCTTTGATCATTCCTTCAGACATTTTGTCCGAAGGATTTCACTTGTAAAATTTCGCCGCAGAAAATCACTCCGAAAGATATCTTTTTGTTCCATTTTCCCTCCGCAAGGGCACTTGTCCTTCGGGCTTTGGGACACCTTCCTTTGAACCTTTCGATTGAACTGATCGATTGAACCAACAATGGTTCAACGGTTCAATGCTGTGTTCTACTCATTCAATTGACTGCTTGAACCAACCGCTTTGAACCAATCTCGTTGAACCTTTGAACTTTGAACTCTTTCGGTTCAAGGTTCAACGGTTCAATCTTTCTTCATTTCGTTAAGTCTTTTGAAGCTGTTGAACTTGCCAAAGCGGTTGAACTTTGAATTTTTGCCGAAGCGCTTAACTCTTTAAGCTTGTCGATGTCATTGAACCTTTGAATTCGTTGAACCTTTGAACCTTTGGAGGCGGGGTTCAATGGTTCAATGGTTCATTCCATTTGTTTGAAGCCTGCCGATGGACCTTTTGGTTGAACCTCGACGTTGAACCAACCTTGAAATTGCCTAAGTGTTGGGAACTTGCTCCTTTGTGAGAGCTCGCCTATTGAAGTCGGTGAACCTGTTGAACCTGTGAGTCCCTTAGCTGAAAAAGTAAATACTCCAGTAATGGAATGAACATTGTTTCAAGCGAATATTCCTAGCGAATACCGAAGGTGCGATCATTTTGTTCTCCGTTCAGTAGAACTACGGACTTTGCAGGCTTATTTCTATAGACTCTACAGGCTTGCTTCTACGGACTTTGCAGGCTGGTTTCTACGGACTCTGCGGGCTTGTTGTACGGACTCTGTAGGCATGCTTCTACGGACTTTGCAGGCTTGTTTCTAAGGACTCCGCAAGCTTGTTTCTCCCGACTCTTATTGTAGATGGCGGCTGCTATGAGATGCTATAGTGGCACGGGACCAAAATAGTTCATATGTTGTCCCAAAAAATGAGTAACAAATTTTGGGAACAACACATTCATTGAGATACTGAAAAATATGCTCCGCTTGATTAGGCTCGACCTTGTCAAATCTATTGTAAGAACTACCTCTTGATGTAATAAGATGATTTCTTTGCCTATCTCTTGTCATTGATCAATGCCTTAGTATGTTTGTGCTTGGTGGCTTCGTGAAGGAGATTATTCTAAGTCTATCAGCGTTCTGCTTGCCTCTTTAATGTATTTTCAAGCTCTTGGAGGTCTGGATTAGTGTTCTGCCTGAACCCCTTCCAGCGTGTCAACTTGGTCTTGAGATTGTGTAAGCCATAGTTGTCTTATGATTGATCTAGTGTGGGTTCAAGCATAGACGAGTGTTTACTTTGGTGCATCGCTTGGTTAGTTTTCTTAGGAGCCCTAATCACCTTTCTAACCCTTTTCCCTGTGAATCATTAGTTTATGTGAACATCAAAGAGGAACCGACTTACTCTGGAGGTTCAACTTCGCTACAGGATACCCACAACCTGAGGTTGTTCCCATGCTTGTAGCTGGAAGTGAGAGAGCTTGAAAAACTCTCCCACAAGGGTGCAATTCTTGCCTACAACATTTTCTGGCATGCTCGGTGGGACCAAGGTCCAAAGCAGTGGAAGAATTTTTGGTGTTGTTCTTCTGCATATCATCCTTTGGAGGCATTTAACAAACATCAATGGCGACTTCGAGCATCTATCAGTTTGTTTAAAACAGTCCAAGCGCTTAATCATCATTGTCTGGTATGTTTAATCAACCATCTTTTGATTAGTATGCTTATTCTCTGCCTCAACATCACACTTATCAGGCTAATAATGTTTATGTGTTCCCCCCAAGTGGCCCTCAAACAACCTATCAGCCCTATCATGGCCTTTGCCTCCCTTCCACCTCTGCGTATGACCAAGATCAGCGTCCTCAGCATTCAAATCTGTCCTCTAATTCCCCTTGTCAAGACTATGTTTATCCTGTTACATCCTTGCCAGGATTCAAACAAGCATTATCAAATTATATTGAGTTGATAAGGGAGATTGGTAGGGGTTTAGAACTTTCTTCAGTCATCCCTAATCATGTTCTACAAGAAGCAAGAAATGCTCTCAAGCTGGTCAAGGACAGATGGTCAGTTTGTGAGAATGAACAATGGCCGGTTTGTGAGAGAGGGGATAAGGTGTGGTTGAGAAGCACTATCCAAGATTCGGAAAGTGTGTTGATATCTTACGAAAATCAGCAGGCTCATTTAGATCAGTCTTATGTGTTCTCTCCTTTCCAAGAGCCAATCAGTTTGTCCTCTCCTACCCCTATGCCAATTCCCACTTAAGATTTTGAAATCATTCCATCATGGATATTCTCCTACACTTTTGACTCTGGGTATGTCATGCTTGTTGTCAACCTGGAGTTGCACCTTGAATTGAAGACGTGCCGAAATGGCCAATCCTTTCTCCGATTGAAACAATGGGATCTTCTCATGAGGGTGGGTGCCCAATGGCGAGAAGAACCTCGAGAGAAGGCTAGTTCTTGTAAGATGTATCAATGGATTTCTACTCTGTGCAGTGAATCTACCAAGAAAAAAGGGATAAATAAACTTGAAAGGGAAATCCTACTTAATGACGGTGATACACCAAAATGTTGATCCACTCTGCTTGGAACCTTGAACACTGAATCAAACAAGGGAAAAGGAAGACCTTTGATTTCAATTGATCACTATGCATAAATATTTCATGAGAAGGTTCGATCCAATGACAAAAGACGTGAGGGAAAACGATGGAGAGAGGTTTGATACATGACATTTTTCAGCCACCTAACATCCACTTATAGCTTCAGCAAAAGACATATAGAACACTGAACATGACTTGCATAACATGATGAGCTAGCAACTAGGTACGAATCAAAATTTGGGAAGGGAGAGAAATCTACCACGTATGCAAATTGCTGAATGAATGTACACTATACAAACACTTGAAATCTAAAAGTACAGACCTTTTATTGATTGAAGAGGTTACACAACTTATCAATGACAGAGTCTAGTCTTACCAAGAGATGGATCGATTTTACAAGGCTGAAAACTCATTAATATAGAAATTTACAACAAGCCAAAAGATTGGTGTTGAAAATAGAGAGGGAGTAAACTCAAACCAACTCAACCTTTACAAAAGTCTATTTTGTCTTGCATGAAAATTCCATGCATTGAAAAAAGAAGAAGAAGAAAACAAGCTTTGGATGCATGACACCTACGAATAGATGTCTTGACATGAAAACTAGTCAACTTCTAAACAAGAGTAGTCGAATTCACTTGAACTGCTGGAACGTTTGAAAGTCTCCCCTTTGCATGAAATCAATGCAAATGCCAAATTAAGAATTGCGTTTTAACCGCCGAAACGTTTCGAGCTTTGAGACAAACAAGAGTGCATGCATGGAATTTTTAGTTGTTTGAAACATTCAATGCTTTACTTATTCATCATACAAGTCGACTCTATTTTCAGAACTGAAGCATGCTTGCTTTCTTAAACGTGTTCACTTCGTTGGAGTCACGTTAGTTTGTGCATGATCTTTGTTTATCCTGCCTTTGTCTTTATTTTGCGTTTGTTTTATTCGCTGTTCATGCTTATTTCCATGTTCAGTTTTGCTTTAATCTTTGCTCATGCCTCTATTTCTGCGTTTGTCTTTCTTCTTGTTTAGTTCTGGCTCAGTCTTGTTTGTGCTTAAGTCTTTGTTCATGCTTAGTTCACTTCGTGTTTTCTCTTGCTTTTCTTGTGTTTTGCTTTAATTTGGGAATCAGGTTTTATTTTAGCTTTCATCCTTCGGACAAATTGTCCGAAGGACTCTCTGTCTCTTCTCTTTCCCGGGCTTGGCATTTCCTTTTCTCTTTTTTGGCCTTTGTTTACGCCCTTGTCTTTTCTATCGGGCTTTTTGAAACTATCCTTATTCCTTCGGAGAAATCCACGGGAATTTGAAGTCAACAAAAGTCCGAAGAAAATCAAAGGCAAGACATAAGAGCCTAAAAGGAATAAATTCGGAAAAATTGACAAGGTAGCAAATTGAGACAATTAAGGGCAGATTGGGCAAGGATTGTTACAATTGATCAATAATTCAATATTCCAAAATAGCATAACCTTTTCAAATGAGCTTTTCCTTTCCTTTTATATCTCTCCTCCAAGTGTGGTGCCCAAAATGAGGGAGAGTTTACTTTCTTATTTTAAAAAGATAATATATTAAAATTTCTTATAAAATCCACTTTAGGCCTCAAGTGCCCATGATTCTCAAAAGGTCCCAACTTAAGCGAAACGTAAATTAGGCTACTATTACTTTGTTTTAAGTATTTAGAAATACTTTTTATTTTAGTGATAATATTATTTTATTTTCTAATTGGAGATATTACAGTTCTCCCCACCCAAAATTGCTTGTCCTTAAGCAATTGTAATATCTATGGAGGTGTCCCAACATACCTTATTATGCAATGTCTAATTGTAACTTCTTCCCATGGAAAATAAGCTCCAAACTGAACTTGTACCTTGTTGTACCTGTGTTTTGGAGGCTGCCCCACGAGCTAAAGGTGTCACACAACTCAAAACAACAGTTATCATGCATCAAACTCTTCAATATGGTCCCTTCATGAATTGAAATCTTCCATAGCGTATCCATGGACACTTGTTTCTTCCCCCAAGAAGAAATCACCTCACCAATCTGGTTGAATATGCTAATATGTAGGCTGTGATAGTAAAATACAGCCATGCTATTATTCCAAAATATCAATTTATTCACTACCAAGTTGACGTTCAAAGAGCTATTCAACTCTGCGCTTACCAAGTAAGCCCTTAAAGTCTCACGCATTGTGCAAAAAGGGCTAGTGCTGCAAAATTGAATCAATTTGATATATATGACAAGGCTACCCTTAATAAAATTTTTCTTTTCTAAAGTGCATTAGAATAGGTGTGCTCCCATGGTATGCATTCTAAAGATTGTTAGGGTCTTCTCTATGCCATACCACAACCATCCAACCATGCAAAGAGTAATTAGTTAGTTACAACCTTGCAAACATACCTTGATGTAAGGCCTCCAAGTAATGCAATACACTATTTATGGTCATTTTGCAAACCATGTGCCCTCCAAAAGGCTGCCCCTTGTCAATCATCCCATGCATGCACAAGACACCTCAAAAGCTCATCAATAGCTCCAAAACGCTCACCAAGTATAGTTGTACCTTCTTCGTGTATATGTCTCCTCTATCATCCACCCAAGGCTCCAACATATGCATGGTTTCAAGGTCTTGCGAAAGCTGGACTGCATCAACATAATCAGCTTTTCCTCCTTTGTGACATAGTTGTACATGCATAATATCTTTGATTTTTTATGTTGACAAAATCTGCAAGTGATATATGCATACTTCCCTTCTAAACATGGCTGTGTTTGCCTTCCGAAATCTGAGTTTTTTGAGAAATAAATTTCAGAACTCATACATACCTTCATCTCTCCTTCCACGTGCTGGAAAGTGCCAATTTTTTTCATATTTCTCCCCTCCAAAGGCTGCTGCATATGCATGTGTAAGTCTGATTTTCTGGAAAGATAGAAACCAGCATTTTCGTGTGTGCTTACCTCCTTCGTTCTTGGCTGGAACATGACCAATTTTTTGATTTCGTAAGGCGTAAAAGGCCATGTATATTGTAGAAGATACTCAAAAATTTTCTGAGTGCCTTTGTGCCCACTTTCCGTTCATCCTTTCCTTTATTTCCTTGCTGTCCTCAACTAGGGCCCTTGCCCAACTTCCTAGGTGGGCCAACCCTCCATTGAAGCTTCTGAAATTATGCATTGAATTTATCCTAAGTGGCTGCCAAAAACAAAAGAAGGGCTGCCCTCGCCACTCACTTATTCCACTCTCAATTCTATCCCATGAAACACACAATTTAGAATTGGGCATACTTACAAAGGCTGAGACAATTTGAATTTCCCATGATGTCAAGGGCTGCCCATGATCCAAAAGTGCAACTTTTTGCTTATCCCTTTTTTCCTATTCATGCAAACACATATGAAGACGCCTCACCATGCTATTTGATGAAGTAGGAAGTGGTCCTTGGTTGCTTAGTCCTTATAGCACAACTTCCTTGTCTTCCACCTTGAACTTCAATTCCATAGTTTGATAATTTTGAGTATATTCACCAAGTGAATGCAATCATTGGATGCCAAGTACCATGTTGGTCTCTCCAATGCCCACCACATAGAAATCATTCTCCACAAACTCCCCGTGTTTGGAAATTACCATATTCCTTGTATTGCTCTTAGCCTTGGTAATTGCTCTCACTCATGAACCCTCACATGAAGCAAACATGTTAGGAAAAACATTAGTGTTTAACAACACTTTTACAATTATGTCATCATGCTTTATGAGCATAATATGGGCTTTCATTTTATGTTCAAGTTTTATTTTAACTTGGCGGTAGTGTGCCCTTTCTCTCTCCCAATCTCTCCTTGTGGTGGGAAAATCACTACTATATGTTTGGACTGTCCTGATAGTGTTGGAAAGTGACAAACTCACCTTCTTAGTGCCCATGCTTACCCAGGGGACTAATAACTTCAAGGAATACAAACTGAAAATATCAAAAACAACAGCTATCTTGATCCATGTTTCATGGTATTCCTTGTCTACTTCCTCATGTTGGTCTTGTTGACCAATTTTGACCCCCAAGGTCAAAATGTCAACCCCTATAAGCAAAAACTTGAGTGTCATGTTTTGCTAACCTTGTTCATAACTTTGTGATGCCTTAATAGCCTTCAAACAGTCTTCATAAAACCTTTTGCTGTTGTTTAAGGTAATTTTGGAGAAATTACGGTAATTCTTTGTCTGAGTTTTACGCTAGTCTAGACATGTCATGGAGAGATGAGGCTTGGTCAAGTGGTGTCATAGCTTGTTAGGAGTTTCCCAAAGTCATTTCATGCCTTAATCACCTTCTAATAACGTTTCATGATGATTTGGAGAGTTTAAGGTTCATATGTGAACTTTAAGGTAGTGTTTTACAAGGAAAAAGATGATTTTTGCTGACTTCCATGTATACCCAAGCTTTCAAATGCCAAAAATCTATACAACACTCTTTCCAAGGTCCTTGGAGCAGTTATACAACTTCCCTACATGTCAAGATGTCAGATAGAAGTCAAAATCTTGAATTTCAATGCTTTAGAGGGTAGTTTTGGCACTTGTACGGACTTATTGAACTCACTTTCAGGTGAAAACAGTTTATCAGTGTCCTTTTAGCTTCTACAGGTCATAATTAGGCATAGAAAGAAGTCTCAAGTCTTAAAATTGCAAAAAACTCTTCCTCTCTCCCATTGCTCTCTTCACAAGCTCATAAAGACCATTTTCAAGTGAATGGTACATGTTGTACAAGTAGAGTTGGAGGCTAAGATTTTGACCAGAGTTGGGGACTCCTATGGACTCTCAAATAGTGACATTGGTCATTTGATTGAGGTTTTTAGCTTTATGAATGATCGCTAAGGAGCTAAGGTGCTCTTTTGAGACTCAAAACCCCATTGTCTCAGTTTTTGGGCTGCATAGTTGTAGGTGTGAATTCATGGAGGCAAGGTGAACATTTCAGAGGCTCCTCAGAGGTCTACACAACCCTCCTACATCATTCACCATCTAGCCCATATATGCACTGGTCAAGCAAGAAAGTTACTCTCTTGCATAGTTTTCAAGTTGAAAGTCATGGTCTCTGTTTGCTCCAGGGTTTACAACGTTTGGAGGGGAGCATTGAAGGTTTTTATTCATGTCGTTATTCTCCTCAATACAAGTACAACTTCATCAACCACTCTCCATGCTACCCCCAACACCTTCTCCAAGCAATCCACAATGCTCTCTCATTTTTATGATTGTGTGTGCAAGCTGCTTGCAACAATGGAGTAACAAAGTTTGGTTTTGCATTGTCCGAGGTTGTATAAGAGTCTTGATCCTGTAAGGAAGGAAACGAAACATCAAAGTAGTGGTAGCCTAAGCATATGCTCTCCAACAAATGCTATAGGGGTGTTTTAGTCACTCATAGGTCTGCAGACTTGTAAGTGAGCATTCAATGATCTTAGGTTTCATTCTAAAGAAGTTCAAACAAAGGAGATACCTAGTACACCCTCCCAAGCAACCATGTGACCTTGATAAACTCCATTGCTATCATCAAGAACATGAATGAGTGAAAGAAACTCCAATTTCCATTCATATGCCTTGAACATGAGCTGACTGTTTACACAGTCCGTACAGGTGAATGGAGAATTTGAAGTGGTATGGTGTTTAGTTAGAGGTCTATCAAGCTATTAAGGCAGAGGACATAAGAAAGGAGCATGAGTTAGTACAACATCTAAGTCCAAAGATCTTAGGAAGGTGCTCTAACAGTCATCTAAGCAAAAGGCAGACCTACAAGCCCAAACCTGTAGGTCTTCATTTTGAACATAAACCAAAGTCATATAAAGAGGATTGATGTATAAGTTTGACTTAGTGCAATAACAAGACAAACTCATGAAGATATCTCAGTCAATGGAGAGCCAAAAGAGGACTGAAGTTACTAATGTCACAGTCATAGAGAGGTCTGCAAGCTCAGTACTCCTACATAGGCTTGAGTACAAGGATGAGAAGACAAAAGTTGTGAACACTATGAATTAACCAATGAACCTTGTGAGGAGTGAGAAGGAACTCTCAATGAGGTTTGAATGCTTCA
The DNA here is from genome assembly GCA_037957365.1 of Torreya grandis. Classification (NCBI taxonomy): domain Eukaryota; kingdom Viridiplantae; phylum Streptophyta; class Pinopsida; order Cupressales; family Taxaceae; genus Torreya; species Torreya grandis. The sequence continues at coordinate 1,594,141 of JARHVA010001116.1, read as the reverse complement.
AAGGTGTCATGGTGGAGGTGAGAAGATCAACTTACAAGGCTCATGATCAGACCCTCCTCCAATGACCACTTACAGTCACCTTTTGAGAAGGTAGTCTTGAACATTGTGTGTTTGTAAAGGTAGTGTTTTGAACAATTTGTGGAAGTTCCAAACTCCCAAGAGTATAACAAGCCATGAAGATGTTCATTGATTGGCAATCGAAGTCCTACAACCCAAGGATGCACTCAAACTACCCTAAAGACTACTTACAGGTCTGCTAGAGAGATAAGTCTAGCTTCAAGTTGAAGAGAGAAGGCAGAGTTCATGAAGGAGCTTTTGATTCTAACTTGCATTAGAAAACAAGTTCAAGAGTTCATTGAAAGTCTAATTGATCTAAGGGAAAGTTCAAAGAGAAAATGACTTAGCAAGTTCGCCAAAACCCTGCATACACAGTTCATGAGCACCTATAGGTTGCTAAGGCAAGAAGGCTGGTTGTAAACTTGAGAGGAGTGCCACCTTCAGTCTATGAGGAGGGAATTTGGATAAGATCATGATCAAGAGATGAAACCCCCTGAGGTCTCAATGGACCTAAAAAGAGGTCAGGGAGAAGATTGACTGCCTACAGGGCTCACTCCAACCCTCTACACATGGCCAAACAAACCTACAGGCCTGCTTGCCTAGGATGAAGGCAATTTGCATGTTTTTAAAAAGATTAGGTTACTATAGGAGGAGGTAGGAAATATAGATGATCTTCTAATGCCAATATCACATTATACCCCTTAGAATCATGTGAGAAGGATGATTAAAGTGAGAAGGTTCCAAAGGTGCCCGAAAGCCCCAAGACAACTGACAAGGTCTTGGAGAAGTTTAAATGGCAAGACAAAACAGATTTGATGCAAACTTTGCTTCCAAAGGGAATTTATCTAAGGTTTTGTGGGTGCCAATAAAACCCAAAATGCAATTGAGGTATTAAAGCAAAAAAGCAACAGTACCGCAGGTGCCTGCACGACCTAAAAGGCCCAGAATGCACTAAGCACAATTTTTAACAATTAAGTCTTGCAGCCTATAAAAAGCCATTAAAGTAGTTCCCACTCGTGTCCAAACTCCAAATTTGCTCTATGAATGGCTTCAACTATCCTTGTGTCTTCATACCAGCCAAGTCCTTCACGTTTTCATTCCCGAATCCATAGTAAGGTTGTTTTGCTCTATCGACTCATCATTTTCTCAACATTCATCACATTTTATTCCCTATGTTGTGCAATCCTTTTGTTCGTTTTCATCCTTCATCACGTCATATCCCCTTTTCTAAATATTTAATTATAGAAATAATTTAATAATAATATTTTTATGTCATCCTAAAGTTACTTTATTTTATAACATGGAAAATTGACACTTATGTATTATTATTATTATAAAAGGGGCCAAAAAGTAATTATTATTAAGTGGATGAAAACTAATGTTTTATTAAAAATATTTTTAAATACTTTCAGGGTAAATTGGAAAAAGGAAAGTTATGAAAGGAGTTGCTGGGCTCAAAAGAGTCATTATTCATTATTCAACTTTGGCAATCAAACCCTAATCTAGAGCTTGAGTCATTATGCTCAATCTTTTCATCTGAGGACGAAAACCCTTTGATATACAAGTTTGGAAGACAAAAACCCTCTAAGCCATTGAGGTGATTCCATTTAAGAATCATATTTTGTGCTGACAGATTAGGATCAAATTTCAATTTTCAGATTCGCTGGAGGTTACTATTAATTCCCACAATTGTGTGAGGGTTTGGTATTGTTTACCATCCACTATTGTGCTGCAAATTGTGATTGCATTGAGGTTCGTAGTATGTCGTACCACTCAGGGCAATGATAGTTATATTGGTGGTTGACATTTGTGCCCTCTGTACCATTGGAAGCTTCCTCAAACCCCAATGCAACCCTCTTGCTACTACCGTCTCAGTTTATACAACAATTGTTACAAAGTCTAGCCTGTCGTACCTTCATCTACAACTAACATAACATTAAAATCAGTCATCAAACCCTGCCATAAGCTATACTATCCAACACTGCTCCTGTAAGTGTTATGTTGTTTGGATATTGATAATAAACTAGGGTTTCATTTCATATAAAAGGATTTTCTGCTGTTGATGATCAGTTTGTGTAAACATCCCTATTTTCTATTCAATAGAATAAAGATTTTAGTAAATATTTCAAGTAGGTTTTCAATATCAATATTGCATGTGGGATGTTTCAGTATTTGTTTGATATCTAGCATTGAAAAGCAATCATATCAAACTTTAGAGTTGATACATTATCTAGAAAGGGATATTACATCACGCCTAGGGTTTTGTAACATTTATCTTGTCGTTTTTCCCATTTCCTCTTTCATTCTCTCTATTTTTCCACATCATTTTGGATGCCATCATCTCCCTAGCATTTTTCAACCTTGCTAAATTTCACTATGTTTCGAGCTGCTTAGACCATTTTGTGCCTAGGAGGCACTGTAGGCACCCAAAAACTTCAATTTGATCTTATAAAGCACATGGGAAGTTTTAGGAAGAAACCTCATCATTTTTATGACCATTGTGATCTGCCCCATACCCTCATGAACATTTCCTGCCTTTTTATTTTGCACAGATAAATTTGAAGTTGTTTGTTGAGACAACTTTGCCCTTGACCCAGTCACCAAAGATGAAATTCAAATACATGGGATACAAATAACTCTCCACCTTGGAGACAAACATCCCTGAAATTGGGGATTCTAAAGTTGGTCATGAAGACCTTGGAGACTTTTGGGAAAGAATGGAAAAAGGCAAGTGTTCACCCATTGAACAACACATTTTTGAAAGTGGACTCCAACAAGTTGCTGCATTCTCTATGCCAGTCTAATGCATGGATTTAGTACCCACCTATATAAAGTACTAAAAGAAAGATACTAGGTAAATCAACGCCATAGATGATGTGTTGATGACAAAGCTAGATGACCCCTCTATGAGCATAACACTTGGGATTGCACCACATGATGAGGTGGTAACAATGAGCAAGCAGTTTGGACAAGAATTCTGGGATCAACATAATGATAGATGTCTGACCATGGTAACCCATTCTTGGTTGAATAAAAATAGGAAGGGATATTCTAATATCCCTAAGATCCTATATGAATCAGATTTCCATGAAGAACTGCTAGACATAGTGACACTATTGAACAAAATAATGGGCCATCCGACCACAAATGGATTTCAAGAATGGATGTGCATTATTATAAACATTGTTTGTGAAGGAAAACAATTTATTGATTGGAGATAGATCATAAGTGACAATCTTTATGAGTAGTTGGTAAATCTCGAGTCCATAGATTCTACATGATCTCATATTTAGTTTATTCAATTGAGGTTATTAGAGTGTGGCCAAGTCTTTTTGGAGAAGAGCAATATACCCCTGATAGGCTGATCTATGACTATCTTCCTCAGCTAACTCATGAGAGCGGAAGAAAACATTTTAGGAGAGTAAATGATGCTTTTACAATGTTGGTTGTGAGAACTTCGGAGGGCAACACCGCAATGCGCATTTCAAATGAGGCAACCAATCCAAACAAACATTACGAGAGTTATTTCATTGAGTTCCCAATGTTTACGTATATCAGAATTGGCCGGGTTGAGGGCATCCTGTAGAGGCTGTCAAGGTATGCAAATGATAAGATGATTCTAATTGAGCTTTGCAAAAAATTGGGTGAAACCCACAAGAAATGCATAAACAAACATGTTGGCTGAATTCATTTTCTCGAGGGATTGAGCTATTATTTTTGCAAGATAGCAAATGATGCATTAAACATTGAAAAGTCAATGGTGCATTTTTCAATGCAGTTTCATACAAAAAGATTTGCTTTTGATAGCAAAGGCTATGTAAAAACCCATCTCAAGCTTGTCTTGGGTTACCTGTATGAGCTTTAAATTGAAGACTATTGGGAGAATTGTGAAACTAATTTTGAGGTAAGAAAGAGAGATTATACGGGGATGACTTTGAATCACTTGAAGCCTTACAGTTTTGAATGGGTCATATAGGGGATTGTAGATGATGGAAGTGACATGGAAGACCCCATGTATATTGAGAAGTTTCAATTTTTGCCTTTGCCATCAATAAATTGATCTTTCAGAGAGTCGACAGATTTGGAAGAACATATGCAATTTGTTCGACAAGGTGAAAGACATGGTTTGAGAAGAAGGTTGGAGAATTCACTGCTGTAGGGAGCTCAAAAACTGCAGAATCTTCAAGGAAGTAGAAGCAAGCATCTTCATCTTCATCAACAAAACCATCAAGCACTAAAGTATATTTCAAAGTTCCATGATCAAGTGAAATAATAAGTATTAATGGTGATGGAGAAGAACCCAACAAGAAGAATCTGCCTAATAAGACTTGTGGTGGCGGCTTTTCACCAAGGCAAAAGATATCTTTCAAAAAAGCTCTTGCCTCTCCTATTCGGTTGAGTGAGGTCCCCTCTTTGCAAACCTATGATCCTTTTGTGTTGATAACACAACTCAACAATTTCTAGCCTCTGATCAAGGTTTAGCCAAGGCACCTCCTGTTTCTTTCCCTGCTCATGCAAGTCTGCCTTCTCCAATCTCCCATCTTCCATATCTCACTCGTATTCCATCTCCTCCCCATTTCCTTCTCCGCTTTCACCTCCACATTCTGTAATGCCTCTTTTTTGAGATTAGAATGATATTATTATCAAAATAAAAAGTATTTCTACATACTTAAAAGTAAAAATAATAATAATATCTAAGTTGCCAAAAAGTAACTTATATCGGCAACTTTTCTATTTTTGACTTAAAAGGGGACCTTTTTGTCATGAGCAAGTTAACTCTTAAGGGAAAATTATAAGAAATTACCCTTTTAATATTTGAATTCCTTTCTCACTTAGAGTGCCCCTTGTTTTGGAATGAATTGGAGGGAAAGGATATAAATAAGAGGTTGAGGTTCATTTTGGGGGCTATGCCATTTTTACCAATTGACATCTTGAGTTTGAGCACGATTTGCTTGACTTGTTTTTATTGAAGATGAAAACTTTTATTGGAAATCTGAAGTTAAGGACGGAAACCTTTAACCTTCAGTTGGACAACTTCATTTCAGGGGTTGCAAAGAGCAGATTTTATCAGTTTGAGGAGTTTAGACACCATTTTCAGGTGAGGCGAAGCAAGGAAGGGCATCTTGAAGAAGGACGCAACGTTGCTAGGGCAACAACCTTGTTTTGGAGTCCAAAAAGGGCAGCGAATTGCTTGAGGAGGTTGGCAAACTAGTTGTGTGGGCGGCGACCCCCCCTTGGGGTTTGAAAGTGACTCCTTGAACGCTGAGTCAAGCCTAAATTTCAGTTTGAAGGCATAGAAACATTTCTGGTATTTTTACTGAATTTTTTCAGCCTTTTGTTGGTTCGAAAAATCAGATTTGAAGGTATTTTGTGGGCTGTAATGTTTATGAATTTGTGGTGAATATTGATAATAAAAAAGTTCAACTTGTGCCGTAAATTTGTATTTCCAAAATTCTGAAATTTTATGGTTAGGGTTTGGAACATAAAAATAATAAATTGCAATTATTGTGTTAGGGTTTGCGGTGAATTCAAATTTTGTTTAATTCTGTCCTAAAAGAGACATTACAGTGGTATTAGAGCCATTGCTTGGCCAGCTGTGGGGTTTGAGTGTCTACATTGGATTGATGACCTAAGTTCTTACCAAAGGAAGAATATATAAATCCTATCCAAGAGGTATGGATGTGAATATAGAAAGAGCAACAAAAAGCTAGGGATTATCTTGAAGAAATCAATAGAAAAGCAAGACAAGAAGGGCAAACACAAAGCCAAGGTATTAAGAATCAATTTTTGAAATAGTTTTCTATCATATTCGGGAGGCATGGTTGGAAGAGTAGTGTAACAGAGATGAGGTCAAAATTTTTGCCTTTGATGAATATGATAAGAAGTTTGATATATACACCTTACAATACCTTTGAAGAATTCTTGGAGGTATACACAGAAAATAGGAATAGAAGATTGAAGGAGAAAGATGAAAAGTCAAACCCTCAATAGAATTCCAAGGAAGGAATCATAAAGTAAGACAATTCAGATCTAAAAGAGGTTAGTGAACAGCCCATGGAGGCACCTATCATACAAAAGGAAAGTGGGGAAAATGGTCCAGCCTAAGTGGAAGAATTCTGCTTTTGTGATGAGAAGAGAGAAAGGTAAGCAATTTGATTATCTTCATGACTTTAGCAAGGAGAGTGAAGGTATTGATTTTCAGAAAGGCATTAGGGATGGATATGCATTTGAGGTGAACACTTTAATTAACCTTAAGTTGGGATTTTTGAGTCACATGGGTGATGGTGTTGAGATTATCTCAACAAACTCTCCTCTGGGAAAGGTGGATGAACACTTTGGTGACAACCGAAGGTATGTAATGGAAAATCATATATCAAATTTATTATTTCCTATGGATTTATTATATCACCATCATACCATGTCTTTGCAATATTTTGATCATCACGAGAATCATTTTAACAATGAAGATAAGATGAAGGGTACCAAATGGAAAGAAGATCTTTTCCAAGAAGCCCCTAGCCATCTTCCGAGCTTTCCAAAAATTGAGCTATTGCCATATGAGATGGATTTTTCTAAGTAGCCGATACAGATACGGGTACGAGAATCGGATACGTGGATATAGGGACTTTTTTTTTAACCCTGGATATGTTTTTGGATACAGCCGTACAAAAATATATATAAAAAATAAAAATATATAAAATATAGCCATATAAGCAAAATTAACCATATAATATGCTTAGAGGAAACATGATAAGTTAAATAACCACAAAACATACAAATAATTCAATGCCAAATATCATATTATTCAATTGTTGAACTTAGATTAGTCTTATTAGTTATTACAAGTACATAGTGCAAATGTTACAATCTATGGACAAAAATACAGACAAGAAAATGCACTATCTGCAGTTTGGTGAAGATTACAATGAGATGCCCTGGTATTAGATCAACTTAAGACTATGGCCTGTTCTCTTCTTTGAGCTTATTCACGAGTTGAGCTTTCGTATTATACCTGGTCAACTGATCTTACTGTATGTACTGCACAAAAAGAGTCCTGGAGAACCATATTTTTGGGACATAAAGGATAAGCAAAAAAAAGACATTGATTTCAACCTCTCCCTCATCTTGATCATGTTATAGAGATTTATTTCCTTTATTTTGGCAAGGCTGAATCATGATCCAATAACTGGAAGACTTGCTGAATTGCTTTGGTAACCTTCATAGCTGTTGTATACAGCCCTAATAAAGAAGATACAGATGAATTGATTGAGGCTCACGTTTTGAAAACATAGCCAACCATTGAAACTGCAGATAGGTTTTCATACTTTATTTTGTTTTTAATTGTTTTTTGAAGTTCGTGTTTCACTTTTTATTAGGTGAAATTGCAAAAAAAACAAAAAAACTGTTGGATAAGCAAGGGATACCGGCAGGATATGTCCTGCCCCTTGTGGATACATCCGAACACGTCCCAAAACGTATCTAGGCATATCCGCAGGGGGCAGGACGTATCCTGCTCGTATCCCCTGTGTATCGAACCCATATCCGTATCGTATCTGTATCCGGGACCCTACACAACAGTATCCGGGACCCTACACAACAGTATCCGGTAACGTAGGGATTTTTATGACAGCGATGGGAAGGTACTTGACAAGATTAATAGTGTGCAGGCGAATCTATCAAAGGCTCCTACTTCAGCCAAAGGAGATGAGTATTCTAATTACAGCCCAAGGAATGATGGTCGTGCCCCATATTTAGTGCTCCATACGAAGGCAGTTGTAGATTGTTGTCAAGAGGGTCAACACCCTTATAATTTAGTTCAAGTTATGGTTGGGACAACAAAGACCTATTCTAGCTTTGCCATCATTCGGAGAATGGTAAAGGGATAAAGGTGGAACCTAGGATTCTAAATTGTCCTAAGAAGCCACAATGGGATGTACAAGGAATCAAAGCGAGCAACAATTAGGCAATTCAAAATTCAGTTGACAAGCATGCATTTAAGGAGGTAATTCTGAATTCCAAGGTGGGAGGTGTTGAAGATATCCCAACTAATCTTTATCCAGCAAAGGAAGGTGAACAAGTTGAGGATAGCCAAATTTAGGAAAGTGTTGTGGATTTGTTGCTTCCTACTATGTCATTTTAGATGTGTTGTCATCATGGGCCACATGTTGAAAAGAATGATCATATGTCAAGTTTGATGCTTCATAGTAATTCATGGCAAATTTGTGGTTATCATGGACAACATAGTGAAAATGGTGATAGAGTGAAGAACACTTTGAGTGGCAAAGGGCACACAGATTCTTTCATACAAGTTCCAAATTGCTTGTACATGAAAGTTTGATGGATCTGGGTGATCTTTGGAGATACAATAAGGGTAAGGTGTTTGAGGAGTTCAATGTTACTATTGTTAATGAATTTTTTATCTCATGCATTTTGCTTGAAAATAAGTTCATGAGGAACACTAGGAAGTATGTTAGGCATTTTAACAAAGTGGTGAAGAATCAATGCTTATGATCCATAGATCACTCCTTAGAGGCGAGTTCTACACTTGAAGACAAGGCTATGAAGAAAGTCACCATTGTCAAAGCAGTGATATGCTTGATGTGGAAAGGGGTGAACTATGGTGTCCAACATGCTGTGGAGTTGAACACTAGCTGCCATCTCTCAAGTACTGATTGGAGATCAAGCTACAAACAGATATTTGTCAAATTTTTAGTCAAAGAAGGGTTGTGTCTGGCCCCTAGATTATTCACATGGCTGAAATTGGTGAAGAGTGTCATGTATGGCAGTTTTACCAATCTTTTATATGCTGCTAGCAATAGTACCAATCTATTTTACACTTATATGACAGCCATAAAAGTATTTTTAGTCACATGGTGTGAAGGAGAACTCAAGGAGGATGTGTTTTTACAAAAAGACTTCACTATTCCGGGTTGTAGAGCTGTTGTCATCTACATTTTCAGCCAGCCCAACATTTTGTATGCGGCTGTACAAGTAGTCCCAGTCATACACTTGAGTAATCTTTAGTTTGTTGATGTTGTGGAAGCATTTTCAGTTACTATATGGTTGATTCCAACCCCTATATCTATTAGAAAGGAATGCTTGCCGTTGCGCCAAAAGATCGACCTATTAACGCCCGATAAAAATGCTAGATAAGTACCCACGGGAGGCTATTAGTCCATGTCACGAATCCCTGAGGGGACGCTGGTGATTAGTCCAACAATCCCCCCTTCAGCGTTACCCGAAGGGATTCGAACCTGTGACCACGGATTTGATACCAATTGTTAGAAAGGAACGCTTGCCATTGTGCCAAAAGATCGACCTATTAATGCCCGATACAAACGCCAGATAGGTACCCATGGGAGGCTGTTAGTCCATGTCACGAATCCCTGAGGGGACGTTGGCGATTAGTCCAACAATATCACTGTCCTTTCTTAATTTTGTGAAGAATTTAAAGTATGACAGCTGCTGTCCTATTCTTTTTGCTGTTGTTTGCAACAAAACCAGCCCTTTAACACTTTTTATGACAGTCACAAGGTCGAAGGATGTTCCGCCTACCATCAATGAAGGATTATTTGCAGTTGTTATAGAAGAGTTTCCAGCCACCACAATACTGATTGTGAGCGATAAAATGCAATGGTACAACTACAAGGATGCTTAGGGAAGCAAGAATGGACCTTTGGAAGTCCATCACATGAATGAAAATTATAAAGAAGATGCAAGCATTGGAGGAAGTTGAACAACATGCCTATGAGACATGATGAAGCAGTTGAAGGAGTGGTGTGGGGAGCTCTTGATTTCATTGATATATTTGTTCTATGTGCAAATTTAAACATTCTTAGCTATGCCACAAATTCCCAACTTTCACGCTATTGTCATAAACATTTTCAGTCCCTACGATACTGCTTTTGCATTGGTGCACTTACTTTCAATAGCTCTTTCAGATCCTACATGGTTCGTACCCTTGATTGGGGCAAAAGGAGATCAAATATGCTGCTATTATGACATTTTCAGAGTGTTGGAATAGTTGTTATTGTTGTCAACCTAGAGTTGCACCTTGAAATGAATACGTGTTGAAATGGTTAATCCTCTCTCCAGTTGAAACAATGGGATCTTCTCACGAGGGTGGGTGCCTCAATGGTGAGAAGAACCTCCAGAGAAGGCTGGTTCTTGTAAGATGTATCAATGTGGATCTCTACTTTGTGTTGCGAATCTACCATGGAAAAGGGAGAAAAACTTGAAAGGGAAATCCTACCTAATGACGGTGATACGCCAGAATGTTGATCCACTTTACCTGGAACCTTGAACATTGAATCAAACAAGGGAAAAGGAAGACCTTTGATTTCAATTGATGACTATGCATAAGTATTTCATGAGAAGGTTCGATCCAATGACAAAAACGTGAGGGAAAACGATGGAGAGAGGTCTGATACAAGATAGTTTGCAGCCACCTAACATCCACTTACAGCTTTAGCAAAATACATATAAAACACTGAACATGATCTGCATAACATGATGAGCGAGCAACTAGGTACGAATCAGAATTTGGGAAGAGAGAGAAATCTACCACATGCAAATTGTTGAATGAATGTACACTATGCCAGCACTTAAAATTTGAAAGTACAGTCCTATTGATTGAAGAGGTTATACAACTCATTAATGGTAGAGTCTGGTCTTACCAAGAGGGATAGATTTTACAAGGCCGAAAAGCCATTAATATAGAAAATTACAAAGAGCCAAGAGATTGGCGTTGGAAATAGGAGAGGAAGTTAACTCGTCATTAGCCCAAGTCCAAATTGCATTGCATGGATCTTCCAAATTTGTCTTTCCTTGGCTTATAACTCGCTGTCTTGCATGAAGAATCTTTGACGTTGCAAAAGAAGAAGAAGACAAGCTTTGGATGCATGACACCTACGCATAGATGTCTTGACTTGAAAACTAGTCAACTTCAAAACAAGAGTAGTCAAATTCACTCGAACTGCTGGAATGTTTGAAAGTCTCCCCTTTGCATGAAATCAATGCAAATGCCAAATTAAGAATTGCGTTTGAACCGCTGGAATGTTTCGAGCTTTGAGACAAATGAGAGTGCGTGCATGGAATTTCTGGCTGTTTGAAACGTTCAACACTTTCCCCATTCAACATGCAAGACAATTCTATTTTTAGAACTGAAGCATGCTTGTTTTCTTAAACACGTTCACTAAGTTGGAGTCACGTTAGTCTGTGCATGATCTTTGTTCATCCTCCCTTTGTCTTTATTCTACGTTTGTTTTAATCGCTGTTCATGCTTATGTCCATGTTTAGTTCTGCTTTAGTCTTGTTTGTATTTTCTCTGGCTCTTTTCGTGTTTTGCTTTAATTCGGGAATCGGGCTTTATTTTAGCTTTCGTCCGTAGAACAAATTGTCCAAAGGACTCTCTGTCTCTTCTCTTTCCCGAGCTTGGCATTTCCTTTTCTCTTTTTTGGCTTTGGCTTACACCCTTATCTTTTCTATTGGGCTTTTGTCCTACTAAATTCCTTCGGACAAAAAGTCCGAAGGAATTTGTTTCCTTGCCAATTTTCCCGAATTTATTCTTTTAGGCTCTTAAGTCTCGCCCTTTGGTTTTCTTCGGGCTTTTGTTGACTTCATATTCCCGCGGATTTCCTGTTTGACAATTATTCCGAAGGATTTCCTTAAATTTTCTTGTTTCCTTCTTTGCCTTTGTTTTTTTTTAATTTCTATTGGGCTTTTTTTCCGGGTATATCCTTTGTCAGACCTTTTCCTTGAATTCTTTCGGACAAATAGTTCGAAGGAAATTCTTTTCCGTTTGAAGTGTCCCTTGCTTTTATGAAGGTGCCCTCCGCAAGGGTTTTTGCTTCCCAACATTGCCCTTCGGGATTTTTGATTTGGTCCTGTTAGTCGCTTGGGTGCCTTTTGCAAGGGCAAGGTTCTTCAGGAAGTGCCCTTCGGAAGAATTGTAAAGGTTCACTTCGCCGACCTAGTGCCCTCCGCAAGGGCTTTTTGTCCTCAAAAGAGCCTTTTAGAACTTTCTAAAGGGACCTGCCACCGACCAAGTGCCCTCCGCAAGGGCTTTTAGTCCTCAAAAGTGCCTTTCGAAACTTTTGAAAAGGTCCTGACATCGACCAAATGCCCTCCGCAAGGGCTTTTTTGCCTTCAAAAGTGGCTTTCGGAAGAATTGTAGGGCACTCGGGCTTTTTGAAATTGTCCTTTGGAACTTTGTCTTGACTTGAAAACCATAAAGTGAACCAACCCGAACGGTTACATACCCTTCGGAACTTTTGAATTGGACCTTCCCGAAGGGCAGGTGCCTTTCGGGTCGTCTCAACTGTGCTTTTCTCCTTTCTTTTGGACAAAAAGTCCGAAGAAAATAAGCTTTGAACGACTGCCACTTAGTCATTTTTTCGGACTTTTACACAGTCCGTTGAGATCTCTCTCTCGGATAGAATGTCTGTAGAAATAGTCCACCTATTATAGCCCGAAAAAATTCCTTGGGAAGACAAAATAACTAAACTTACAACTTGTATGTCTTGGCTGTATTTGCACATTTGGCTGTAATCAAGAAAGCTCCTTGGAAACCTCTGCACGACTAAAATTCACCTGGCTGTAGATGGCCACTTGGGTGGCTGTAAATGCTCATTTAAGGACCACAAAACTGATTCACAAGACAAACTTGGCACCATAGCAAAGTTTCGAAGTGTAGGGGTGACAATTTGCCCTGTGGGGGGCAAAATTGTCAATAGTTATTAGTCAGGTACAACTGTTAGTTGGCACAAGTTACGGGATATTTTCAAAAGGAAGAAGTTGGGGAAAGGGTTCAACTGAAGCAAAGCATCATGGTGGCCACTCTGGCATCCGATAGAACCTTGCACATGTAGGAACAACCAATATGAGTGTTGATAAAAAGACTTTTATGAGTCAAAGAGTGCATAGTTTGCACATGTACAAGGAGAGTACAATGATCATGGCACGTGACAAACATGAATGGGAGCAACTAAGTTTGTTTTTAGCTCAAGCAAAGAATGAAGAGTATGTTGTTGCAGCCAAGGTGGAAGAGGTTGCTGAAGTTTTTCCACATTCTGAATAGTTCCTGAGGTTGAGTTGGAATCCTAGTATTTGCAGAAGGGTACAAGGAGTGAAGAATAGAGCTTGCATTTATTTGAGGGCAATCAAATTTGGGAAAGGCAGATTGTAATGTCCCCTTTTTCGAGATTAGAGCGATATTATTATTAAAATAAAAAGTATTTTTAAATACTTAAAAGTAAAAATACTAATAATATCTAAATTGCCAAAAATTAACTTATGTTGGCAACTTTTCTAATTTTCACTTAAAAGGGGACCTTTTTGTCATGAGCAAGTTAACCCTTAAGTGAAAATTACAAGGAATTACCCTTTTTAATATTTGAATTCCTTTCTCACTTGGAGCACCCTTTGTTTTGGAATGAATTTGGAGGGAAAGGATATAAAAGAAGAGGTTGAGGATCATTTTGGGTGCTAAGTCATTTTTACTAATTGAAATATTGAGTTTGAGCACGATTTGCTTGACTTGTTTCCGTTGAAGATGAAAAACTTCATTGGCAATCTGAAGTTAAGGACAAAAACCCTTAACCTTTAGCTAGACAACTGCATTTTTGGGGGTTGCAAAGGGCAGAATTGATCAGTTTGAGGAGCTTAGACACCATTTTCAGGTGAGGCAAAGCAAGGAAGGGCATATTGAAGAAGGATGCAGCAATTGTTAGGGCAACAACCTTGTTTTGGAGCCCAAAAAGGGCAATGAATTGCTTGAGGAGGTCAGCAAACTAGTTGTGAGATCAACGACCCTCCCTTGGGGTTTGAAAGTGACTCTTTCAAGGTTAAGTCAAGCCTAAATTTCAGTTTGAAGGCATAAAAACATTGCTGGTATTTTTATTGATTTTTTCCAGCCTTTTGTTGGTTCGAAAAATCAGATTTGAAGGTATTTTGTGGGTTGTAATATTTCTGAATTTGTGGTGAATATTTTATAATAAAATATTGCAACTTGTGCCCTAAATTTGTATTTCCAGAATTCTGAAATTTTATGGTTAGGATTTGGAACAAAAAAATCAGAAATTGCAATTATTGTGTTAAGGTTTGCTGTGAATTCCGATTTTGTTTAATTCTGTCCTAAAAGGGACATTACACCTTCCACCTCCTAAGCACCCTACTCCAATGGATTCTCTTGCTACTCTCAACACACAAATGATCACTTCCTCAAGCAATTCATCTTTCATGAAGGGTTCACCAATTGTTAAGTAAATATAAGGTGTCCACTTTGGGAGCCACTACCCTTGACTTCAATCCAGTGCCAAATCTCTTGCAAATCCCGTCACCAAAAAAGGCCAAAACTGCTTTGAGGCTGGTGTCCAACCCTTCAGGAGCACAATTTGTGGAAATAGCTCAACCTGTGGCAAAAAAAAATGAAGTAGAAATGAATTTGGTAGACTGGTTTGAGCAGAGGACTGTCCTAGGTGAGCCAAGTCATGAAAGAGATATTCATAATTTTCAAGAGTCTGTAACAAGGTTAATAAAGAGGACAAAGGAAGGGAAGTAAACACAAGAACAAATTGAACATCATGTATTCATGCTTTCAACGTATATCAGAACGTCCTTGAGTCAAATTGATATCCCATTAGCTTCCATTCGAGACTTGGTTCCTATGGAAGACATCGAGAAATAAGCTATTGCAAACATTTGCAGGTTTAATAGCCATGAGAAAGTAATGGAGACATGGGTTGAACAACTCCTTATTGATGGACTGAAATTCATCGATGAAATCAGAAAAGCTTATGGACTTTTGGACGCTGATCTAGCCAAGGTGACCGAACAAATGAAGACAGTGAGAAAGGAATTAGGATTGTGGAGAAGTATAATCAGAGACCTAATGGACATGGCCTATACAGACGAAAAAGTCCTTATATCTGAAAAAATATTCAGCCAAAAAGAAGACAATCGTTCATAGATATGGTCACAAAGTGTGGAATGGAGAATACGCATTCTATAAGATGCCAAAGAATATGTATTCTAGAAGATGCCCTTGAGAAATTGCAGGTTCAAAGTAAGAAATGTGACAATTTGAAATCTGAAATCTGTGCAAATATTTGGGGCATCCACTGCTAGCTGCTGAAAGGAGATGCTGAACCATATACAACTGCAGAAATTAAAGAATTTGTTTAGAAAATAGTCAACGAAGAACTGTTTGGAACAAATACCTTCAACCTGGAGGCCATGAACAAACCGAGTGATTTCCATGCTGCCCTCAACAAGTCCAATAAAAATTCTCCTAGCTTCTTCAAGGGAAGTGAAGAAAGGACTGAAGTAATGGAAGCATGGCTGCCATGTATATACAACACAATTATTCCTAAGCAACAAGGAGTATTCACAGCTATGCAGAAATTTAGAGCATACAAGCTGAAATCATCACAGGTTGAAGAACAAGGTAAGATTGCAGTAGCTGATCAGACAAACTTTCAACCCAACAAATCTTATCTTTCTAGTCAGACTTCTTAATTTTCTATCTCTTCTATTTTTTCATTGTATTTTTTTTAATACCCTTTTAACTTAAGTTTATTATTTTCACCTTTTATATGAAAAAGGTGAAAAAGTAAATGTACAAATAGACTATTTACTCAAAAAGGTAGTTATGGAGTGGTTACATCCTCCTTCACTATAAATAGGGGTGGAGTTAACTATTAAAGGACTTTTTGGCACTGTGTGAAATTTTGTAGAGTTTGGAAAAAAAATTATGTTTATTTTCCAAAGTAATATAAGAACAACTTTACCAGAATCATGCATCTGGTTATTTTATTTGTGTTTGCATGTATTATTCTATTGTTTAATGCATGTTAATCTTGAATTGAACAATGTAAAATTGTTAGTTTTCCTATGTGTCTCTTGTTGTTGCCTAGGAATGGTCTCATGGTATGGACTCATGCAATATTCTCAAAATAAAACATTTTATGCTTCCCAAGGCATGAAACCTTTGTGATAGTCCTAGTGTTATGTTGTTCTCATACTAATGTGCTAAAAGGTTCATAAAGTTCACCGGTTGGAAGTGGAACAAAATTTTAATTTCTAGAAGGAAAAATCTAGAAAGAGGAACAAATTTCTCTTTAAATTCTAACAACACAAATTCTCTTTAATTTTTTTGTCGGTTTGCTATGATATATATTTTAGTGCTACTAAATCTCTTTCATAGGTTTCAGAGTTCCCAAAAATATTTGGGATCTTAATATTTTCTCAAAAGATGAAACCTCCAAGAATGGACACTGCATTAAATGTTCATCTTTCCTATCTTTTCTAACGAAGAGAACTTCCTCATGACCTTGTTAGACTGATCTAAACATTTGTTCCGTGAAGTAATATAAGATGGATTTCTCAAGAAAAGAAAAATATCAAAAGATGAGAATACTTTAAATTCTTAGCTATGAGACCTCCAACATTTGATTTCACTCGTTGTCTGGTGATTCTGTTGAGGAGTTCATAAACTTGTCAATGATATAATTAGGAATCACATGTTTAGGATAAATATTGTACCCTTAGCTCTCACAATGTGTCTTTTCTTATTTTATCAACTAATTGTGTAATGGAACAGGGTTGTGTGTACATTGTTGACTCGTTCAAGATTTATTGGACAAGTTGTGTCAAAGGCATTCATACAGGCCAAATGGTTCTTCGCCTAGTTGAAGCTGTTGGTAAGAATTACTTTGGCACCAAATAACTTGGGTTCAAAGTGTATTATTGTATTTGTTTGCAATAGTCATCTCCATTTTTAATGAACTATTCAATTTCTGTGTCATAACAACTATCTATTTGAATTTATTGTATATCACATTGCTCAACAAATAAATAGCCACAATAGATTTTATATGCATGTTGACACAAGTCACAATCATAAAAAAAAAACTTCTTTAATATGCTAGTTTATGTTGAATAAATAGTACTCAGTTTTGTCAAAACGCTTGTGCACATGGCAGTTTATTTGGGTCTATGAATTTATAGAATAAGCACAAATAACTCAGCTCCTTGTATTATTTTTGCTACAAAGTTGAGTATCGAAGTCCACCACACTTTTCATGTTCTTTTTCATTTCTATTACATTAGTCATTACACTTTTCAAGAATTTTGTATTGATTTTGATTCTGGTGTTGTCATTGAGTGACTGAAGTTGAAAAAAGTCAAATGTCCCTTTCTGGTATTTTTATTAGTTATGTATTTTTTTTTGTGATACTCTTTCAATACTGGTATATCAATAAAGTGACCAAATAACAACATATAATGCTAAAGTACTAAACCCAACTGAAACCTTTATTATAGTGCACTGAATGCCCACAAAACACAGATGATGATACTACTAAATAACAAAGATAAAATGCAGGAAACTGTCATGTCCCCTTTTCGAAATATTTAATGAGGGAAATATTTTAATAATAATTCATTTAAGTTGTCCAAGTTGCTTTATTTTATAATGCGAAAAAATAACACTTATAAAAGAGACCCAAAAAGAATATTAATCACATTGCCAAGAAATACTTATCAAATGGCCAAAAAGTTAATAATTGCTTAAAAGTGTTTTAAATGCTTTTAGGGTTAGGGTGAAATTGGAAAAATAAAATTATAAAAGGACAACTAGGGCCAAAAAGATGAATTATTCATCATTTATTATTCACGATTGAATTCAAAATTCTTTCAATTTTTATTTTTAAGGACGGAAACCCTCCATTGTTATCATGTTTGAGGACGAAAACGCTCCATTGTTATCAGGCTCGAGGATGTAAAATCTTTATTGCTATTAGGCTCAAGGAGGAAAACCCTCCAATCTTCAGAGGTAACTCCATCCAGGGGTTGCAATGGTGCAGAGAATCAAGTTACTTAAGTATATTGTTGGCTGAAAGTGATTATTATTTTCCAAAACTACCATCAAGGGTTTTAGAGGAATGAAGCAGGAGTTTCCACTATTCTAGGCAAGGGCGTCCCACTTCTGGCAATTATTTCAGCTGTTTTAGACCTCCAAATTGCTAGTGTCATCATTCCCTACAGTTGGAATCATATGTTTGGGGCATTTAATGTTGCCGTATGGTACCTAGACTATTGGCATCACCTTTTCTAGCCTTTTCACTATTGTATCAGACATTTTAGTGAAGATTGTTGACCTTGGGAGCTGTGCATTGACCTTATGGGGTATATCGTTGATGTGAGAGGGCTATTGTACCCTCTTGCAGCTTGTCATACTGTTCAAAGTTATTTAAAATTAGGGTTGCAAGGAAAGATTAAGTCTTTATGTGTTTTCATGTTGTTTGAGAACCAAGAATCTGAAGTAGTAGCAGATTAGTTTTACAACCCTTGGGAGTTGGGCGATCTAGTTGGCAACATGTGGAAGGTCAACTCAGTAGTAGGGCAGGTTCTTGGTGGATCGTTGCAACCCTAGTAGATCTCCAGAGGTGTGGCGAATGACATCTATGGTTTGATTTTTAGTTGGAACAATTGGTTGGTGAAAAACTCCACTTCATCTTCATTGATTTGTTGAACACACCTATCTATTGAGAGGGGGGAGTGAACTAGTAGATGATCAAAAACTAGTCCGTTTAGAACCTTTTATAGAAAATACAAATTTATGTGTAAATCAAGGAACAAATGCAGAAGTCACACACACACAGAAACACAACAGATTTTACGTGGAAAACTCAAAGGGAAAAATCATGATGAAAATTGGCTGCTAGAATCTACTGTTCTAATCCAATCTCACAATAAAATGCCTTACTGACAAACCTCACTAGTTACATTCAAGGACACCGATCCTTAGGAGACATCAATCTCACTGAGCACCAACCCAGTTTGTATGTAGGCACCAACCTACTTGAACTATGGAGCTATAACTCCAGTGTACAAGATGGATTCACAAATGAATCTAGTTCAATGTTCTTTGTTACAAGTCTAATTTGTAACTGCTCACCTTCTTCTCATTGTCTATGTGCTCTATCTTCCTGCTTGCTTAATCTCTGTCTACATGTCTCTCACTCTATATGTGCATACATCTGGTTATGCTTTATTCAGATACACTTCATTCCCCTTCCTTCTCTGCGTTTTACTCTATCTGCATATTTCTTTTTATCGACAACCCTTTTTCTCACACTTAAAAACGCAGTAGCAGCAACGACAACCTTCAAATTATCCTCTCGAAGTCGTGTATATTCACCTATCTTTTAGGGTTTTTCATCTTCTCCTTGCATTCACACTCAGCTGCGCTGAACCAGTTCTCATTAAAGATGGCTTATGCTTGCATGTTTCGCATGCCTCAGTTTATGCATCACCTTGCAATGGTCAAATCTCTTTTCTTCATTTGACGACTGCTTGGTTTATCTCATAAATGCACAACTTCTCCTAATCGAAGATTGATCGGTTGAATCGATCAGTTTATTTTGAGTCATCTGCTGTTTTCCTTGTTTTGGAACCGTCGATTTTTATCTCGTGTCTCGATATTCTCTTGGTTCGATTTCGCTCCTTTCTATTACTTCGATATGCTTGACCTTTAATCTTCATTTTGAACCTTTGGCTATATTGCAAGCATCTCATGCTTTAGCAATTTTGGACGTGACTTATACTCCAGTCGAAATTCTTCTAATTCGAGCTCTTTTCTATTCGGGCTTTCTCTCCTTCTGGCTTTTCTTATTTAGGCTCTTTCCTTTGATCTCATCTTCTTCATATTCTTTCTCGACCTCTTCTCTTTCTCGAGCTTATCTCTCTCCTTCGGACTTTCTTTTCTTCGGACTTTTTGTCTGAGTCTTTTCTCTCGGGACCTTTCTTTGAAGTTACCCTTCAGGGTTTTTACAATGGTGCACTTGCCCTTCGGGCTCTTTCGAAACTACCCTTTAGCTTTTCTTCCGAAGGTCCTCTTGCCCTTCGGGCTTTCTGAAAGGTGCCCTTTGGCATCTTTGGAAGGGTTCATATACCCTTCGGACTTTTCAACTTAGCCTTTGGCTTTCTTCAAAATGCCCTTCGGCCTTTTTCAAAGGGTTCACATACCCTTCGACTTTCTTCAAAGTGTCCTTCGGCTTTTTGAATGTACCCTTCGGATTTTTGTTAAGGGGCAGTTTTCCGAAAAGGACTTGACAATTTTTCTGAAACAATTGTCCTTGCCACTTTTTCCGAAAGAATTCTTTCTAAGGAATTCTTCAAGATTATTTCGGGTTTTCCATCCTTCTTGACTTATGTATGTACGAGAAGTAAAGCCACTCAGAAATCCCGATTGCCTCTTCTAGACCCTTTCGGGTTTTTGACATTACTTGACTTATCAACTTGAGAGAAGTAGTCCCTCTTCAAAATCCCGATTACTTCGTCTAGACCCTTTCGGGTTTTTACCTTTACTTAGCTTATCAACATAAAGAAGTAATGTGCTTGCAAATCCCCAATCACCTCCTCGTTGGACCCTTTTGGGTTTCCCACATTGCTTAGCTTATAATCATAAGAGAAGTAAGATGCTGCCAAAACCCCGATTACTTCTTCTCTAGACCATTTCGGACTTTTCACTTTGTTTAACTTATAATCATAAGAGAAGTAAAGCACTTGCGAATCCCCGATCACTTCTTTGCTAGACCAGTTCAGACTTTTCCCATTGCTTGACTTGAGAAATAAAGGGAAGTTAAGTCATGCCGAAACTCCGATTTGCATTGCTTGGCTTGACCCGTTCGGACTTTTCATCCAACTTGATTTGACAAGATTGTGAAGTAAAGGCATTGGAGAAATCTGATTACCACTACAACTCTGTTCAACTCATCCTTTGGCATTAATGCAGAATAACACCTGCTTCCTTTGACATCAATGACAATATCACAGACATCAATGACTATTTCCAACAATCTCCCCCTTTGTTATTGATTTTAAAACATTATCAGAATGCCTTAACTCTTCTTGTCTCCATTCAGCTTGCTCCTTTCATTCTACTTCTTTCTCCCCCTTTGACATTAATGACAAAGAGTCCTTGCCATAACATTCACTGTTAGCTTGGCTATTTTGATCCTTAGACTTGGCTGGTTAGAGCATTTTGTGAAGGATTCCCCCTTAGGCAATGGCATATTTGCCTAAGTTTCTACGCATGCTCTTTAAATGTAGCTCTTATGACTCCATGATTCTTCAGATGAGCATGTATATAGCATTGGTCTAAAAGACCAATCAAGAATTGACATATCTTTGTATAGACATGCATAATAAGCTAGAGCTAGCATACCTTTGTCATCAAATTGCAAAGGAACTGCAGTTTTTTGACCAAACTGCCTTTTCTGTTAATCCAGGAGTTAATAATGTTCCTTAAATACTCCCCTTGGATTCATGCCCTATCACTAAAAGTTAGTGATGTGGTGTGGGAGCCACTACTCCCAACTTCTCTCTCAGATACTCAAATTGCTCCTTGGGAAGAGGCTTGGTAAATGTCTGCAATTTGGTCCTTTGTTGGAACATACTCAATTTTGACCTCTTGATCTGCAACCTTTTCTTTTAGAAAGTGATATTTGATGGATATATGCTTGGTTCTGGAGTGCATCACTGGATTCTTGGATATGTTTATGGCACTTGAGTTATCGCAGAATATAGAGATAGGTTCTTTGTACTCTACTTTGATGTCTCTAAGAGTTTGCTTCATCCATAAGACTTGGGTGCAACATGTTAATGCTACGACATACTCTGATTCTACTGTAGAAAGTGTAACTGATTCTTGCTTTTTGCTTAGCCATGACACAAGTCTGTTTTCAAGGAAGAATGCACCACCACTAGTGCTTCCCCTGTCATCCATACTTCCTGCCTAGTCAGCATCTGCATATGCAATCAACGTGAAATTTTCACTTGCAGGGTACCACAGACCATAGTCAACTGTGCTTTTGATGTATCTAAAGATTCTTTTCACAGCGTTGTCATGTGATTCCTTGGGGTCTGCTTGAAACCTTGCAACTATGCACACGGCCTGCATGATGTCCAGTCTTGATGCTGTTAAGTACAACAAGCTGCCTATCGTTGATCTATACAATATATTGTTCAAGTAAGGGGACTCATCTTCTTTGCTCAACTTGCATCTAGTTATCATAGGAGTACTAACTGGTCTGCTGTCCTCCATGCTGAATTTCTTGAGCATTTCCTTCACATACTTGGTTTGAGATATGAATATTCCATCACTGGTTTGTGAAATCTGTAGTCCAAGAAAGAAAGAGATTTCTCCCAGCATAGACCTTTCAAATTCATTTTGCATATGTGACAAATTCTTTGCACATGTTACTCTTGCCATCTTCAAAAATAATATTATTTACATAGACAACAATAATTAGCATATGCTTACCTTCTGATTTAAAGTACAGATTGCTGTCTGCACACCCTTTTTTGAATCCTTGTCATCGTAAGTATTGATCCAATGGTGAATACCATGCTCTAGGTGCCTGTTTTAAACCATACAAAGCTTTCTTTAGTCTGCACACAATCTTTTTCTTCTGCTAAC
This sequence comes from Torreya grandis, assembly GCA_037957365.1. Classification (NCBI taxonomy): domain Eukaryota; kingdom Viridiplantae; phylum Streptophyta; class Pinopsida; order Cupressales; family Taxaceae; genus Torreya; species Torreya grandis. Next base: position 1,571,601 of record JARHVA010001116.1, on the reverse strand, counting down.
TGAAATCCTTCTAGTTGTTCAATGTAGATTTCCTCTTCTAAGTTTCCATTTAGGAATGCTGACTTCATATCCATTTGATATACCTTGAACTTCTTGTGAATAGAGAATGCGATAACATTCTTATCGCCTCTAGTCTTGCCAATGAAGCAAATGTCTCTTCAAAACCTATGCCTTGTACTTGTGCATATCCCTTGCATACTAATCTTGCTTTTTTCCTTACAACAATTCCATCTTCATTGAGTTTGTTCCTGTAAACCCATTTTGTTCCTATTACATTTTTGTCTGAAGGTCTAGGGATTAATTCCCAAGTTTTATTCTTTTCTATTTGATTCAGTTCTTCCTCCATGGCTTTCAACCAATTTTCATCCATGCTGGCTTCATTAAAGGTCTTAGGCTCAATTTTTGAAAATAGAGCAAAATTCACTTGCTCCTTGTTCATTACAACTCTTCTCCTAGTCTGAACACCCTCATTTTTGTTGCCAATTATTTGCTCCTTGGGATGTTCCTTTTGAACAAACTTTGTAGGTGCCCTTTCACTCTTTTCTTCCTCCTCTTCACTATCTTCTACTTCATTTTTTGCTTCTTCTAATTCTTCAATTCTGATCTCATTAGGCTCAACTTGTTTGAATCCTTCTCCTTAACGTTGATGCTTTCAACTATTTTGTGCAGCCTTTTGTTGTAACATACATAGGCTTTACTCTGAGTGGAGTAACCAAGAAAGATTCCCTCATCACATTTTGACTCAAAGTTGCCTAGTTTGCTCTCGTTTCTTCTGATGTAACACTTGCTTCCAAACACTCTGAAGTATTTGACTGATGCAGGCTTTCCATACCACAATTCATATGGAGTTTTATTGCTTTTCACCCTCAGCCGTACTCTATTCAAAATGTATACTGCTGTTTGAACTGCTTCTCTCCAATATCCATCAAAAAGTTCAGCTTCTTTCAGCATTGTTCGGGCCATCTCCTTGATAGTCTTATTTTTTCTCTCAACAACTCCATTTTGTTGGGGAGTTCTTGCAATAGAGTAGTGCCTTTTAATCCCATGTTTCTCACAGTATTCTACGAATTCATTTGAAGTGAATTTTCCACATTTGTCAGATCTCAGACATTTGATTTTTCTTTCCATTTCATTTTTAACCATAGCTCTAAAGATCTTAAATCTCTCAAATGCTTGAGATTTGTCCTTTAAGAAGGTTAACCATGTCATTCTTGAGTAATCATCAATAAATAACATGAAGTAATGAACTCTTTTTGATCCTTTAGTCTTGGTAGGTCCACATAGATCAGTATGAACTATCTGTAGAGGCTTTGTTGTTGCATATTCTTTTGTTTGAAACTTGACCCTTGTTTGCTTGCCTAATTGGCATTCTCTACATGTAGTATCTGTGGGTTTGGTGATCATGGGCATATGTCTTATACACTTCTTTGAACTTACTTTGACTAAATTGTCAAAATTGACATGACCCATTCTCCTATGCCATAGCCAGCGTTCATTAACCTTTCCTATGAGGCAACTGTGTTGACCAATTTTTGGTCCTGTAGGCCAAAAATTGGGCACCCCTCTCCTTTTTATTGTGAGTCATTCAATCTAGGTTCTAGCTAATTCATCCCTTAGTTGTCTTGTGCAAAGGTTTCTCTGTCAGGCCATTTCTCATGAAAAAACCAAGTGTTTTCCTCTTTTGCTTGCCAAGTGGATTTCGGGTTTGACGGGTGACTTTACTCGTAAAAAATTCATAAGTAAAGCCACTTTCAAACCTCGATTTTGGTCTTGGGATGCTTCGAAAGACAAGTGAATTATTTCGGAGGGCTTTTCGTTGGCAAAGTGAACCAAGTGAAAAGGCTGAAGGGTCGTTTGCAATATTCTCGAAGGGTATGTACACTTGCGGAGGGCACTTAGGCGGCAAGCGGGACCTTTACAATTCTTTCGAAAGGCAACTTGGGAGGCCAAGGAGCCCTTGTGGGGGGCAAGCGACGAGCAAAGTGGATCTTCTTCAAAAGTCCGAAGGGTAATTTTGGGTTCGAAATACCCTTGCGAAGGGCAGCCAGTCGAAGCAAAAGGGCAAGACAGAAAGCTTGAAAGAAACTTACCCTTTGGAAAAAGTGACAGGCCAAAAGAGAATTCCTTCGGACTTTTTGTCCGAAGGAAAACCAAGGAAGAATTCTTTTGGACAAAATGTCTGAAGAAATTCAACAATCACAAAAAGTTTGAGGAAATTCGAGAGACAAGAAGTCCGAAGGGTAGGTGTCCTTGCGGGGGAACTTAGTTATAAAAGTGCACCATTTCAATTTTTCCGAAGGGTCACTTTCCCTTCGAAAAAGTTCGTTCACAAAAATGCTGAAGGAATTGTCCTAGTGGGTGATGGGCCAGCGAATTGTCCCAGTCTCCACCGAAAACCAATAAAAGGATTGGTTGCAAACGTTGAAGAGAGCGGCTCGTGTTTTTTTGTTTTGCCATTAATGAACAGCCAGTTGCACTCAACATTGAAGAGGGCATGGCCCAGTCAACATATCTTGGGGATGGCCTTGTCGGTTGCTAGGAGTAACCCATGTTATTGTAGGCTCGGACAACAAGGGCAGTGACTTAAGCATCTACAACATGGCTTTCCCATACGCAATTAAGAAGAGATGGCAACAACATGGGCTTGTAGTCGCTGCAGGAGTGTTTAATACAGCATGGGTTTCATTCCCTTGACTAGTCAATGATCTGTTTTTCAAGCTCTCTATATAATTGTAACTTCTCATTTTGAGGAGGGATCTCTCAGCATTGTATGGCGAAGCCCCGAAGAATTTACCTTGAATCAAAAGAAGCATTTTACCTCCATTTGAGCTTGCACTTTTGCATGTCTATGGTCTTATCTTATGTTCAGTCATTTCCTTTAATGCTTTCATAAGTTTATACCAACATATCTAGTGTATTGTGAATTCTTCTCTGCAGATCAACAAGAAGTGTCCAACTCAGAGTATAGGCGCAGGTGAACAGATTGTCCAATAGTGTGTCTTAGAACACCTCTGGTAGTTTCTTCCTCCCTGTATCTCTATAGGATCCCTTGTTGAAACACTGATGCAGGAAAGGTTCTCATTTGAATGAAGTGTATTTTTGCTTCCCTCTAGTGTAAATGTAGGTCAAGGCTGAGTAGACCAACTAGTTTGGTGCATCACCACATTAGTTAAGTTCTATTTTTAGTATCTCTCTCTCTTTTCACCCCTGCCGTTGTTAGCAATAAGAAATCCAGGAGCTCAAGGTGCATCAAGGGGAGCTAGCCACTAGTCTACCTCAAGTTTGCCACCCACAAGAGGAATGTCTCTATTGTGCCGCGTGGAGGAAGGGAGCTGAGTCTTCTTTCAGAGGGTGCAATTCACATCGTTAACAACAACTATTATTGTTTACCTCAACAAGATTGTAGATGTTGTTTTTGGTCCTTTTCCCTTCTGCAACTATTTTGCCAGAGCTCTTCAACTTGCAGCGTTTAACATCAAATATGACTCTATATCCATTATCACACATTTGACTAACACTTAGCAGATTGTGCTTAAGTGCTTTAACATAGAGTACATCATGAGTAGGAAGTTTACCATCTATATGCAAGGTTCCTTTACCTTTGATTCTTACTGTAGTATTATCTCCCAAACTAACAGTTCCTTCCTTGCACTTGCTTAGCTTGACAAACTTACTTTTGTCACCAGTCATGTGCTTTGAGCATCCACTATCTATTACCCATAAATTCTGTTCTTTGGCGTGGAGTGCTATTTGAGCGATCAAGGATTGATTTTTCACCCTCCACATTTTCTTGTGCTTCTCATATGTTGTCTTCTTTTCTTTATTAATAACTTGTGGACCTTTGTTCTTATTAGAAGACTTGCTTTTCTTTACTTTGTACACTGCAAAGTTAGTCCTATAGTGCTTGGCTATGTGACCAAAGTTATTGCAATTGTAGCATATTGTACTTGAATCTAGCTGAGGAGCAAATGCGTTTCTACTTACAAAGTTAGCTCTTCTTGTAGGCACAACTCTACATTCAATAGCCATATGACCAAATTGATTACAATTATAACAATAACCATAAAAGGATGAGTAATACTTGGTTGTAAGATTTCTTGGTGCCATGTATTGAACTCTCCTAACCTTTTGATTTTGCAAATCTGCAACTTTGGTGTATCCTTCTGCATCTTTGATTTCATGCTTCCTTTCAAAAAGTTTTCTCCTCTCATCAACTTTGTTTGAGTCAATTTTATTATCCTTGCTGTCGTTCACTTTCTTTGTTTCTGCGACTCTTATCTTGAAGTTGTCATATAGACTAGTTGACATACTAGTTGAGGAACTTTTACCTTTCTCATATCCAATACTTGATTTTTCATTTGAGAGTTTTTGATAGTTGATTAATTCATTTAAGATGTCTGACCCTTTTGTCATCTTTAGACTTTTATCTAGTTCTTTTCTCAAGGTTACTATTTCTGCTTCAAGTTTTATACACTCTTCAGTTTTGGACTGCAGTTCCATCTTAACTACCTCTTCTATTCTTTTAGCCTCCTCGACTTGAGTTTTCAGAGTCACTATCATTTGATTGGATTTCTCAAGTTCCTTTTGCCCAAGCTTCTTCTATTTAGAGTTCTCTTTTCTTAGTTTCTCAATCTCTCCTAGAGCACAAACTAGTTCTCCTTCTAGATCAATTTCACCTTCCTCTTTTTCATCTCAATCTCAATCTTCATCTTCCTCTTGTTCTTGATTTGAGGATGTAGATTCTTCTGCCATGAATAGTTATTCATTTCCCTTAGCCACAAAAGCATAGTCCTGATCATCATCCGAACTGTCACTATCATTGTCTTTCTCTGAGTTGCTGTCTTCTTTTGTGTATAAGCCCTTCTTATTCTTACAGAAGTTTTTCTTATATGTATTATGGGGTTTTACCTTTTTACTGTTCTCCATTTGCTCATAATTTTCTCCCTTTTTATGAGGACATTTAGCAGCAAAGTGTCCTACCTTTTCACAGTTGAAACATTTGAAAAGTAATTTAACTTTATACTTTCCAAATCCTCTCTTTAGCTTTTTGACAAAGTTGGCTTCTTCTTCATCAGATTGCTCAGATCTCGATGTGGCTGTCTCATCCTTAACCGGCTTTGCTAATTTGAATGCAGCTTCTCTTTTAATCGTGTCTGTTTCCCATTCTCATCTCATAGGCTGTGAATGTTCCGTACAACTCATCAATAGTGAGCTTATCCAAGTCTCTTGCTTCTATTGCAGAGATTTTTGAATCATATCTTGATGGCAAAGACCTTAAGACCTTTTTAACAATAGTTGACTCTTCTACTGTTTCTCCAAGTCCTCTTATAACATTCACAATCTCATCTACCCTAAGAAGGTAGTTTGCAATCTTCTCCTCTTCAATTATCTTCAAACTCTCGAACTGGCCTTTGTATGTTTGCAGCTTGGCTTGCTTCACATTGACGTCTCCTTCATAGATACTTTTTAACTTGTTCCAGATGTCTTGTGCATTTTTACAATGCATTACTTTGACGAACTTTGAGTTTGACAGTTCACAAAGAATAACATTCTTTGCCTTAGCGTTATTTTCGTAAGCCTTCTTGGCAGCTTGATTAGTAGGAGCTACAACAGGAGTTGTATATCCATTTACCACAGACATCCAAACATCGAACCCTAGGAATGACAAATATGCTTCCATCCTTATGCTCCAAAAGACATAGTTCGACCCATCAAACAGAGGAGCCTTGTTTGATGAAGATCTTTCTTGACTGGCCATTGTGTTCACTAATCCAAGATCTACCTGAGCCGATTAAGCTTCTCTTTAGGAACCCTAGGCTTTGATACCAATTGTTGAACACACCTATTTACTGAGAGAAGGGGTGAATCAGTAGATGATCTAAAACTAGTATGTTTAGAAACTTTTACAGAAAATGTAAATTCATTTGTAAATCAAGCAACAAATGCAGAAGTGATACACACACAGAAACACATAACATCAGATTTTACATGGAAAACCCAAAGGGAAAAACCACGGTGAGAACCAACTGCTAGAATTTACTGTTCTAATCCAACCTCACAATATAATGCTTTACTGACAAACCTCACTAGTTACATTCAAGGACACTGATCCATAGGAGACACCAATCTCCTTACTGAGCACCAACCCAGTTTGTATGTAGGCAACAACCTACCTAAATTATGGAGCTATAACTCCAGTGTACAAGATGGATTCACAAGTGAATCCAGTTCAATGTTCTTTGTTATAAGTTTAATTTGTAACTGCTCACCTTCTTCTCATTGTCTGTGTGCTCTATCTTCCTTCTTGCTTAATCTCTGTCTGCATGTCTCTCACTCTATATTTGCATGTCTCACTCTGTATCTGCATACATCTGGGTATGCTTTATTCAGATACACTTCATTCCCCTTCTCTGTGTTTTACTCTGTCTGCATATTTATTTTTATCGACAATGCTTTTTCTCACACTTAAAAACGCAGTAGCAGCAACGACAACAACCTTCAAATTATCCTCTTGAAGTCATGTATATTCACCTATCTTTTAGGGTTTTTCATCTTCTCCTTGCGTTCACACCCAACTGCACTGAACCAGTTCTTATTAAAGATGGCTTATGCTTGCACGTTTCTCGTGCCTCAGTTTATGCATCACCTTGCAATGGTCAAATCTCTTTTTCTCATTTGATGACTGCTTGGTTTATCTCATAAATGCATAGCTTCTCCTAATCGAAGATTGATCGGTTGAATCGATCAGTCTATTTTGAGTCGTCGTCTGTTTTCCTTATTCTGGAACCATCGATTTTTATCTCGTGTCTCGATATTCTCTTGGTTCGCTTTTGCTCCTTTCTATTACTTCGATATGCTTGACTTTTAGTCTTCATTTTGAACCTTTGGCTATGTTGCAAACATCTCATGCTTTAACAATTTTGGACGTGACTTATACTCCAGTCGAAATTCTTCTAATTCGGGCTCTTTTCTATTCGGGCTTTCTCTCCTTTTGGCTTTTCTTATTTAGGCTCTTTCCTTTGAGCTCATCTTCATATTCTTTCTCGGGCTCTTCTCTTTCTCGAGCTATTTTCTTGAGCTTATCTCTCTCCTACGGACTTTCTTTACTTCGGACTTTTTGTCCGTCTATCTTTTTGGTCTAAGGGCTCTTTTTCCGAATTTCTTCGGACTTTTTGTCTGATTCTTTTCTCTTAGGACCTTTCTCCGAAGTTACCATTCGGGTTTTTTACAATGGTGCACTTGCCCTTCGGGCTCTTTCGAAACTACCCTTCGGCTTTTCTTCCAAAGGTCCTCTTACCCTTCAGGCTTTCTGAAAGGTGCCCTTGGGCGTCTTTGGAAGGGTTCATATACCCTTCGGACTTTTCGACTTACCCTTCGGCTTTCTTCAAAGTGTCCTTTGGCCTTCTTCAAAGGGTTCACATACCCTTCAAATTTCTTCAAAGTGTCCTTCGGCCTTCTTCAGAGGGTTCACATACCCTTCGGCTTTCTTCAAAGTGTCCTTCGGCTTTTTGAATGTACCCTTCGGATTTTTGCTAAGGGACAGTTTTACGAAAAGGACTTGACAATTTTTCCAAAAAAAATTCTCCTTGCCACTTTTTTCGAAAGAATTCCTCTGAAGGAATTCTTCAAGACTATTTCGGGTTTTCCATCCTTCTTGACTTATGTATGTACGAGAAGTAAAGCCACTCAGAAATCCCGATTGCCTCTTCTAGACCCTTTCGGGTTTTTGACATTACTTGACTTATAAACTTAAGAGAAGCAGTCCCTCTTCAAAATCCCGATTACTTCATCTAGACCCTTTCGGGTTTTTACCTTTACTTAGCTTATTAACATAAAGAAGTAACGTGCTTGCAAATCCTCGATCACCTCTTCGCTGGACACTTTCGGGTTTCCCACATTGCTTATCTTATAATCATAAGAGAAGCAATATGCTCCCAAAACCCCGATTACTTCTTCTCTAGACCATTTCGAATTTTTCACTTTGCTTAGCTTATAATCATAAGAGAAGTAAAGCACTTGCGAATCCCAAATCACTTCTTCGCTAGACCAATTCAGACTTTTCCCATTGCTTGACTTGAGAAATAAAGGGAAGTTAAGTCATGCTGAAACTCCGATTTGCATTGCTTGGGTTGACCTGTTCGGACTTTTCATCCAATTGGACTTGACAAGATTGTGAAGTAAAGACAATGGAGAAATCTGATTAACACTGCAAGTCTGTTCAACTCATCCTTTGGCATTAATGCATAATAGCACCTACTTCCTTTGACATCAATGACAATATCACAAACATCAATGACAATATCACAGACATCAATGACTATTTCCAACATGATTCAGTAATATTTTATTGTAAATTTTCAAGGCTTCAAATTGTGCAAAAGTCAGTTTTTGAGGTGAAATAAATATTTTGAATATTCAGCAATTTTATGAGGGTTATTTGATGTTTGAGAAATTCATTTTTGTGCATAAATAAACATTTTTAGTGATGACAATTCTTCCACAAGTCAGATTGTCTCTTGCTATTTAGAAAGTTCACGTCTCTAGCCAAGGAAGAAGAGTACATTGTTTTTGGTAGGGTCCTTGCTACAAAGCATGAATTCCTTCAGAATGGTTCACCAAAAGGGTTTTACTTCGGAAAAGAGCCTTCAGAAAAGTGCTAAGAAGAAAAGTCCGCAAGGCAAAAAACCAAAGGAAGTAATTCCTTCGGACTTTTTGTCCGAAGGAATACTTCGGAGAAATTCTAAGAGAACACCCACAGGGCAAACAAGGAGAATCCAAAAGTCCACCCAAATAAGCAAAGAAAAGCCAAGGTACCCTTCGGAAGGGTCACTTTCAACAATCCCGAAGGGCACCTACCCTTCGGGAAGGTGAGAGAACAGATTCAAAACCTTTGCAAAAAAGCCCAGGTGCCCTACAATTCTTCCGAAAAAGGCATAGACACGAGCAACTAGCCCTTGCGGAGGGCACTTGGTCGGTGAGAGGACCGTGGTGACTTTTCCAAAGGGCACATTTCTAAGAGCAAAGGCACAAGGATATCCTTCGGACTTTTGTCCGAAGGAATTCGGAATACACAGGCAAAAGTCCTCAAGGCTTCGGAAAAATTGAAAGGCAAATGCAGGGAATGAATTCCTTCGAACTTTTTGTCTGAAGGAATTCCTTTGGACAAAAAGTCAGAAGAAATTTGGAGAAATGGCCACGCAAAAAGCCCGAGAAAATAAACTCGAAGAACAATTCCGAAGGCCAAAAGAAGTGATCGAGATAATTCTTGTGGACATTTTGTTCGTGGGAAAATGACTAAGAGAAAAACCCGACTAAGACAAAATCCCGAGCAAGGGGAAAGAGAAGTCTGAAGGAATAAATGCCAAAGGGTGACGACCTGCTAGCCGTCAAATTCTGACCGCGGGAAGTAACCGTTGAAACAGGGGTAAAGCTAGAATTCCGAAAGCAAAGCCCAATGGAGAAAATATAGACTAGATATAATTATAAAAATACATCCAAATATAGAATCTCGCCAAAAATAGACAGGAACAGGCAGACCAGAACAGGGTAAAATACATGCAAGCAAGGGCTATTTTCGAACACCAGTCAAAGCTTCAGTTGACTGGATATTGAAGTCTTGCTCATCTCCGGATCAACTCACGCATCCGAGGGTCCAACTCAGCTTCAACTAAAGTTCCAAATTCGAATGTCTTGTTGACTGTTCCCGATTTAGAGTTGACTAATTGTTAAAGGCCGCATCCACTAGGAGCTTTCCATGCGAGGGAGAATGATCGCTTCGACCAACTCAGCTTGCCAAGCAGTCAACTCAGCTTGCCAAGCAGTCAACTCAGCTTACCAAACGGCCAACTTAGCATTTCCAACGTTCCAATTCGGCATCAAGCAGCTCACGTAGAGTTCTAAAACTAACATTGGCGTGGATTTCCATGCAAAGAGAGGTGGGTGGTTCATAACAAAGACAAGTTCACTTCCTCAAGCGCAAGAAGCTTCATGCAAAGACAAAAGAAAACATATTTTATTGAAAGGCCAAGTCAGCCTTGAGTTAACCTAAGTGAATCCTTCTCTTCAAATTTCCACGCCAATCTTTGGCCTTTTGTAATTCTCTATATAATGGCTTTCAACCTTAATTAAAAAGCGTCCAATCTCTCTCTTGGTTAGACCAGACTCTGCCATTGGTGAGTTGTGTAACCTCTTCGATCAATAGGACTGTACTTTCAGATTTCAAGCGTTGGCATAGTGTATATTTCATTCAGCAATTTGCATAAGTGGTAGATTTCTCTCCGTTCCCAAATTCTGGTTCATACCTAGTTGCTAGATTATCCTTATGCGGGCCATGTTAAAGTGTTCTTTATGTCTTTTGCTGAAGCTGTAAGTGGACGTTAGGTCGCTGCAAAGTGTCTTGTATCGGACCTCTCTCCATCGTTTTTCTGCAGGTTTTGGTCATTGGATCGAACCTCTTCATGAAATATTTTTGCATAAGTGGTTGATTGAAATCTAAGGTCGTCCTTTTCCCTTGTTCGTTCAATGTTCAAGGTTCCAAGTCGAGTGGATCAAACTTCTGGTGTATCACCCCTTTTAGGTAGGATTTCCCCTTTAAGTTTCCTTCTCCCTTTTCCACAGTAGTCCGCAGCATAGAGTAGAGATCCTCATTGATACATCATACAGGAACCAACTTTCTCTGGAGGTTCTTCTCACCGTTGAGGCACCCACCCTCGTGAGAAGATCCCATTGTTTCAGCTGGATAGAGGACTGGCCATTTTGTGCACGTCTTCGAATCAGGGCGCAGCTCCAGGTTGACAACATTTAGTATAAAGGATTTTTCAGTTAGGGTTTCAATAAATAAAAGCTATAATTTATATTTTCATTCCAAGGGTTTGCTGAAAAATCCAAATTGTTTTAAATCTTACCTAAAAGGGACATTTTAGTGGTATCAGAGCCAAATTCTTGACTAGTTGTAGGATTTGAGTTGTCTACAATAGATTGACGATCTAAGTTCTTACCGAAGGAAGAATCCATACATCCTATCCAAAAGGTGTGGATTTGAATACAAAATGAGTAGACAAAAGGCCAAGATAATAAGAATCAACTTTTGAATTAGTTTTCTATCAGGAATAAAGCCCTAGAATCATTTAGAAGAATGATCCTATTCAGGACGCATGGTTAGAAGATTAGTGCGATAGAGACGAGGTCAAACTTTTTGCTTTTGATGAATATGATAAGAAGACTGATATATACATTTGGTATAATACCTTTGAGGAATTCTTGGAGTTATACACAGAAAATAGAAATAGAAGGTTGAAAGAAGATGGAAGATCAAGCCCTAAAAAGAATTCCAAGGCAAAATCAGGGAGCAATAGAATTCAGATCTGAAAGAAGTTAATGAGCAGCCCATAAAGGATTCCACCATACAAGTGAAAGGTGATGTAATGTCCCAAAATGGGATAATTAGACCTAGTTGGGTTTTTCCAACACACCCTCGAATAAAATTGCCAATTCACTGAAAAGTTGCTCCACAAACGAACAAGACCTAGTTGGAAAATTTATAGAATACCCAAGCAGTACACACTAAAAATAACTTCACAAATAGCTGAAATACACGGAAAGCAAGGTACCTGTTGACATTTTTGCCCCCACAAGCCAAAATTGTCAACCTTAATGTTGACCATTTTTGGTCCAATAGGCCAAAATCGGTCCCCTTTTTCCCCTGATGTTCTGAGCCAGTACATTTTGAATTTTTGCATAAGTCTGGAAATTTCTACGGACTTTGCAGGTGTTTCTATGGACTCTGCAGGGTTTTCTACGGACACTGCAGGTGTTTTTCTACGAACTCTGCAGGCAGAGACGAGTTGCCGACACTTAGGCGCAAAATGGACCATTCCAAGTGCCCTTGCGGAGGGCAGGGAACATTTGCAAAGAGGCCAAAGAGAAAGCCGAAAAGGTAAGTTTCCTTCGGAAATTTATTTAAGGCAAAGAGAATTTCTTCGGACAAAATGTCAGAAGAAATTCTTCGGAAGAAAATCCCACCGCGGAAAAGACAAGGCAGGAGAAAAAGGCCCGGGGAAAAAGCTTTGAAGAAATTCGGAAAAAGGCCGCGAGAGAAAAAAACCCGAAGAAATTCCGAAGGTCAAGCAAAGGGAAGCGTCGAGCGAGATAATTCTTGCGGACTTTTGTCCGCGGGGAAAGTGGCCAAGAGAAAGTCCGCGGGAAAATAGCCGAAGAGAGAAGGCCGCCGAAGGATTTGCCAAAGACAGTGACGTCTCCGAGGTTGTCAATTTCAGGGGAATGACTAGTCGTTGGTTTTAAAACAGTGACGGGCCCGCGAACGTCAATTTTTACACTAGAAAAGTACGAGAGCGGAAGCTGCAAAGTGTCGTCTGTCGGGACACATTATAATTTGTCTTTAAAAGCAGCGGAACGTGCCACGTGTCCCTTGCAAAACTCGACGGAGCGCGACAAGTGTCTGCATCCGAGTTCCAAAGCTCCTTTCAACAGAGCTTCCTTCAGAGTTCCGCAGAAGGCGCCAAGTGGCAATTGCAGGAGGTTTTGTCATGTTTTTCTAAGAGCAGCGGAACGTGCCACGTATCCCTTGTAGAGCTCAGTGGAAGCTGACAAGTGTCAACATCTGCAGTCTCTCCCTTTTGTTCAGTAAAGACTGTGGTGGGCCCCGGATGAACTGCTAAAGAGAGCGGAAGCTGCCAACTGTCATCGGCCGTGGGAATTCGAATGAGTCCCGAATGCTTCTGTATTGTTTCTAGAACTCAGCGGAAGCTGCCAAGTGTCATCTTCCGCAAGACTCTCAAAAGGTGTCTAAAGCTTCTATCAGTTAAGCGGATGCTGCCACATGTCCTCCCCTGTTTCACAGCGGAACACGCCACATGTCACTTATTGAAATAAGTGGAAAGCAGGAAAGACACGAAGAATTAGCAAAAGACAAAGCCAGGAAGGGGGCAAAAGAGCCAAGTGCAGAAACGGACAAAATAGTCCAAGTGGCGAAGGAAGGTGTCGACTCAAAGAGTTATTCCAGTGGTTGACATAGTGTCTGCGAATTGATCATCAAGAGGCGCGAACAGTGAATGGCGCGACCTGTTTTTCTTCACTTTGCATTGATGAGCAGACAAGCCGCGTGAATGCCTTGAAGGGAGCCATCTGTTTGCAGAAAGGAGGCGCGGCCCATGCTTTCACATTAATGTTTGAACGACAAAGTCAAAGCAGGTGCTGACACAACATTCTCTATCAAGCGGCTTCCTCTTCCCAATGCTCAGAACGCACATGGGCCACTTGTCAAAGGGCGCCAAAAGTCTTTTTTCAAAAGGGGCGCCTTTATTTCTTCTCCTTTTTCTATATATTGTAAACTTCTCATTTTGAGAAGGGATCTCTTACCCTGTAAGGCAAAGCTCTGCCCAAAAATCTCTGGGTTTGTAAGATAGAACTCTGTCGGATTTTACCTTGAATCAAGACTTAGCAATTTTTGCCTCCATTTGAACTTGCACTCACGCATATGTCTATGTTTTCCTTTTGTGTTAAGTCATTTTCTTTGATGCTTTCACAGAACGATTCCAACATGTCTAGTGGATTGTGAAGTTTCTTCTTCTGTAGGTCTGCCAGAAGTGTCCCTAGAGGAGTGTAGGTCCCTGTGAATAGGCTGTCATAGTGTGTCTGAGGACGCCTCTGGTAGTTTCTTCCTCCCTGTATATCCACGGACCCCTAGCTCACTGATGCAGAAGCATTCCTTGTGTCAAATGAAGTGTATGGGAGCTTGTTCTTGGCGAAGAGTGTATGTTCGGGCTATGTGGATCAACTTTTTTGGTGTATCACCTTTTAGTTTAGGTTTAGGTTCTGTTTTCAGCATCCTTCTCCCTTTTCATCCCCCCCCCACCCTTTTCATTTATTTGTTAGCAGTAGGGAATCCAGGACCTAAAAGATACATCAAAGGGAGCTAGCCCTTATCTAGAGACTCTCCCCTCAGTTTTGCCAGGTCCACAGGCAAGAGGGGAGTTTCCATTGTTGCGTGTGGAAGGCAGGAGCTCGGCCTCTTGTTAAGGGTGCAATCCACTGCGTCAACACTCAATATTCGGAAGATGGTCTTATGGTACTGTTAACAAACCTTCCACAAGTCAGATTTTCTCTTGCTACTTGGAGAGTTCTGGTCTCTAGCCAAGGAAGGAAGAATACATGGTTTTACTTGACCTCTGCAGGCCATTTCTATGGACTCTGCAGGCCATTTCTATGGACTCTGTAGGATTTCTACGGACTCTCCCGACACTTAGGTGACAAAAGGGCCTTTGCAACTTTCCCGAAAGGCAATTTTAGAGGCCAAACAACCCTTGTGGAGGGCAGAAAAGACTGAAAGAGCCGATGACAAAGTCCGAAGAAATTCGGAAAAAGTTGCAAGAGGCAAAGGAAAGCCAAGGAATTAATTCGGAAGAGTCCATTTCAAGAATTCCGAAGGGTAGGGTACCCTTCGGAAGGGTTACTTTCAATATTCCCGAAGGGCACCTACCCTTTGGGAAGGTACAGAGACTAAATTAAGGACCTTTGCAAAAAGCCCGGGTGCCCTCCAATTTTTCCGAAGGGCACGAAGGGAGAGCTAAATGCCCTTGCGGAGGGCACTTGGTTGGCGGAGAGGTCCATGACAATTTTTCCAAAGGGGCAGTTGTCCTTAAGGAATTCAAAAAAACCGAAGGGCACATTTGAATAGTCCGAAGACAAAAGCCGACGGCAAAAGACAAGAAACGAAGACGAAAAGAACCTTCGGACTTTTTGTCCGAAGGAATTCCTTTGGACAAAAAGTCCGAAGAAATTCGGACAAAGGCGAGGAAAATAGACTCGACGGAAGAAATCTCGAAGCTTCGGAAAAGTTGCAAAAAAGCGAAGGCAAAAGAAAGAATGAATTCTTTCGGACTTTTGTCCGAAGGAATTCCTTCGGACAAAAAGTTCGAAGAAATTCAGGGAAGACATAAGTCCGAAGAAAAACAAGACTTAAGGCAAAGATAGAATCAAAAGAAGGATTAATTCCTTTGGACTTTTTGTCCGAAGGATTCCCTTTGGACAAAAGTCCGAAAGAATTCGGAAAAATAAACCCGAACGAATTTCGAAGGCCAGAGACCAAGATAATTCTTGTGGACATTTTATTCGCAGGAAAGATGCGAAGCCAATAAAGCCGAAGGGAAGAAAGCCACGGAAAAGAGGCAAGACGGAAGTCCGAAGGAGTAAAGCTTCCGGTGATGTCCCGCAAACCGTCAAATTTTGACCACGGGAAGTAACCGTTGAAACCAAAGAGACAAGAAATCCGAAATAAATGGAGGCCGACTGTGCAAAAGAGAATAGAAAATAGATAATCCGACGGAGTTGAATACAGAATCTTGCCAGAAATAGACACGATCAGAATTAGAACAGAATACATGCAAGCAAGAGCTATTTTCGAACATCAGAGCTATTTTCAATTAAACGGTCAAAGCTTCAGTTGACTGATTATTAGAGTCCTGTTCATCTCCATTCAGCTCATGCATCTGAAGGTCTAATCCAGCTTCAGCAGGAGTTCCGAATTCGAACGACAAGTTGACTATTCCAGATTTAGAGTTAACTAATTGATTAAAACGCCGCTTCACTAGAAGCTTTCCATGCGAAAGAGAATGATCTCTTCGTCCAGCTCAGCGTAAATAACGGTTAACTCGATTTTCAAACGCTACAACTCGGCATCAAGCAACTCACATGGAGTTCTAAATTTGACATTTGTGTAGATTTTCATGACAAAGACAAGTTCACTTCCTCAAACGAAGAAGCTTCATGCAAGGACAAAAGGAAAAATATATTTTATTGAAAGGCCAAGTAAAGGCTTGAGTTAACAAAAGTGAATCTTTCTCTTCAAGTTTCTACACCAATCTTTGGCCTCTTGTAATTTTCTATATAAAGGCTTTCAGCCTTGATTAAAAATCATCCAATCTCTCTTGGTTAGACCAGACTCTGCCATTGGTGAGTTGTGTAACCTCTTCGATCAATAAGGACTGTACTTTCAGATTTCAAGCGTTGGCATAGTGTATATTTCTTCAGCAATTTGCATAAGTGGTAGAGTTCTCTCCCTTCCCAAATTCTGTTTCATACCTAGTTGCTATATTATCCTTGTGCAGGTCATGTTAAAGTGTTCTTTATTGTCTTTTGCTAAAACTTTAAGTGGATGTTAGGTGGCCGCAAAGTGTCTTTTATCAAACCTCTCTCCATTGTTTTCCCGCAGGTTTTAGTTATTAGATCGAACCGCTGCATGAAATACTTATGCATAAGTGATTAATTGAAGTCTAAGGTCTTCCTTCTCCCTTGTTCGTTCAGTGTTCAAGGTTCCAGATTGAAGGGATCAAAATTCTGGTGTATCACCCCCTTTAGGTAGGATTTCCCCTAAAGGTTTCCTCTCCCGTTTCCACGGTAGTCCGCAGCGTAGAGTAGAAGTCCAAATTGATACATCATACAGGAACCAACGGTCTCTGGAGGTTCTTCTCACTATTGAGGCACCCACCCTCGTGAGAAGATCCCATTGTTTCAGTCGGATAGAGGATTGGCCATTTAATGCATGTCTTCGAATCAGGGCGCAGCTCCAGGTTGATAACATGTACCAGTTTGTCTTGTAAATCAGTTTTTTGGGGTCCTTAAATAGACACCTACAACCATGTAAATTGGTAAAGACACCTACAACCATGCAAATCCCAAGGAGCCATCTACAACCATCATATAAAGCATGCAGTCTGTTTGAGGGAAAGACACCTACTGCACGTTCAAAGGCCATATCCTTTATTTAAAATGTCACATACAGTCTTAAAGCTCCAGCCCTGTAGAAGGAATGACTTTGTGAGGTGTATAGGAGCCAATGAAGAATTAATAGCTACAACCATCCTTGAAGTTAACCTACAACACTGTAGGTTCACTTTCAATGAAAGCACAGGATCAAAGGCAACATCATGCAGGTTTAGTTTCTCGGATTTTTTCCCAGGTGGTTCAACAAAAGGACGTGGGTGGATTTATGGTACAAGCTTTGTTGGTGGAGTGGTTCCAATACTTAGCCCCAAGGCTCATAAATTGGCTCGATACATGTTGAAAGTTTTGAATACAAATACTATTTACCGTGCTCTTGATTCTCTACAACCTTCACATAAAACATGGGGTGATCTACTTGAAGATGTTACAGGGGCCCTGGGTTGCGACTGAAGATACATATGTTCTACTTGTTGAGACATACTGCATATTTGGACTATTTGAAAAGGCAGAGGTTGTTTTGCATGCGATGCGCACACATGGTTATTCTTATAGGGTTACTGCATATAATACATTAAGTAATTGCTTAGGCAAGGTTAGAAATATGCACAAAGCAAAGGAAATTAAATTGAAGGAAGATATCCTTCGGACAAAAAGTCCGAAGGAATACTTCGGAGAATTCGCAAACAAAAATCCGCAGCCAACAAAGAAATAGGAACAAAATAAGGACGGTTACAAAAAGCTCGGGTGCCCTACAAAAAGCTCGGGTGCCCTTCAATTCTTTCGAAAACCTAGTTCCGATGGACATCTGCCCTTGTGGAGGGCACTTGATCGGTGAAGTGGACCTTTCCAATTTTCCCAAAGGACACAAAGGAGAGACAGAAGCCCTTGCGGAGGGCACTTGGTCGGTGAAGTGGACCTTTCCAATTTTCCCACAGGGCACAGAGGAGAGACAGAAGCCCTTGCAGAGGGCAGAGACATAAACAGTGGACCCTTCAAAAGTCTCGAAGGGCATGCAAAGATAAGCAAAAGGAGACGAATTCCTTCGGACAAAAAGTTTAAAGAAATTCAGCAGAAAGAAAAAACCCGCGGATTGGAAGAATTCTGAAATAATTCAATAAGGGTAGGAAACAAAGAATTCCGAAAGAAATGAGAGTAAACATAAAGCCCACGGGAATTTGAAAACTAGAAAGCCCGAGGTATATAGAAGGAATAAATTCGGGAAAATTGGCAGGTAGAAATCCGAGGGAATTTACAAATTGTAAAAAACTTGAAGAAATGAGAAACAAGGCAAAGAAAGAAAAGGAGGGAAGACATCCTTCGGACAAAAGGTCCGAAGGAATACTTCGGGAAAATTGCAAGCAAGAAATACAGCCAAAAAAAAGTGCGCAAAAAAGAATAAAGTCCATAGAAATTAAAAGGAGATAACAAAAAATCTGAGACCAAAGGAAATCCGTAGATGACAAAAGAATATCTGAAAGAATTAGGCTAAGGGGTTGAAACCGGATAATAGACCAAATATAGATAAGATTATCAGAAAATAGAATCCCACAAAAAATAGACAAGCCACGAACAGGCCAGACCAAAATAAGAGAAAATACATGCAAGCAAAGGCTATTTTCGATTGATTGGTCAAAGCTTCAATTGACTAGTTGTTGAAGTCAAGCTCATCTTCGCGTCAAACTCGTGCTTTCAAATGATCAAATGGCTCAAGAGGAAGTCCATATTTGGAGGTGGGCGTAGCATTTTTGCATGATAAGAGTTTGACTTTCAACAAATCCATCGTCCATTCTCAAACGCCAAAGAACCGGTTTCTAATTTTAGATATGGTTCAGTTGAACATGCACAAGCAATGTCAAACGTTTGAGCCACCATCTACTTTTCAACTCAAGGAATTTTCATGCAAGACAAAATAGACTTTTGTAAAGGCTAAGTTGGTTTGAGTTTACTACCTTTTTTTTTTCAAACGTCAAATCTCTTGGCTTTTTGTAAATTTTTATATTAATGGCTTTTCAGTCTTGTAAAATCCATCCCTCTCTTGATAAGACTAGACTCTGTCATTGGTGAGTTGTGTAACCTCTTCAATCAATAGAAGGATTGTACTTTCAGATTTCAAGTGTTGTCATAGTGTACATTCATTCAGCAATTTGCATACGTGGTAGATTTCTCTCTGTTCCCAAATTTTGATTCGTACCTAGTTGCTAGCTCATAATGTTATGTAGGTCATGTTCAGTGTTCTATGTCTTTTGCTGACGCTGTAAGTGGATGTTAGGTGGCTGCAAAGTGTCTTGTATCAGACCTCTCTCCATCGTTTTCCCTCATGTTTTGGTCATTGGATCGAACCTTCTCATAAAATACTTATGCATACTGATCAATTGAAATCAAAGGTCTTTTTTTTCCCTTGTTTGATTCAGTGTTCAAGGTTCCAAATAGAGTGGATCAACATCTTGGTGTATCACTGTCATTAGGTAGGATTTTCCTTTCAAGTTTCTTTCTCCTTTTTACATGGTAGATTTGCAGCACAGAGTAGAGATCCATTGATACATCTTACAAGAACCAGCCTTCGCTGGAGGTTTATCTCACCATTGAGGCACCCACCCTCGTGAGAAGATCCCATTGTTTCAATCGGAGAGAGGATTGGCCATTTCAGTACGTCTTCGATTCAGGGTGCAACTCCAGGTTGACAACAGTTTTTGGTACGCTCGGTGGGATCACGAAAAAAGTTCTTTGCATAGAGTTTTCGCAGCAGCGGAGGATATTCATCTACATCCAGTTTGCAGAGTTCATAACATCATTCAAGGAATCCGTTCATACCAAATGTTACCACAAAATCAACAAGTAAATGTATTCTTTTTGAATTTGTAACTTATAAAAGAGCAAGGTCTAGGAGGGCAAATCCATATCCTCAAAGGGAATATTTACCTTCCTCTCATCCTATCGTTCTAAACACTGCAATCCCCGCCATCCAGATGGCGTTAAAAATAAAGTGTTTGCTCCATTCAATAAGGGAAGTCCATTGAATCTAGTACAGTTAGATGACATTCCCGTATCTGCCCTCAAAAGTATTCCATTGTTCTTAGGAGAAAATCAAACAACCCCTATTGAGCATATCCAGGTTGTGGCTAATCTTTGTTCAGTTCATAATGTTGTTGAAGATAATGTTGCTATCATATTGCTTGCTACTTCATTCAAAGGAAAAGCATCACAGTGGTATAAAACCCTCCCACTTAGATCCGTTTTCATCTGGGATGAATTGGGTGCAGCGTTAGTCAAGAAGTTTGAAGACAAATCTGATCACTTATCTTTAGTTGAACAATTCACTGCCATACAAAGAGCTCCTCATGAGTTCATGTCTAATTTTAATCTCAGATTGTAAAAGACATGGATCAGGATCTCTGTTCTGATTAGGCCATCCCCTTAATATGGATTTCTGTATTTTTTGAAAGCTCTTAATTCTGACATTAGTGTGATGATACAGTCAATGGGTGGTACTGCTTTGCCAGATGCTTATGAAGTTGCAATAAGGGCAAAAAATAGTTTGATACAAGCAGGTAAGCTTTCTTCAAGACCTCCAATGCTCATATTTCTAGAAATAAGTTTTGTACCAACCCCTGAAGTTTCTCAAATTCCGTCTTTGGCTCCAATTCCAACACCTCGAGTTCCTATTGCAGCCTCTACTAGTAAATCTAGTGAGATAGGAGAGTTGAAAAGTTTGCTACAATCTTTTGGAAATGAAATGGTACAGCTCAAAAGACAACAATTTCTGTCAAATAAGTCCTATCAACAACAAAATCAGAACAACTATCAGCCCTTCAAAGATCAAAGGTCTCCTTATCAGGGTTTTAGAGAAAATAGAACACCCTATCAAGCACAAGGAGCCATAACTCCAGCTAAGCCATATGTTGCTCTTGATCCAAATGCTCTTTCCACTTCAAAAGCCATTGTTCCAACCCCACCTCAAAATATTTTGGTGCAAGATTTAGGTTGGCAGCGCTTAAATCTCAATGATGCTCAAAACCAGGGCTTGGTATCACCGAACATCACCATGCCACAGATGACACAAGAAGAGTTTTTTTTTCAAGGAGGTCAATATCAAGATACAGGTTTGACATCACAAGGAGTGACTCAAGGGCAACGTGATACTATTAATGTAAATTGACAGGTATATGATCATGTCGCTTTTACTCAAGATGTTAAAACTAACGATTCAAATGGTCAAGTTGCAGCTATAACCTATCAGAGAATTAAAAAAAGCGCTGTTGAGGAAGCCCAAGCAGTAGCAAATATTTCAAGAGCTCCTAGTATTGTTGCTCAAAGTACAAAAGAGTAGCTTGCTGTTCTCACAACCCAAAAAAATCAAAATATAGAGGTTAGTAAAGTGCAACAAATACCTTTAATTCGTGAGCAACAAGTACCACATAAACCACAATCAAAGGTTAGTGCATCTCAGTTCAATATTGTAGATCAAATGAAGTCTAACATCAGCATTAGCATGTGGGATTCTCTTTCAATTCCAGGGCAAAAGGATAAACTCATTCAAGAACTTTTAGCTCTTGAATTATCTCCAAAATTGGTTGAGAAAGGTGTCGTCTTGACAAATTCAGATCAGCCAACTAAGCAACAGGTGCAACAAAGAGATAAAATATCAAAAGTGGACAAAACGAAGGTAAAAACAAAGAAAACTCTCATTTTTTTAATCTTTCTTTGATAATGGGTGATACTTTGGTTCATAATTGTATGGTGGATAGTGGAGCTACCAGTATAATGATGCCCAAACCAATTGCAGACAAGCTCGGCCTTGTTTATGAGCCAAATACTAAAGGGGTATTGCAGTTAGATGGTTCACCAGCAAAAATGTTGGCATTATCAAAGATTTGAAATTGACATTACATGCGTGTCCTAACGTTACTATTCAGCAGGATGTTGTAGTGGTGGACCTGCTTCCTTATTTCGCTATGTGCCTTTCAAGGGTTTTCACCTCAAAGATTGGGGGATATTTATCAGTTGATTGGACCTATTTGTTGTTCAGAATCAGAACAAAGATAACAATTCATTCAGAGCCTATTGCACGTTTTCATATGGAGCTTTATATGCCAAGTGTGGTCAATGCAAATTGCATCATCTCAGATGAAATATTACAAGTTAGTGATATAGAAAAGGACTCGCCTTTGGATGGAGTTCCAAATTTGTTTCTTGATGAGTGGGCTTCTACCTTGCATGAGCATGATCCCTACAAATTGATTGAAGAGGAAGGTCTTGGTGTGTATTGTCCTCATGAGAATGATGCAACAATTCCAGCCATTGTCAAAGAGGACGAATCTAATGAAGGCTTGTGGCAATTATACTTTGATGGATAAAGAAATAATCATGGGACTTGAGCTGGAATGATGTTAATTTCTCCTACAGAACAAATGTATTTCTCTATTAAATTTCAGTTTCGCTGTTCAAACAACGTTGCTGAATATGGAGCACTAGTCCACCATTTGCAGTGGGCTAGGAAGATGAAAGCAAATTGTTTGCAAGTGTTTGGAGATAGTGAAAATGTAGTCCACCAAATAAGAGGTTTGAATATATGCAAGAATCTATTGCTTAAATCTTACAGACACAGAGTTTGGGATTTACTTGAAGATTTTCATGCTTTTAATATTCAGGCAATACCAAGAGATAGAAATCAACATGCTAATAGGTTGGCTGTTGTTGGGGCACAATTTGATATTCTAGCTGATGTAAAAAGTGACATTTTTCAGTCACATATAAAGGTAGTTGTAAGGTCTTCTATTCCGGATAACCAAGAAAATTGGCAGATGTTTGAAAATGACAGTCAAATTGTGAGATTTTTGTAGGAAGAGGCTGAGTTTTCTTTAAGAAATCAGTCGAAACACTTACAGCAGTATGGTAATCAGATTGTACAACTGAAAATTAATAAGCTACTCAATGGATTGGTCACTCTTGAAAATATTTTCAGTGAAGATGGTGAGCTAAGGAAAGTGAAACCATCCTTGTCAACAAAGGAAGAGCACTATGCAAATGTAGAGATTGCAGCTGGTAAAATTTTGAAATTGGGCAAGGTGTGCACTCCTCCACAAAAGAAAGCTTTCATTGATTTATGTACGAGTTTTGCTGATATATTCGCATGGCAGCATAGTGATCTCAAAGGTTTTAATCCAAGTTTGGCTCAACACACTATTGAGTTAGAAGACGAAACTAAACCAGTGAGACAAAGACAAAGGCCAATCAATCCAAAGCTTGAGCCTTTGATGAAAGTTGAGCTTCACAAGCTCATAGAATCAGCTATTATATTTTCAATTAAGAACTCAACTTGGGTGGCGAACCTCGTTCCAGTACGGAAAAAGAATGGTGAGATTCGTTTGTGTTGATTTACGTGATTTAAACAGGGATTCGCTTAAAGACCACTATCCATTGCCATCAATGGAACAAATTTTATGGCTTGTTGCAGGTTCAGGGAGGTTTTGCTTGTTGGAGGGATATAGTGGTTACAATTACATTTAGGTCAAAGAAGAGGACCAATTCAAGACAGCCTTCACGACTAAGTGCGGGACATTTGCATACAAAAAGATGTTATTCGGTTTGTCTAATGCTGGAGCAACCTTTCAGAGAGCCATGGATATGGCCTTCCAAGGCCTTCTTAACAGGTTTGTGCTTGTTTATTTGGATGGTATAACAATATTTTCAAAAGATGTAGAAGATCACATGGTTCATTTCAAGTAAGTTTTTGAAAGGTGTAGGCAATTTGGGATATCTCTAAATCCCCAAATATGTGTATTTTCAGTTCATGAAGGTAAGCTTCTTGGACATGTTTCAAAGCACGGTTTAAACATAGATTTTGAAAGGATTCAATCCATTCTTGCACTCTCCTTGTCTAAGAGCAAAAAGGCTTTGCAAAGTTTCTTTGGAAAAATCAATTTTATAAGGAGATACATTTTAGATTTCGCTATTGTAGCTAAACCACTTACAGCGATGTTAAAGAAAAATCAGAACTTTCACTGGTCCAAGGAGAGAATAATAGGGTTTGAAGATATTAAGAAAGCCATAGCATGTGCTCCTACGCTTTTAAATCCAGATTTTATGAAAGATTTCACTATGTATACGTATGCTAATGTGGACACCATTTCAGGGATTCTTATGCAACAGAATCATGAAGATTTGGAGCAGCGAATAGATTTCTACAGCCAAGGCTTGCAGAGTATGAGACAAGGTATTCTTTTATTGAAAAACATGTCTTTTCAGTTATAAGATTTTTGAAAAAATTTAGGCACTTTCTAATAATAAAATACATCTAATGGTTGCTCATCCAAGGATCAAAGAATTTCTTTTGAATAAAGACAAATGAGAAAAGGGCTGGTTGGATAACCAAGGTAATGGAATATGATGTAGAAATTATTGTTACAAAGTTGGTTAGAGGCAAGAGACTTTGTGAGCATCTAGCTCAGGACTTGCAAGAAACTAATGGAGCTATTTTAGTGTCAAATGATGAAAAGATTGCTGCTGTTCGCACCTCTCCTTCCAGCTGGTTTCGTGATTTGGTAAGCTATCTGCAAAATGGGTTTTACCCTTTTCAACTAAGTGCTTCAAAAAGGTATTTCAGATTGCAATCAATATCATTCTTGCTTGTTGACGGTGTTTTGTTCAAAAAGGATATTAATGGAATGTTACTAAGGTGTGTGGAACCAAGTCAAACTCAAAGATTACTTGAAGAATTCCATGATGGACTTGGTGGAGGACACTTTTCTGCAAGAATTACAACACTTAAAATCATGAGAGGTGGGTACTATTGGCCTACTGTATTTGGCAATTGCCATACATGGGTTAGGAGTTGCAAACAATGTGCTACGTTTGTAGGAAAAGTTAAACTTGCAGCCCTGTCCCTTCAGTGAATTTCAGTGGATCAGACTTTTGTCCAGTGGGGATTGGATTTTCTTGGTCTCATTAATCCTCCTTCGAGTTCAGGGCATAAGTGGATTCTAACTGCTACGGATTACTTCACACGTTGGACAAAAGCAATTGCATTGAAAGAAGCAAACAAAACTAATGTTCTTGATTTCCATGAAGGTTTGCTTACTAGGTTTGGAGTTCCTTCAACCATTATTTCTGACAATGCAATGGATTTTGTGGGATCTAGAATCAGCCAATGGCCTGTCCAACATGGAGTT
Organism: Torreya grandis; assembly: GCA_037957365.1. Taxonomy (NCBI): domain Eukaryota; kingdom Viridiplantae; phylum Streptophyta; class Pinopsida; order Cupressales; family Taxaceae; genus Torreya; species Torreya grandis. Next base: position 1,546,693 of record JARHVA010001116.1, on the reverse strand, counting down.
TATCTCAACACTTCATCGAACTATTATCCACAAGGAAATGGCCTTGCTGAATCTACAAACAAGAACCTCTTAAGGATCATACGAAGGACTATTGAAGACAATCAGAGGTCATGGCATCTCAAGTTGAAGTCAGCTCTATGGGCTGATAGGATCACCTACAAGAGGTCAATAGCCAATTCTCCCTACAACCTAGTCTATGGTAAGGAAGCAAGGTTACTTATTTCTCTCGAGTTTGCAGCTTTGGAACTAATGCATCAACTTGAGTTGTTGGAGAATGAGCCTATGGAGATCAGGTATGTAGAGCTCATGGAATTGGAAGAGACAAGAAATCAAGCTATGTTAGCCATGGAAAGTCATCAGGCACAGGTGAAAAGAACATTTGACAAAGGAGCTTCCTCACGAAGCTTCAATGAAGGAGATTTGGTCTTCAATAGGGATGAGGATCGAGCCAAACCAGGAAGGCACACAAAGTTTGATTCCCTTTGGAGTGGCCCATACACGATCTCCAGTTGCAAATCCCACAACACCTTCCAACTTGCCAAGATGGACAGCGAAGAGCTTCCAATCTCAGTCAATGGGATACATCTGAAACATTGCTATTGAAGAGCAAAACTCTATGTACATTGTTGTTTTTGCTTTCCTCCAAGTGCTGTTCAAGTAGAGTAGTTTGCTTCAGTTTTGTTCAATAAGTGCTTATTTGCACATTTGCTTCTTAGTTTTCCTGCTTTCGTGTGTTCCCCTTCTTATTTTGAAGGAAGGTTACTTCAACCATGGTCAAGAGGAGATTTTCAGTCAGAAATCAGGTTTATCATTGTTTCGAGAGTTTGGATAACGTTTATATGGCCTCAGTTCTCTAGCATAGCAGGCATGCTTCCCAGCAGAATCGCCAAAAATGTTGACATTTTTTCCCCCACAGGTCAAAATTGTCAACCTTACTATTCGGAAGATGGTCTTATGGTACTAGTTTGTCTTGTAAATTAGTTTTTTGGGGTCCTTAAATAGACACCTATATCCATGTAAATTGGTAAAGACAACTACAACCATGCAAATCCCAAGGAGCCATCTACAACCATCATATAAAGCATGCAGTCTGTTCGAGGGAAAGATACCTACAACACGTTCAAAGGCCATATCCCTTATTCAAAATGTCACATACAGCCTTAAAGCTCCAGCCCTATAGAAGGAATGACTTTGTGAGGTGTATAAGAGCCGATGAAGAATTAATAGCTACAACCATCCTTGAAGTTAACCTATAGGCCTGTAGGTTCACTTTCAATGAAAGCACTGGATCAAAGGCAACATCATGCAGGTTAGTTTCTCGGATTTTTTCCCAGGTGGTTCAACAAAAGGATGTGGGTGGATTTATGGTACAAGCTTTGTTGGTGGAGTGGTTCCAATACTTATCCCCAAGGCTCATAAATTGGCTCGATACATGTTTAAAGTTTTCGATAAAAATACTATTTACCGTGCTCTTGATTCTCTACAACCTTCACATAAAACATGGGATGATCTACTTGAAGATGTTACAGGGGCCCTGGGTTGCGACTGAAGATACATATGTTCTACTTGTTGAGACATACTGCATATCTGGACTGTTTGAAAAGGCAAAGGTTGTTTTGCATGCGATGCGCAAACATGGTTATTCTTATAGGGTTACTGCATACAATACATTAATTAATTGCTTAGGCAAGGTTAGAAATATGCACAAAGGAAAGGAAATTAAATTGAAGGGAGATATCTCTTCGGACTTTTTGTCCGAAGGAATACTTCGAAGAATTTGCAAACAAAAAACCGTAGCCAACAAAGAAATAGGAACAAAATAAGGATGGTTACGAAAAATCCGGGTTCCCTAAAAAAAGCCCGAGTGCCCTACAAAAAGCTCGGGTGCCCTTCAATTCTTTCGAAAAGCTAGTTCCGAAGGACACCTGTCCTTGCGGAGGGCACTTGGTCGGTGAAGTGGACCTTTCCAATTTTCCCAAAGGGCACAGAGGAGAGAGAGAAGCCCTTGCGGAGGGCACTTGGTCGATTAAGTGGACCTTTCCAATTTTCCTGAACGACACAGAAGAGAGACAGAAGCCCTTCGAAGGGCAGAGACATAAACAGTGAACCCTTCAAAAGTCCCGAAGGGCATGAAAAGATAAACAAAAGGAGACGAATTCCTTCGGACAAAAAGTCCGAAAAAATTCAGGAGAAAGAAAAAACCCACAGAATGGAAGAATTGCGAAAGAATTCAAGAAGGGTAGGAAACATATTCCTTCGGACAAAAAGTCTGAAGAAATTCGGGAGAAAGAAAAAAACCCCGGAATGGAAGAATTCCGAAAGAATTCAAGAAGGGCAGGAAACAAAGAATTCCGAAAGAATTCAAGGGACATAAAATAAAGTCCGAAAGAAATGAGAGTAAACATAAAGCCCACAAGAATTTGAAAGCCGAAAAGCCCGAGGCATATAGAAGGAATAAATTCGGGAAAATTGGCAGGTAGAAATCCGAGGGAATTTACAAATTGCGAAAAACCTGAAGAAATGAGAAACAAGGCAAAGAAAGAAAAGGAGGGAAGATATCCTTCGGACAAAAAGTCCGAAGGAATACTTCGGCAAAATTGCAAGCAAAAAATACAGCAAAAACAAAGTGCGCAAAAAAGAATAAAGTCCGCAAAAATTAAAAGGAGATAACAGAGAATACGAGACCAAAGAAAATCCGCAGATAACAAAAGAATATCCGAAAGAATTAGGCTAAGGGGTTGAAACAGGATAATAGACCAAATATAGATAAGATTATCAGAAAATAGAATCCCGCCAAAAATAGACAAGCCACGAACAGGCCAGACCAAAATAAGAGAAAATACATGCAAGCAAAGGCTATTTTCGGTTGACTGGTCAAAGTTTTAGTTGACTGGTTGTTGAAGTCAAGCTCATCTTCGGGTCAAACTCGTGCTTTCAAATGATCAAATGGCTCAAGAGGAAGTCCATATTTGGAGGTGGGCGTAGCATTTTTGCATAATAAGAGTTTGACTTTCAACAAACCCACCGTCCATTCTCAAATGCCAAAGAGCCGGTTTCTAATTTTAGACATGGTTCAGTTGAATATGCACAAACAAAGTCAAACGTTTGAGCCACCGTCCACTTTTCAACTCAAGAAATTTTCATGCAAGACAAAATAGACTTTTGTGAACACCGAGTTGGTTTGAGTTTACTACCTTTTTTTTTCAAACGTCAAATCTCTTGGCTTTTTGTAAATTTTTATATTAATGGCTTTTTAGTCTTGTAAAATCCATCCCTCTCTTGGTAAGACCAGACTCTGCCATTGGTGAGTTGTGTAACCTCTTCAATCAATAGAAGGATTGTACTTTCAGATTTCAAGTGTTGTCATAGTGTACATTCATTCAACAATTTGCATACGTGGTAGATTTCTCTCCATTCCTAAACTTTGATTCGTACTTAGTTGCTAGCTCATCATGTTATGCAGGTCATGTTCAGTGTTTTATATGTCTTTTGCTGAAGCTGTAAGTGGATGTTAGGTGGCTGCAAAGTGTCTTGTATCAGACCTCCCTCCATCGTTTTCCTTCATGTTTTGGTCATTGGATCGAATCTTCTCATGAAATACTTATGCATACTGATCAATTGAAATCAAAGGTCTTCTTTTTCCCTTGTTTGATTCAGTGTTCAGGGTTCCAAGTAGAGTGGATCAACATTTTGGTGTATCACCGTCACTAGGAAGGATTTTCCTTTCAAGTTTTTTTCTTCCTTTTCCATGGTAGATTCGCAGCACAGAGTAGAGATCCATTGATACATCTTACAGGAACCAACCTTCTCTGGAGGTTCTTCTCACCATTGAGGCACCCACCCTCGTGAGAAGATCCCATTGTTTCAATCGGAGAGAGGATTGGCCATTTCAGCATGCCGTTGATTCAGGGTGCAACTCTAGGTTGACAATAGTACCCTTTTTGACCAAAATAAATGGGCAAAGTGGCTGAAAATACCCTTGCAAATAATTTGATTTTTATGTGAAAGTACAACTGCGTTTTTCAATCATTAAACACCTCAAAAACATCCACAAGTGAGTTGCCACACTTCAAAAAAAATAAGGAAAAGATTGATATTTAATTCTTGGAATTTGCCCTTCTAAACACCTCTCGAATCTCTCCAATCAAGTCACGCAAGTTGCCAAAAAAATATATTAAATTCTTGAATATTCCTAGGGCATAGATCGACCTTCCAAGCCTGCAAATTGACTCACAACTCACCAATAGCTGTAATAAATTATGAAAATTACCTTGACCCTAGAAGAGGGTTTGATAGACAAAATTGCCGTCTTGAGAGGGGTCGCCACCCTCCCAAAGCAAGTCGCTACCCTCGGGATGGCCTCCAAACTCAACAAGCTCCTCAACTGAGTTTGCCCACCTCTTTGATCTGCAAATAATGGATTTTCAACTCTCCGAAGGGTTTGTAATAATTCCTTGATGAAGGTGTTGTCCAAAAACACGTTTGTAGACCAACTCGCATGCAACTATGCAAAATTGAGATGTAATTACTGCGCTTGAATAGAGTTGCGTTATGTGGAAGAATGGATGTTTTCGTTTCCAAACTCTTTGGTGCACTTGAAGGTTTTCGTTCTCAGATCACTTGTTAAAGCTTGACATACTTACACAAGAATTTCAATATAAAAAATGCATAACCTTTTCAAATGAGCATTCCCTTTACTTTTATATTCCTCCTTTAATTGTGGCGTCCAAAACAGAGAGGGAGAGTTTACTTTTTCCTTTTAAAAAATATATATATATATTACAAGCTTCCTTATAAAAGCACTTTTAGGTCCAAATGACTATGACCCTTAAAAAGGTCCCAAAATTAGATAATAAAGTGCTTTATCAAAACATATCCTTGAAGCTCACAAGTGTTCCCCTTTTTGCTTTTAAAATCCTTAGCCCTTGGGAACATGCAAGCTAAGGGTCTCATCCCAATGATTAACTTGAAAAGGGGGACATTACAATCCTCCCTTCCCAAAATCGCTTGCCCACAAGCAATTGTAAATTTGAGTGTTGGAGGGTTGCCCCTTCCCAAGTTGCATTCTCCATACGCATATCCTTCCATTGTACCAAGTATTTCGTGATAGTGTGATTTCGGAGGTGCTTTATCAAAACATATCCTTGAAGCTCACAAGTGTTCCCCTTTTTGCTTTTAAAATCCTTAGCCCTTGGGAACACGCAAGCTAAGGGTCTCATCCCAATGATTAACTTGAAAAGGGGGACATTACAATCCTCCCTTCCCAAAATCGCTTGCCCACAAGCAATTGTAAATTTGGGTGTTGAAGGAGGGTTGCCCCTTCACAAGTTGCATTTTCCATACGCATATCCTTCCATTGTACCAAGTATTTCGTGATAGTGTGATTTCGGAGACTACTCTCACGAACCTCAAGAATAGCTTTGGGAATCAAGACCAACTTACCGTCATCATCAAGAGGTGGCAAGTCAATGGATGGTGTTATATGTTTTCCAAGATCCCTTTTAAGGCAAGAAACATGGCATACATTGTGAGTCTTACTTCCTTTTGGTAATTCCAGCTCATATGCCACTTTACCCACTCTTCTTTGAATTTTATAAGGCCCATAGAAATGTGGCTTTAACTTTTCTTCTCTACTTTGTTTGAGAGAGGATTGCTTATAAGGTTGCAATCTTAAATAGACCATGTCTCCAACCTCAAATTGCCTCTCCACCCTATGCTGATCCGCATAAAGCTTTTTCTGATTTTGAGCTTGTTGCAAATTCTTCTTGAGCTGGTCCAAAATTTCAAAACTTTGTTGCACACAATCGGCAGCCCCGGGCACCCTACTATCCTCCAAAACAAGGTCAAAAAATGAAAGAGCTTCATATCCATACAAAGCCTTAAATGGTGACATACCTCTAGACATGTGGTAGGTAGTATTATAACAAAATTCTGCTATATACAACCATCTAATCCAATTTGTTTGTTGCCCTGAAATATAATTCCTCAAGTATTCTTCCACCCATTTATTAACAATTTCAGTTTGCCCATCCATTTAGGGGTGGTAACTAGTGTTTGGAAGCAATTATGTACTTATTAGCTTAAAAAGCTCTTGCCAAAAGTGGCTCGTAAACCGGCTGTCCCTATCACTTATGATGCTCTTGGGTAATCCATGCAACTTGAAAACTTCTTTGAAGAAGATTTCCGCTATATATGGAGCATCATACTTAGCTGGAATTTGGAAAAAATGAGCATATTTTGTCAATCTATCCACTACAAATAAAATTTCACATTTACCTTGTGACATAGATATTCCTGTGATAAAATCCATGGAAATGCTCTCCCATTTTTGGTGGGAAGTTGGAAGAGGTTGCAAGAGACCAGCTGGAAATGTAGTCATTCCCTTATTTCTTTGACAAACCATACACTTCCTAACATGAGATAAAATATCTTTTTTAAAACCCTTCCAAGCAAATCTTTTTCTTACTTTCTTGTATGTTTGAAGTAACCTTGATGACCAATTATAGTATTATCATGAGCAGCCCTCATAATTTGGTGTTTTAACTTGGATAAAGGAGCCAAAAGAAATCTGCCTTTATAAAAAATGAGCTCCTCATGCACCTTCTATTTGTCCTCTATCACCTTGTCCTCCAAAATTGTGGTAGCCCATTCATCTCTTGCATATTCGGCTATAATTACAGCCCTCCAATCAGCTGTTAATTCACTTAATGAACACAAATAGGGACTTCTTGACAATTCACCAGCCACATTATTTTTGCCTTTCATATATTCAATGTTGACATCATAGGATTGTAATTTGCTCATCCACTTTTGTTGCCTATCATTCAAATCAGATTGTGTGAGGAAGTATTTGAAGCTATTGGCATCCATCTTGACTATGAATCTCCCACAAATCAAGTATTGACGGAATTTGGCCAAAGCATGTATGATAGCCAACATTTTCTTGTCATAAATCGAAAACTTCTTTTCCCCTTGAATTTCCTACTCTCAAAAACAATGGGATGTCCTTTTTGCATTTGGACAACCCCTATCCCTTCTCCTGAAACATCACATTCCAATGTGAAAGGATGTGAAAAATTTGGAACAGCTAACATAGGACAAGAACTCATCACTACCTTTAGTCTATCAAAGGTCTCCAAAGTGGTTTGGGACCACACAAAGGCACCTTTCCTTGTCAAGTTTGTAAGGGGGGCAACAAGTTGGGAAAAGCCCTTCACAAACCTTCGATAATAACTACACAATCCAAGAAACCCTCTCAAATGAGTCATAGTAGTGGGAGGTAGCCAATCAAGTATGGCTTGAATCTTTTGTTGGTCCACTTGAACCCTTTGTGCATTGATCACATGTTCCAAATACAAAATTTCAGAAGTCGGATTTCTTTGCAAAGAGAGTTTGCTGCTCTTAACATTCTCAAAACAATGTCCAAATGGTGCAAATGTTCCTCCCAAGTCTTGCTATGTATCAATATGTCATCAAAGAACACTAGCACAATTTTCCTTAGATGTTGTTTGAAGATGTGGTTCATGCAAGATTGAAATGTAACAGGAGCATTAGTGAGTCCAAAGGGCATGACCAAAAACTCATAATGCTCATAATGACAATGGAAAACCATGTTTTTCACATATTCCTCATATGAATTTGGTAATAACCGGTCTTCAAGTCTATTTTGGAGAAGTAAACCGCTCCATGAATGTAATGACCCCTTCTCGAATCTGATCTCATAATGACCGTTGGCCTATTCCTGGAAATCCGTAGGCTATTCGGAAGGTGCAAATAAGGGTTTCCTATTTTTTAGGATGTCTTTGTTCGAAGTTTTGATGGCAAATTCTTTCTGGGTTTTTTTAGAGCTTCGCGGAGGTATGTCTGTTTCAGTTTTCTGAGCATTTCCTGGAATTTACTATTTTTAGTAAATTCTATTTTTGGCAGCTAGCAGGATTGTCACAAGGAGTTAACCTTCCCGTTTAAGTTGACTCATTCAGTTTTGGGCTTCAGAATTCGGTCTTGGTGGAATAAGTGAATTTCACTTAAAAAATAATAATAACGTTATAATTTAACGTTGACTTTGGCTTAGACCAAAACAACTTAATGTTGTTTTAAAAGAGGGACTTGAAGGGGGGGCGCCATCATGACATGGAAAGGGGCGCCACTTGTGAGGATAAGCTTCAAGGGAAAGCCAATTGAAGCCTATATAAGAAGGCATTGGGTTATCATTTGATTATCTTGGTTTTAATGCATTGTTATGCTGCAGCATTGGCTCTGGAACTGCTTCGGGGAATGAAGGCCTCCTAACAAGGGCATCTCTTCATGCTTGCAAGACAGCGTTTAGGGGTGAATTAGTCATTGATATTTGTATTTGCTTACGCATTGCTTTCAGTTATTTCATTGTCAGTTTCTTTGGTATTATTAGAGTTTCAGATATTGTATTTCTGTATAAGATAGACCTAGGTTTTCATTCATAAATCAAAAAATACAAAAAAAATAGTTCTGGGTATCATCTCATTGTCTTGGTTAGGCCTAGGCGCCCCTTTTTTCATATTTTTAGAATTTTTAAAGCTTGCATTTATTTCCTAGAGCAAATCGCCCCTTTCAGCTAGGACGCCCCTTTGGGGTTTGCATTGGAATCCGTGTATTAATTATTGGATGCAGATTGGATCAGATTTTGGGTGCTAGCTTGGGCGCCATCTTTAAGAAGAGACTTTGCAACATAAATCAGGAAGATTGAGCCAATTTTGTGTGAGTTATGAACATCTGAAGAAATTAATAGGTGGCTGGTTTTTCTTCTTTCTAAGGGCAAATTTCTCTTAATTTTGTAAGCTGACAGTAGTACTGGCAGCCCTTCTCTATTTGTTCAATTTTCCTTTAAAATATTGTAATAGTTTACAGCTCCGCCTTATGGTAGCTACTTTCCCTATTGGGTTAGCAAGCACATTCTAGGTGTAGAGCATCCGCCCTATGGTAGCTACTTTCCCTTCTGGGTTAGCAAGCACATGCTGGGTGTGGAGTAGATTCCTTTTCAGTATTTCCATTAAAGCATTGTTATTAAGCTCACTCCGTCATATGGTAGCCCCTTATGGGTAGCACGTACTTGACGTAGAGTTCCTTATTTGTAATTACTCCGTCTTATGGTCGCCCCTATTCCGCCTTGGATTGGGTAGCACATACTGGACGTGGAGTTCCTTATTTGTAATTACTCCGTCTTATGGTCGCCCCTACTCCGCCTTGGACTGGGTAGCACATACTGGACGTTGAGTTCCATTTCTTGCATTCTAGTGGCAAAGTTATTTCAGTTTATTTGAGATTAACTTTTAATCTTGACGGAACTTGCTTGTGTTGTAATCCAAAATCTAAAAAAGTTAAAAAAATTGGCTCGGAATATTTCAATGAAGCTCATCAATGAGTTCATCAATTCTAGGTATCAGATACCTATTCTTGACGGTCTTCTTGTTCAACAAGCTATAATCAATACACATCCTCATAGTCCATCCTTTTTCTTTACAAGCACTATTTAAGAAACAAAGGGGCTAGAGCTTTGCTTTATGTGCCCCATTTCAAGTAACTCTTGGATAGCCTTCTCGATTTCCTCCTTGTAAATCCGTGGGTGGCGATATGAAGTAGTGATCACTCCTCTTTTGGATTCCTCCAATTCAATTATATGTTCAAAATCTCTATCTGGGGCAGCCCATGTGTTATGTCACTAAACACTCCCTCATGTCTATTTAGGATGACTTGATCATCCTTGTGATGCAAATGTTGATTTAAATCAGACCTTGTATCATGCATAAATAACTCAACTGCCCATGTAATCTGCGCTTTATTGAAAGCTTGTTCCATCCTTTTTGAGGTCACCAACATGGGTGTACCATTGTTTAGATCATGGAACAATTTCCTTGTTGGCTGCCATAAATTTCAGTTCTGATTTTTTCAAATTATGAGTGTATTCACCAATGGATTGAAACCATTGGGCTCCAAGCACAACATCTATCTCTCCATGGTCTATCACATTGAACTCTCCTTCAAAGGTATATTCGCCCATGGTTAGTTTTAACTCCGAAGTGTTGGAAATGCATAAGATGGAGGAGCCATCCCCCATGGTTACCTTAAATCTACCATTTTCCTTAGTGGGCAGCCTATGTCTTGCAACCATTTTAGCATCTATAAAATTGTGAGTGGCTCCATTATCCATTGACACAATTACCTCTTTGCCTCTAACGGTTACTTTCACGCGGAAGACATGGTGTCTAGTGGTGTCTAGATAGAGTAGCAATCATCTCTTTCTTTGTCATCTGCTGGCTGGCCCCTTTTGCTTGATGTATTTGCCCTTCAATTTCAGTTTGGTTTACCTTCACATGTTCATTTATTTGATTTCAATTTTTTGATTGTTTTTCCTTTGGTGTCTGCCCTTCTATTCCCCTTTCACATGCCTTTAATTCCTCTGAATTTTCTGACTTCAATCTCAGCTGATTGTCCATCACCATGGGTCTACAATTGACTAAATTTTGGTGCCTAGACCTCAAGGGTTCTTCACTTGGTGGCTACCCTTCAAATTCAGCCTTACATGCCATTGATTTCCATGAATTTTCTGAGTTAGTTTCCAACTACTCACCCATTACAAAGGGCCTATGTTTGACTGAATTTTGGTAATTAACAAATTTGTGGAGTGGCTGTCCCTTGTACAATTGGAAATTAGGCTCTGTTATTTGTTTCAAGGGCTGCTTTTCATTCAATTGGGATTCCTTGCTATGTGCCCTTAGTGATTTTGGTTTAGATGGCTCCACCTTACGAAATTTATCAACTATTCTTTCCAAAAAAAATTCATGTGTCCCAATAGTGCTGTCATTGTGTCTCCCATCCATGGCGCCACCAGTCATGGGCAGTCCCATCCAATTGTTGAATGACAAAAATTAATGTTTTCCTTCTACCTCTAGGCCTCAAATCAAGGTACTTATTTACCTTGTCAACCCAAGCTTTTACCAAAATACCTGGATCACCATCAAAACTTAGAAGAACTATTTTCCCCAAGTCATCCTGTGTAGCTACGTGCCCATGGTGCCTCTTGGCATATCTCAAACGTAGCCAATCCTCGAAGATCCTTCCCTTTCTGTACTAAGATGCAAGTGTCAAGTTCTCATCATAATCCTCCATTAGATCCCAATGAACCAAAGGCTGGTCCTCCATCTTGAGGAGCTGATTTTCATGATCCTGGGCCCGTGTAATACTTTCAATCCTTCCTTTATCCATGTTACTGTTTGATATAAACCCTGAATCTCACATATAGCCAAGATATAGCTCTGATACTACTGTAATGTCCCCAAATGGGACAATTAGACCTAGTTGGCCGTTTTCCAACAAACCCTTGAATAAAATTGCGAATTAACTGAAAATTTGCTCCACAAACCAGTAAACCCTAGCTGAAAAATTTATAGAATACCCAAACAATACAAACTAAAAATAACTTCACAAATATATGAAAATACAATGAAAGCAAGGTACCCTTTTTGACTAAAATAAATTGGAGAAGTGGTTGAACATACCCCTATAAATAATATGATTTTTATGTGAAAGTATAGTTGTGTTTTCCAATCACGAAAGACCTCAAAAACATCCACAAGTGAGTTGCCACACTTCAGAAAAAATAGAAAACTAAATTCGATATTTATTTATTGGAATTTGCCCTTTTGAACACGTCTCAGATCTCTCCAATCAAGTCATCCAAGTTGCCAAAAAAATATATTAAATTCCTGAATATTCCTCAGGCATAAATTAACCTTCCAAGCTTGCAAATTGACCCACAACAACTCACCAATAGCTGTATTAAATTATGAAAATTATCTTGACCCTAGAAGAGGGTTCCGTAGACAAAATCGCCCTCTTGAGAGGGGTCGCCACCTTCCCAAAGCAAGTCGCCACCCTTGGGATGGCCTCCAAACTCAACAAGCTCTTCAACCAAATTTGCCCACCTCTTTGACCTGCAAATTATGAATTTTCAGCTCTCCAAAGAGTTTGTAATAATTCTTTAATAAAGACGGTGTCCAAAAACACCTTTGTAGATCCACTTGCATACAACTATGCAAAATTGGGGTACAATTACAACCCTTGAATAGAGCTGCCCTAAGTGGAAGAGTGGAGGTTTTCATCCTACTCTTTGGTGCACGTGAAGGTTTTCAGCCTCAAGTCACTTGTTTAAGCTTCACATACTTGCATAAAAATTTCAATATAAAAACTGCATAACCTTTTCAAATGAGCCTTCCCTTTCCTTTTATATTCTTCCTTTAATTGTTTACTTTTTCCTTTAAAAATAGATATATTACAAGCTTCCTTATAAAAACACTTTTAGGTCCAAATGACCATAACCCTTAAAAAGGTCTTAAAATTAGATAATAAAATGTTTTATCACAACATATCCATGAAGCTCACAAATGTTCCCCTTTTTGCTTTTAAAATCCTTTGCCCTTGGGAACGCACAAGCTAAGGGTCTCATCCCAAGGACTAACTTGAAAAGGGGGACATTACAAGGGAAAGATATTCAATAGAAACATGTATGAGTTTTGATAAAAAAAGGTTTGTATTAAAAATGTTAAGGAAGAACATGCATTACATGTTGAATGCGAAATATCCAAAATGGAGGATGTTTCAGCCCTATAAGCATCTATCAATCTTTCAAGCATTGCAAAAATTGAGTCCTTACTGTGTGAGAGTGATTTTTAGAGCAACTATAGTGATGCACATGCAAGCAAGGAGAATGTTTTAGTTGTTGGCACTAATTCCAAAATTTTGAATTACATGGATGGTTGTGTGAAGGCAAATCTCTTAAAGGCTCCTACATCTAAATCAGAAAAAGGAGCTAAACAATTGGATTCTAGCTCAAGGTATAAAAAAGAAAGTCATATTTCATGGTGGTTGTTTCTTACTATGCCATTTCAGATTTGTTGTCATCATGATAACCACTCTTATAATGTCAGTTCACAATATAGGAATGAAAGCACAACTCTATTTCAGTTCTGCCTTCATTCCAAGCATGGTGAAAGAATAAAGATATGGCCTTTGGTTCAAAATGCATTTTTCATCAGGTTATGGAATCCAAGTGACATTATGAGATCTATAAAGGATAGAATTTCTAATTTCAATATCATTGTTGTTGATAATTTCATTAATCCATACAAATGAATAAGGAAAAAATCAGAATTGATTTCAAAGAAGCACAAGGCAAATGTTATGAATGACAATAAGTTTCATTGGTTGAAGCACAAGAGCCAAATATCTCAACTAATGCCACTGATCAACAAGTGCAACAACAAAACATTCAGTGTTTACAAGGCAATCAAATTCATATCAATGCCATCATTGTTGGATTCAGATTTGATGGTTGGATAGAGACTGCAATTGCCCGAACAATGGATAACATAATCGGTGAGTAACCAACAGTTACTAGTTAGTCGCCTATAAATCACAACGGCGAATAACCACCAATCAAAATTGCGAATATTAAAAAAAACTGCGAGTTAAGATATCTCAAAGAGGAGGTGGGCCCTTTTGAAATCGGTGTCATGTCCCCACTCTAGTCCAGTATTGCAGGACATGAGAGTCAGCCTATTATGGGGTCTTGTAGGTTGACAGGATGGTACAGAGACCCAGTTTGGTTTTTCAGTGTTGGACTTGGTGCTCTGGCAGGTTATTGATCAGTTGGGCGACATTTCTTGTTCGTGGGAGGCAGTTCCTACATTTGTGGAGGTTACTCCTATTTTTTAGGAGACTTGGTCAGGCCCAGGATTGGGACTCCATGGGATTCTATTCAGTGGTGCAGTTTCAGGGTGTTAGGGCTTGTTCCCTAAGTTTTAAGAGCATCCCTAGATTTTAGGGAGGAGACTGCCAGTGGTTCCTTGATTTCCGGCTCCAGTCACAGACAGGTGACAAGTTGTTTTGATAGTTCGTGTGATCGGTTGGACATTTCTTGGTTACTTTGGTTATATTTTTAATATTTTCGAGTTTCCGTCTTTTTTATTAAAATAAGGCTAAGTTATAGCCAATTTGGGGGTTATAAGGTGTTTCTGGCCTCTTCGAGATGCGTGTACTAGAGTGTAATAGCTCGTTGGAAAGGTCTCGTACTTTCCTAAATATTTCATTCTTATGTCGGAGCCATTCGGGGCACGGATTTCTGTTGAATTAAAAAGAAAGCATTATTTCTTATATTTTCAGCCTCTTAAAAAGAAATTATTATAATATGGACCTAAGCGCCCTTGGTCCACTTTTAGGGGATCGGATAAGTTTTAAAAAGAAATATAAGAGGCTTTGGGCGGACAAAGGGAAGGCATCGACTTATCATATTTTTCTATTGAGAAGGGCGCGTGGTAGCTGGGCGCATTGGGACGCAAACCCCAATCGCATTACGGGTGGGACGTAGCCCCCACAAGGAGTTTGAATCATATTGTTGGCTGGGTGATTTGATATATTACTTTGGCAAGGTGCTGGTGGGCCGCAGAAAAGAAGCGCAGCATTGTGGGCCGTAGAAAAGAAGCGCAGCATTGAGAAAGAGGAGGGCAATTACATTTTGTGAAGAGTGGCGCGGCTGTCTTTGGGCCGATTGGGAATTCCGTACAGGCTGTATGTGACAGCCAACATTGCTTCCAGCAGCGTTTTTATATTGAAGATACCAGCTGGTCAATTTTCTACTATATCTTGGTGAAGGTTCAGCTATTCAGGTTGGCTGTTCTACATTGCCTTCTACTTGGAATTTAATATCTGTCTGTAATCAGCTAGCTTAGATTAAATATTAATCAATTCTGCTTATCCGAATTGGTTTTGGTTGTACTTAGATTTAATTTCCAGAATTGTTTATGCATTCGTATTTTCAATTATTTCTTTCCTTTGAAAATTCATCAAAAAACCAAAAAGAAAGAAAAAACACAAAAATTTCAAAAGACAATACACAAGAAAATTACAGCAGTCCAATAGAAGAGATCCATCAGGGATCTTTCAGTGGTATCAGAGCCTCTGACCTGCCAGCCTGAGGGGATTCAGTAAAAAAAAAATTTTTCTATGCATCCGGGCAGAACTGATTTGAACAGATATTATACACGCAGAAGAGCTCAATACGAGCGGGAATTCGGAACAGAACAAGAGCCTATTATGGCAGAAGGACAGAGGGATGCTCAGAGGAATCAGGATGATGTAGAGAGAGAGATGATGAGGACTCTCATCACCACTCAACCCAGGATAGCCCAGACCTTGGACCGATTACAGGATACATTGGAGCGGTTGGAGATGGATAGACATAGAGGCAGGCGGAGTAGATCTGTTTCAGTAGCAGGAAGTCAGCGCAGCCATCATTCTCACTCTTCGGCAGGGAGTTCCGTTCAGTCCAGTAGGAGGCATCGTCATCATACGCACGCCTACTCCGAATAGGCCATTGCTACCTCAATTCATACCAGGAGAACAGGCGGCGCAGGTGGAACCACCAGAGATTGGATTTCAGGAGTCAGTTTTGGCAGTTACAGCGGAGTGGAGAGCCCTACCTCCGGAGGTTCGGGATGTCTTTCCTCTCCCTCAGTATTGTGCCCAGCGGAGAGATGCAGCCAGATTCAGGGGAGATAGGGGAAATAGGCCACCCCAGCAGCAGCAGAATCATGACCTCAATAGAGCTACTGGGAAAATTACCTTGGCCCCATATAATGGCTCTGGTGACACTAGTGCGAGAGCGTGGGTTCACAAGCTGGACATATATCTTTCCTTGAGGCCCATGCCTGAGCGTGAGGCTATTCAGTTTGCAGTGTTGCACTTAGAGGGGGTTGCATATGATTGGTGGCACCATGGACTGATCACCCAGGATCACGCCTTAGTTCACTCTTACGCTGAGTTCACTGAGCGGCTCATTGCACGATTTGACCGTAAGGATCCAGAACTCTACTACAGGGAGCTGGCTCATCTAAGACAGACTGGTCACGCAGAGGCTTATATTAATGAGTTCCAGCGTATTGCGGTCATGGTACCTGACATGCCTCAGAGACGGAGCGTGATGTTATTTATTGAGGGGTTACAAGACAGACTTAAGGGCCTGGTTCGTGCTTTCCAACCAGCAACTCTTAAGGAGGCTATCGAGGTGACATTGAGATTGGACACTGTTCCCACTTCTTATCAGGCAGATAAGAAACCAGTTAGAGACTCTCGGCCTTTTCAGAAGACCAATTCGACACAAAACAAAGGAGGAACTTCATCTAAAGTCCCTTGGATGAATCAGGAGACGAGGAACGAACTGAGAAGGAAAAAATTATGTTTTTCCTGCAAAGATCCATGGGAACCCGGACACCGTTGTATGGGCAAAGGAAAGGTTCACTTGATCGAGGTGACTTCAGAGCTAGGGGATGAGGAGGTTCCGGATACTGATTCTGAGGATAATACAGAGGAGGTTGAGCAGGTTCAGACACAGTTGGAGCTAGACACCCCTGAGCCTTTGGCATCCGCCAAAGTAGCCATGGCTACCCTTTCCAGTTATCCTAAGTTTCATGCCTTCAGGCTAAAAGGGACACTTAAGGGTAAACGGGTCACTAGCCTGGTAGACACTGGGGCTACACATAACTTTATTGACCAGAAATTAGTTGAGAGGCGTGGTTTACAGTATGAGGAGTTTGGCGGTTTTGGAGTAAAGGTAGCAGATGGTGCAATTTTGAGTTGTACCAAACGAATTCCGCAGCTTAGTATTCAGATGGGGGACCATACTTTGACTGATGATTTCTATGTACTTCCTATAGAGGATTATGATGTGGTGTTGGGTATGCAGTGGTTACAAGGTATTGGACGTTACATTATTGATCACCGTCTTATGCAATTAGAGTTTCTTTCTGGAGGAAAGAAGGTGATTTTGAGGGCAGCTTCTGATGGTGGGCCTAGAGAGGTGACTTCTCGTAGGATGGAGGCTATCCTTAGACATAATGATGTACTCTGGGCTACGCATTGTTTGGTTAAGCCCAGAACACCCACATCTCAGGACGGCCGCGTGTTTCATGTGGACATTCAGACAGTGATGGATCGCCATGGTAGAGTCTTTGGGGATATACCTCCTGGAGTGCCTCCAGACAGAGGATTTGAGCATGGAATAGAGTTAGAAGAGGGAGCAAAGCCAGTGATTACTACTCCATACCGTCATCCTAGAGCTTACAAGGATGAAATTGAGAAGACTATTCATGAATTATTAGATATGGGGTTCATTCGGCCTAGTTCCAGCCCCTTTGCTTCTTCTGTAGTGTTGGTTAAGAAGAAGGATGGGACTCTAAGGATGTGTGTTGATTACAGAGCGTTGAACAAAAAAACAATAAAAAACAGATATCCTATTCCCCGCATAGATGAGTTGTTGGATGAACTCCATGGGGCTCTATATTTCTCTAAGATTGATCTTCGCTCTGGTTACCATCAGATTCGTGTACGAGCCGAGGATGTACACAAGACTGCTTTCCGTTGTCACTATGGGCACTATGAGTTCATGGTAATGCCATTTGGCCTTACCAATGCACCCGCGACCTTCCAATCCTGTATGAACCATATCTTCAACAAGCAGTTGAGGAAGTCGGTTTTAGTATTCTTTGATGATATATTAATTTACAGTGGTACTTGGGAGGATCATCTCCGACATCTTGAGGAGGTACTAAGCATAATGGAGGACCAGTCGCTATTTGCTAAGCTCTCCAAATGTGAATTTGGATTGAGGGAGGTACTATACTTGGGACATGTAATCAGTGCTGATGGGGTTAAGGTGCATGAGGAGAAGATTCAGGCAATTCAGAATTGGCCGGTCCCTCGGAACATTACTGAGTTACGTGGATTCCTTGGATTGTGTGCTTATTATAGAAGATTTGTTAAGGGGTTTTCTCAGTTGGCAGCACCTTTGACAGATCTTACTAAGAAAGGAGCCTTCCGATGGACAGAACTTTCACAGGAGGTCTTTGATAGACTCAAAGAGGTTATGAGTACTTGCCCTGTTTTGGCATTACCTGATTTTTCACAGCCATTTGTTCTAGAATGTGATGCTTCGGGATTGGGTATAGGAGCCGTGTTGATGCAGAACAAACATCCGATTGCCTATGAGAGTAGAAAGTTGCAAAATAATGAAAGGTTGTATTCTACTTATGACAAGGAAATGTTGGCTATCATGCATGCGTTGGCCAAGTTCAGACAGTACCTTGTGGGTAGCAAATTTGTGGTAAGAACTGACCACAATAGTTTGAAATATTTCCTAAATCAGAAGGAGCTCAATGATAGACAGCAAAAATGGATCAGCAAAATTCAGGCTTATGATTTCGATATCGAATTCATAAAGGGAAAAAATAATATTGTGGCCGATGCACTCTCTCGGAAACCTTCATTGGCTGCCCTTTGCTCATTGAGTGAGATTTCAGCGGATTGGAAGACTCAACTTTTAGTCGAGTATTCCAAGAATCAATATGCTGGTGAGATCATAGAGGGTGTGGTAGTAGATGACAGATATAGTGTAGTAGATGACATTATCTACTACAAAGGCAGGGTTTATCTTGTTCCAGGGTCACAGTTGAAGGAACAAATTTTGCAGGCTCATCATGATACTCCTATGGCAGGACATCCAGGATATGTGAAGACTTATAGGGCGATTCGAGAGAGATTCTCATGGAAAGGTCTCAAAGATGATGTTTTGAGGCATGTTCGGGAGTGTGTGACTTGTCAGCAGAACAAGTCTGAACATACTTACCCAGCAGGATTATTGCAGCCCTTACCTATACCAGAACAAAAGTGGACAGGGATTTCCATGGATTTCATTACAGGTCTTCCTCGAGTTCAGGGAAAAGATTGTATTTATGTGGTTGTGGACAGGTTAACAAAGTACGCCCACTTCTTCTCCATTGCCCTAGATTTTACAGCATCACAGGTGGCTGAGTTATTTTTCAGAGAGGTGTTTAGACTCCATGGTCTTCCCAAGACCATTGTGAGTGACCGGGATAGCAGGTTCATGAGTTCCTTTTGGCAGGAACTTTTCAGGCTTACAGGCACCATGTTGACACCTAGTACTAGTTATCACCCTCAGACGGATGGGCAGACTGAAATAGTTAATAAGTGGGTTGAGGGGTATTTGCGTAACTATGTGTCAGGGCAACAAAAGGCATGGGTTCGTTGGTTGTATTTGGGCGAGTATTGTTATAATACTTCGCACCATATGTCCATTGGCATGACGCCTTTTAGAGCCCTCTATGGATATGAAGCATTATCTTTCACTGATTTGGCACTTGGAGACAGTAGAGTTCCTTTGGCTCAGGATTGGTTACAGGAGAACCAGGATATCATGAGATCCCTCAGAGAGAATTTACAGCAGGCCCAAAATCAGCAAAAGATGTATGCTGATAGACACCGGATTGAGAGAGCATTTGAGGTGGATGATATGGTCTTTCTGCGCTTACAGCCATATCGACAGAGCACCCTTAAAAAAGGGGGAGCTGAAAAGCTCAAACCACGTTTCTATGGTCCATTCAGAGTGCTCAGACGAGTAGGAGAGGTTGCATATGAGATTGAGTTACCGGCAGACAGCAAGATTCATAATGTATTTCACGTATCTCGCCTAAAAAGGGCCCTGGGACAGCATATAACAGTTTCACCCGAGTTACCTCCTATGGATGAGGAAGGTAATTTGATTATGGTTCCTGATGAGATTCTTGAGGTAAGGGAACGACAGTTGAGGAAACGGGTGATTCGAGAGTATTTGGTTCGATGGAGAGATCTTCCCATAGAAGATGCCACCTGGGAAGGGGAGAGCATTTTGCAGCATCCAGCCTTACAGTTGCTTGTGGGCAAGCATCTCCTAGAGGGGAGGACTGTCATGTCCCCACTCTAGTCCAGTATTGCAGGACATGAGAGTCAGCCTATTATGGGGTCTTGTAGGTTGACAGGATGGTACAGAGACCCAGTTTGGTTTTTCAGTGTTGGACTTGGTGCTCTGGCAGGTTATTGATCAGTTGGGCGACATTTCTTGTTCGTGGGAGGCAGTTCCTACATTTGTGGAGGTTACTCCTATTTTTTAGGAGACTTGGTCAGGCCCAGGATTGGGACTCCATGGGATTCTATTCAGTGGTGCAGTTTCAGGGTGTTAGGGCTTGTTCCCTAAGTTTTAAGAGCATCCCTAGATTTTAGGGAGGAGACTGCCAGTGGTTCCTTGATTTTCGGCTCCAGTCACAGACAGGTGACAAGTTGTTTTGATAGTTCGTGTGATCGGTTGGACATTTCTTGGTTACTTTGGTTATATTTTTAATATTTCCGAGTTTCCGTCTTTTTTATTAAAATAAGGCTAAGTTATAGCCAATTTGGGGGTTATAAGGTGTTTCTGGCCTCTTCGAGATGCGTGTACTAGAGTGTAATAGCTCGTTGGAAAGGTCTCGTACTTTCCTAAATATTTCATTCTTATGTCGGAGCCATTCGGGGCACGGATTTCTGTTGAATTAAAAAGAAAGCATTATTTCTTATATTTTCAGCCTCTTAAAAAGAAATTATTATAATATGGACCTAAGCGCCCTTGGTCCACTTTTAGGGGATCGGATAAGTTTTAAAAAGAAATATAAGAGGCTTTGGGCGGACAAAGGGAAGGCATCGACTTATCATATTTTTCTATTGAGAAGGGCGCGTGGTAGCTGGGCGCATTGGGACGCAAACCCCAATCGCATTACGGGTGGGACGTAGCCCCCACAAGGAGTTTGAATCATATTGTTGGCTGGGCGATTTGATATATTACTTTGGCAAGGTGCTGGTGGGCCGCAAAAAAGAAGCGCAGCATTGTGGGCCGTAGAAAAGAAGCGCAGCATTGAGAAAGAGGAGGGCAATTACATTTTGTGAAGAGTGGCGCGGTTGTCTTTGGGCCGATTGGGAATTCCGTACAGGCTGTATGTGACAGCCAACATTGCTTCCAGCAGCCTTTTTATATTGAAGATACCAGCTGGTCAATTTTCTACTATATCTTGGTGAAGGTTCAGCTATTCAGGTTGGCTGTTCTACATTGCCTTCTACTTGGATTTTAATATCTGTCTGTAATCAGCTAGCTTAGATTAAATATTAATCAATTCTGCTTATCCGAATTGGTTTTGGTTGTACTTAGATTTAATTTCCAGAATTGTTTATGCATTCGTATTTTCAATTATTTCTTTCCTTTGAAAATTCATCAAAAAACCAAAAAGAAAGAAAAAACACAAAAATTTCAAAAGACAATACACAAGAAAATTACAGCAGTCCAATAGAAGAGATCCATCAGGGATCTTTCAATCGGAGCCACAATAAGAAGCTAATAGTGATAGCTTGGACCAAAGGTATTCACAATTGAGACAAGTGACACCCATAAATCCACAAACATTATAATTCTCACATTGGAGGATCAATAACCAAAAGTGTTGGAATATTGTCATTGATGTCAAAGGCATTATAATTAATGTAACGAAAGTCAACGCAATTGCAAACAAAATATCATTAATGCAACGGAATTATACTTAATTTGCAGTAGTGCTTCATGATCAAGGAAGATTGTTTAAGGCTAAAATCCCCCGTCTTAAGACATATTAAAGCCTATCATCGTTGGGCTGACCCACTTGATATATGGCTGCCTTGGGGAAATCACCCCACTTAGTGAATTAATTAAAATTTAATTAAATGCACACCTTTTGATGAAAGGGTGCCTCTTTGATGGGATGCCTCCTTTGTGAAGAGTCTTTGGAGGCTATATACAGTGGATAGAAGATTGGAAAAGATATGAGAAATAATTTTTTCTGTCATTCAAGCATAAGCATATTTTTGTAGAGAAGAAGAAGAGGAGATTGAATTTGCCATCATTCGTTGATGAAGCAACAATAGTAAGGTGGAAGATTGTTTTAGTGGAGGTCGGTGCCTCAAAACAAAGAGATTGGTGTTTCTTGCTAAGTCGGTGCTTGGCGGTGGGGATTGGTGTCTCCAATGGTGCCTACGAAATTTTGTAAAAGGATTATTATTTTACGGCTGGATTTGGATGGTAGATCCAAGCAGCTTTGTTTTGTGGTTTTTCCTGAGAGAGGGTTTTCCACGTAAATCTTATGTTGCTTAATTATTATATTTTGTGTGAATGCTTTCTTTGTGAACATTAATTTCTGAAAGTTAAAGTTTTATTATTCACTGATTCACCCCCCTTTTTAGTGTTTCGTGTGCTTAACAATTGGCGTCAAAGCAATTCCTTCAGAATCATTCTAACCGTTGGAAGGTAGATCCCGGGAGCACGCATGGATAGTCATCATGTACAATAAGGTTTCTCCACAAACAAGGCTCCATTGTTTGACGGAAGAAACTATGCATTCTGGAAGATAAGGATGCGTACTTGTTAATAGCCCTTGGTTTTGATATCTGACAAATAGTGGTGAATGGATATGTTACGCCAACAACTCCACCAATGGATCCAACCGAAAAGAAGGCTAGTGAGAATAATGCCAAGGCCATCAATGCTATTTTGTGTGGCTTATCAGAATCAAAGTTTGCCAAGATTATGCAATGTGATTCAGCAAAGGAAGTGTGGGACAAACTTCAGAACATCTATGAGGTTGACAAGAAAGTGAAGGGCAAAACTCCAAACTCATAGAAGACAATTCGAGAGCTTGAAAATGAAAGATGAAGAAAATGTTGCAGCATATCTTCTTCGTGTGGATGAGATTATTAACACCATCAGAGGACTCGATGAAAAGGTTGAAAAACCCATGATTGTTCAAAAAGTGTTAAGATCACTTCCCCTAAGATTTGATGCAAAAGTTTCGGTTATCAAAGAAATAAAGGACTTAGACTCATTAGAAATGGATGAGTTGCATGGGATTCTCACGACGTATGAAATGTGAACTTAAAAGGAAAAGTCATCTAAGAAGGAAGCAATTTTTAAAGCTTCAAAGAAAGCGAAGAATAAAGATCCTGAATCAAGCGATGACACCAATGATGAACAAGATGAAAAGGAGGCCCTTTTTGTAATAAAGCTTAAGCAAGGATCAGGTAAATACAAAGGTAAGCTACCTTTTAAATGTTTTAGTTGTGGTAAAACATGACACTTTGTTGCTAAGTGTCCACATAAGGATGATAGCGATGATGAGGAAAATCATGAAGAAAGAAATAAGAAGGAAAACAAACCTTAATACAAGAAAAACTTCAAACAAAATGAATATAAGAAAAAGTTTGGTAAGCACAAGAAAAACCTCTATTCTAAAAAGGATGGTAGCTCAACTAAGGAGAGCGATGAGAACATATCAAACAGTGACAGAGAAGAAACTCTGTTCATGGCTATAGAAATAAAAAATGACGCCTCTACAAGTGAAGACACCTTGGAAGAGGAAGAAGATGTCGAAGATGGAGAGGTAGATCTTGAAGAACTCATTTGTGCCTTAAGCGAGATCAAGCAGCGTAAGAAAATAAATTTGAAGCAAAAATTGCAGTTGCAGAAATATGAAAAAGAGGATTGTGATTCAAGAGCATGAAAAAGAGGATTGTGATTCAAGAGCAAAAATGTCACAAGACCTTGAGGAATTTGAAACAATTATCATCGACCTCAAGATTCAACTTGAAGAAGCAAAAAGGATTGAAGAGGAGGTGTAAATCCAATTCAGCAAAAAGGAAGAAAATTGTGAGAGGTTAGAATCCAATGTTGTCTCCTTGAGGAAGGAACTAGAGAAAACAACTACCAAGTTGAACAGAAGCCTCAAATTTGAAAAGAGTACTGAGATCTTAAATGATATCATAAATGGGCAGAGGTCACCATTTATAAAGACTCGTCTTGGATATAAAGGAAATCAGATGGCTAACAAAGAAGATCACAAAGAGCCACCAAAGAAGGTAAATGAGAAAAAAACAAAAAGCTATGCAGATATTCTCAAAAGTCCTATCAGCAAGAAGAAAGAGAATCAAGTCCCATAGAAAACAAGCACTCCTCCAAAAGATAACAAGGACAAATTTAGAAAGTTCTTTCCTCCAAGACAGACACACATGACCAGGTTCCAACATTGTTTCTTTGGTTATTGATTTTCATGTAATCATTTTGGGCATAGAGCAATGGAGTGTAGGACACATGCAAGAAATAGGTATGCATGGGACAATGGCAAAGTACTTATGGAATTTCAAGTAGAAACTATAACTCATTTGACCCGTTATTGAATTACAAAGAGAATAACATTGTATGTTATAATTGTAATAACCATGGACATATAACACGGTTCTGTAGAAGTGTTGTTGTAGAACCCGCTAGACAGAACAAGAAAGTGAATGCTCTTGTGGTAAAGAAAAGAGACCTACAAAAATCTGGAAACAAAAGCAATAGGAAGTTAATCAGGACAAGGAGAAATCTATGCTTATTCTAACAACTTTTCATGCACAAAAGGAAGGGCAACAATGGTATAATGACAGTGGATGCTCAAGTTACATGATTGGGGACGAGAAAATTTCTCTCCTTGAAGGAAATGAGTGAAGGCACGGCAAAATTTGGAGATAATGCCACGACGAGAATAGCTAGAAAAGGTATCCTTAGCCTTGATAATGGAAAAAAAAAAACAAAAAATGTATTGTATGTTGAAGGCTTGAAGCATAACCTTCTAAGTGTCAGTCAAATGTGTGATCAAGGACACGATCAAGAAAACAGATATAGGAAACTTAGTTGCAGATGCAAACAGAACAACAAACAACCTATACATACTCAGTGAAGTTAAGGGAGAGAAATGCTACATAAGTCAAATTGATGAAAGCTGGCTATGGCATAGAAGGATGGGCCATATGAACTTCGATAATCTAGTAAAAATCAGCACTAGGCAAGCTGTAAGAGGTATGTCGAAGATTACAAAACCGTCAAACATTCTTTGCAAGCAGTGTCAACATGGAAAATAGACAAGAGCCAGTTTTAGGTCAAAGGAGTACGCAACCACCAAGCCATTGAAATTGATTCATACAGACCTCTGCAGGCCTACAAGAATGCAAAGCATACAAGGTGAGAGCTACTTTATGTTGCTCATTGATGATTACTCCAGAATGACATGAGTTGCCTTTCTAAAATAAAACTCTGAGGCGTTCGAGAAGTTTAAATCTTTTAAAGCTTTGGTTGAAAATGAAACGAATTCAAAGATCAAGTGCTTGAGATCAGATCGAGGAATCACGTGACTCCATCTCAAATGAATTCATTGACTTTTGTGAGCATCATGGAATAAAAAGGCATTTCTCAGCTGCAAGGACTCCACAACAAAATGGAGTTGTAGAAAGAAAGAATCAAACTATTTAAGAAATGGCTAGAACAATGTTAAATGAATCTAAGTTATCAGACAGGTTTTGGAGAGAAGCAGTTAACATTGTTATCTATATTTTGAACAGAGGACAAATCAGAGTAAACAATAGCAAAACCCCTTATGAGTTGTGGAAGGGTAGACCAACACCAGTCAAATATTTCAAAGTGTTCAGGGGCAAATGCTTCATTAAGAGAGATGAAGAAGACTTGGGAAAGTTCGACTCAAGAGCTGATGAAGGTATTTTTCTTGGATATTCCTCAAAAAGTAAAGCTTATAGATGTTATAATAAAACGCAGCAAACAATCGTAGAAAGTGCCAATGTAAAGATGGATGAAACAAGGCCTAAAAAAGTAAGTGTACAAACAAATGATCATTCAGAGGAACCGGACTTCAAATAAGAAGCAGAAAAACACGAAGAAATGGAGCGGGAAGATACAAAGGCACCATCTCAATATGTTCAAAAGCATCATTCTGAAAGTCAAATTAGCATCATTTTGAAAGTCAAATTATTGGTGATATTGATGTTGGGGTCCAAACTAGAAGAAGATTTGTGAGTACACTCGAGAAAATAAACTTCCCCTTGTTATCCAAAATAGAGCCTCAAAATTTTGCAGAAGCTAGCAATGAGAAGCATTGGATCGATGCTATGGAAGAAGAATTGAATCAAATTGAAAAGAATGAGACATGGGAACTCATTCCTAGACCAAAGGATAAGAATGTAATTGGTACCAAGTGGGTGTTCAAGAATAAACTGAATGAAGACCAAATAACAAGAAATAAAGCAAGGTTGGTTTGCAAGGGGCATGCTCAAGTGGAGGTATTGATTTTGAAGAAAGCTTTTCCCCTTTTGCAAGATTAGAAGCCATTATAATGTTTTTGGCATATGCTGGTTTTAAGAAATTCAAAGTTTATCAAATGGATGTGAAATTTGCTTTTTTAAATGGCAAGTTAGAGGAAGAAGTATATATTGAACAACCATAAGGTTTCCTTCTATCAGAAAACAAGGACTATGTGTGTGGATTGAAGAAGGCACTATATGGGCTAAAACAAGCCCCTAGATCCTGGTATTCAAGGCTTGATAAATATCTACAAGAACAAGGTTTTAAAAGGGGAGTTGCTGATAGTAATCTCTATATTAAGACTGAAGGTGAGAATCAGTTGATTGTTGTGGTATATGTGGATGATATCATTTTTCGAGGAGATAGTGAATGAATGTCCCAAGTATTTGCAAAAGATATCATTTTTTCTTGGTTTGCAAATTTCTCGATTTAACAAAGGAATATTTATCTCCCAAACCAAGCATATAAAGGAGATGTTGAAGAAGTTCAGAAGGGAGGATTGCACACCTATTAGCACACCCATGGTTACAGGGTGCAAGTTAAGTAAAGATGATGAATCTCCTGAAGCGAACCAAACACTTTATAGATCCATGATTGATAGCTTGTTATACATCATGGCATCAAGGACAGACATCATGCAAGTTGTAGGCTAGGTAGCACGTTTTCAAGCAGCCCCAAAAGAAACACATTTGCAAGTGGTCAAAAGGATATTCAAATATCTAAAAAGCACTTTGGATTATGGCTTCTGGTATCCAAGAAGTGAAAATTTCATACTAATAGCATACACAGATGTAGATTGGATAGGAAGTGTTGATGACAGAAAGAGTACAAGTGGAGGAGCATTCTTTCTTGGTAAAAATCTAGTGTCATGGCTAAGCAAAAAGCAGTCTTCCATTTCTTTATCTATAGCTGAAGCAGAATACATATTAGCAGTGTCTTGTTTACACAAGTCCTTTGGATGAAGTAGATGTTGAAAGATTTTAAGATAGACTATGAACATCCAATCTCAATACTCTGTGATAACACTAGTGCAATAAACATTTTGAAGAATCCGGTTATGCACTCTAGAACAAAACACATTCCAATCAAGTATCATTTATTGAGAGAACAAGTTGCAAATCAACAAGTAAAGATGGAGTACGTTGCCACAAAGGAACAAATAGCAGATATCTTCAGAAAGCCCCTCCCAAAAGAAACTTTTGAGTTTCTAAGGTAGAAATTGGGAGTGATCCATTTTTCATCTAGTCATTAAATCCGTCAAGAGAAGCATGGATCAAGGGGGACTAATCATTGCATTATTTAGCTCCATGGATATTTTGGTGATATACATTGTGATTGTGTTGTATGTCTCTTTGCCATTGATGTCAAAGGGGGAGAATTAAGGGGGAACAAAGGAGAACTACAACAAGGGGGAGTTCATGTACTATTTTTCTACAGGGTTGCCATCAATGACAAAGGGGGAGTATTTTGGAATATTGTCATTGATGATAAAGGCATTATAATTAATGTAACGGAAGTAAACGGAATTGCCAACATAAGTGTCATTAATGCAATGGAATTATATTTAATTTGCAGCAGCACTTCATGATCAAGGAAGATTGTTTAAGGCTAAAATTGCCCCTCTTAAGACATGTATTAAAGCCTATCATTGTTGGGCCGACCCACTTGATATATGGCTGCTTTGGAGAAATCACCCCACTTAGTGAATTAATTAAAATTTAGTTAAATGCACACCTTTTGATGAAAGGGTGCCTCTTTGATGGGACACCTCCTTTGTGAAGAGCCTTTGGAGGCTATATGTTGTCAACTTGAAGTTGCACCCTGATCGAAGACGTATTGAAATGACTGATCCTCGTTCCAGTTGAATCAATGGGATCTTCTCACGAGGGTGGGTGCTTCAGTGGTGAGAAGAACCTCCAGAGAAGGTTCCTATAAGATGTATCTATGAGGATCTCAACTTCTACGCTACAAACTGCCTGGGGAAAAGGGGAGAAAGAACTTGAAAGGAAATCATAGCTAAAATGGTGATACACCTAATTTGCTTGATCCCCTCAAATCGAGCTTCTGAGAACACTGATTCAGACAAGGAAGAGGCAGAACTTCACTCCAATTGATCAATACACATAAGTATTTCACGAAAAGGTTTAATCTAATGATCTAAGCTTGAGGGAAATGGAAAAATAGGTCTGATGAAAGGCACTAAACAGCCACTAATATCCACTATAAATTCAACAAAAGACGTTCAAATACAAAAGGTGACCTGCATAAATGACCAACTAGTAACTAGGTACGAGTCCAGATTTGACAAGGAAGAAGGAAAATCTATTACTTAGGCAAATCTATAACAAAAGTACACTATATTAGCGGCTGGAAATTGAAAAAACACAGTCCTCTTCTTATTGATTCTGAAAAATGTTACAACACAAATTTTGACAGAAGATTGCTTGCCAAAAGAGGGATGATTTAATACAAGGCTGAAAGCCATTAATATAGAAAATTACAACGAAGATTGGCGTTGGAAAAAAGGAGAGAGGCTAAATCCGTCCAACACAGCGTTTACAAAAAGTCTATTTTGTCTTCTTCCTCTTTGCATGAAAGCTCCTTGGCGTTAAAATTGGATGGTGGAAACATACGTTTGACTTTGCTTTTGCATATTCAACTGAGCCATGTCTAAAAATAGAGACCAACTCTTTGGCATTGAAATGGACGGTGGCTAATTTTGGGATGTTAAACTCTTTATCATGCAAAAATGGTATGCCCACCTCCAAATCTGGAACCCTTCATGAGCTGCTAGAATGTTTGAAGAGCAGAGTTGACCTCGAAGATAAACTTGACTTCAACAAACAGTTACCTGAAGCCTTGACCAATCAATCATAATTAGCCCTTGCTTGCATCGAATTCCAGGTTAAGAGTCAGTAGATGAGCTCTACTCGGACTGTTGGAACGTTTGGAGAAGCGTGACCTTGTCTAGTCAAATTGTGGGTCAACTGAAACTTAGCAATCCGCCAAAAGTAGCTCTTGTTCACATGTATTTCCTCCTATTTTGGTCTGCCTGTTCGTGTCTATTTTATGCGGACTTCTATTTTCTGTCCCTTTAGCCTTTATTATTTCCCTTAGATTTTTCTGTTGACTCCCTTGGTTTGTTTTCCTGCTATGCTTTTTGTTTTCAAATTTCCCGAAGGAATGCTTTGGACAAAAAGTCTGAATGAATTCCTTCGGATTTTTTGTCCGAAGGATATCTTCCTACAAAATTTCTTCCCTTGCTTTATTTTAATTTCGTGCTTTTTGGTTTCAAATATCCTGTGGACAAAAAGTCTGCGGGATTTGTTCCTTTGCTTTCAAAAAAAAACAGCCCTTCGGGCTTTTTGTTATGATCCTTTCCTGAAGGGCATGTGCCCTTCGGGCTTTTTGTAAAGCCTTTAAAATTCGCGAGATGGACCTTCTCGAAGGGCACTTACCCTTCGGGTTTTTTGCAAACGGCTCTCCCAAAGTTGACTGTACCTTCTCGAAGGGTACCCTACCCTTCGGGTTTTTTGTCAATGACCCTTCCGAAGGGTACCTTGCCCTTCGGGTTTTGCAACTTCCCGGACTTTGGTCCTTTAAACTTTCCCGAAGGTTACATACCCTTCGGGAATTTTGATTTTGTCCCTTAGGCCTTTGAAATGTACCTTCTTGAAGGGCACCCTACCCTTCGGGATTTTTGTTGAGTCCTTCGAAGTGAATTCCCCGTGTTTTGATCCTTCTCGAAGGGTACCTACCCTTTGGGAATCCTGAAATGTACCTTCTCGAAGGGCACTTGCCCTTCAAGATTTTTGTTTTTGTCCCTTGTGTTGTCCTCCGAAGGAATTCCTTCAGACAAAATGTCCAAAGGAATCCTTCAGACTTTTTGTAGAGAGCTGTTACTTTTCCGTGGACAAAATGTCTGCGGGAATTGTATTCTTCCTTTTCTCGGACTTCCTCCTACCTGCGACTGCCTCAGACAATCTAGGGGCCTTAGCTTCGGACTTTCCATGACGTGAGACTTCTAAAAGAGAGAAGTCGTGCACCTCCCAAAACCCGATTTGATCCAACAAGAGTAAGTCGGGTTCGGAAAACCCACTTACTCTTGTAAAACACTTGGAAGTAAAGCACAACTGAAAACCCGATAAGCACTAGGAAGAGCAATTCGGACCTGGGAAACTCAATTGTTGTTACTGCTGAAGCCGCATAAGTAAAGAATTTTGCAAACCCTGATTAGCATTGTCAAGAGTAATTCTTTCCGTCATTCAAGCATAAATAGATTTTTGTGGAGAAGAAGAGGAGATTGAATTTGCCATCATTTTTTGATGAAGCAACAATAGTAAGGTGGAAGATTGTTTCAGTGGAGGCTAGTGCCTCAGAACAAAGAGATTGGTGTCTCTTGCTAAGTTGGTGCTTGGCAGTGGGGATTGGTGTCTCCAAGTAGTTTGGTGCCTATGGAATATTGTAAAAGGATTATTATTTTACAATTGGATTTGGATGGTAGATCCAAGCAACTTTGCTTTGTGGTTTTTCCCGAGAGAGGGTTTTCCACATAAATATTTTGTTGCTTAATTATTAGATCTTGTGTGAATGCTTTATTTGTGAACATTAATTTCTGAAAATTAAAGTTTTATTATACATTGATTCACCCCCCTAGTGTATCGTGTGCTTAACAAAAAGTAGCTTATAATTGGAAGAAATTCTATAGGGTTCTTGGAGGATATTGTCTCCTTATTTGATGGAAGTTCCCATATGGTTGATCTTGGAACTTCTCCATCACTTTAGTTCATTGATGATCCACCTCTTGTGGATTCTCATGCTTTTAATGTTATGAGGTTAAATGTTTTAATCCCTCCTCTTTTGATGGGCATTCCTATTCTGAATGATTCACGTCCTTTTTGGCTCTCTTTCTTAAGTGATGATGCTTCCAACAGTTGTGCACCATGTCACTGAGTTCTCTTTGCAACATTTCAGTAGTGGACTAGTTTTGGAGATCTTGTTTCTTCCTTCCTATCTAGTCTTGGACCGGGAGGACTTTCAGCAAACAATTTCAGCTCTTCTTGCAAAGGACTGGTACATTGTTTGATATAAATGGACCTTCAGCATTCAAGCAGAGGTCATCTTCATCAACCTTCTTTAGCTTTTGGATCACTTTCTTTCATGGCCTTGTTGCCGAAACCCATATCAGAGGTTCTAGCCTCTTTTTTTTGACACTCCCTGAGTTGCACTTAAAGGGGTGTTGTAGTTAGTTATGCACCTATTGTTAAGTTTAGTTAGGTCGGTTTTATATTCCTAAGTTGGAAGATACAAATACAAGGTGAAGATCGCAATTGAAGACACGCTGAATTGTGATAATTTGTTCTTTATGCTTGAAAAAACTATTGGGATGTATGCCCAATAGAAGTTCGCTACTTTGGTGTTGATCAATTTAAAAAAGGTGTCTTTTGACACTACCTTTACTAAGAAGATTTTGTTCTTGCCCTAGAAGTGGGCTGATTTACTTTGAGGAGTTCATGTGAAGTTTTGTGAGGGTTTTGAGGTTCAATTCTTACATGTTAACCTTGCTAAATATTTATCCTATTTTTTCAAGTGGAGCGAACCACTTTGGAAGCTTGGATCAAGGGTTTGGAGGCCTCTTTTGGTCTATTTTATGCAAATTAAATATTCTGATTTTATTTGCTAATTTTTTGCATGTTGATGTGAGGTATTGGACGAGTTTCATGAAGGGTTTGAAGCCCTAAATCCATAGAAAATTAAATAATAATTTCAGAATTATTATTTAATTATTTTGACAGGTTTTTGAAGACTTTTTCACTTGCGAAAGGCAAGATCTCACTCTCCTATTTTTCTGCTAATTTTCCTGCACTTGGCAACTAGGGCGATTGGCTTGGAGAGTCATTTTTGGCCATTTCTATGCCCAAAAAGGTTCTTCGTATTTTTTGGGCACTTTTGGTGATTTTTGGTGAGGGTTTGAAGTGGAAAAACATTCAGGAAACAACGGTATTTTTGGAATTAAATCAGAATTTTCAGCCATCAAAAAGTGGGATTTGAGCTTCACAAATTTGGCAAAAAAGGTACTTGTTTCGTGCATTTAAATTTTTGATTATTTTTGCAAGTTTTTTAGTTGATTTGGTGACAAGTTATTGGTTGTAATTCATCTATAAAACCCTACTATTGCGGTGTCTAGGGTTTTTAGGGTTTGACAAGGGTTTTTGGACTTATTTTGCAAACTAGGGTTTGCTAATTGCATTTTTAAAGTGTGGAATTTAGGGGAAAACCCCTTTTGAATGAAATCGTCCTATTTGGGGACATTACACAAAGCATTGAGTGCATTGTTATTGCTTGTTGGTCTATAATGTTGTTGGTTGTGATATGTCTCTAGAAGGCTGCTTTTCTTTGCAAACAATGTCTTCTCCTTAGGGATTCGGGTAGTTAAGTACAATCTTGTTTTGATTGATGAGATCTTGAATCTTGTTTCGTAAAGCAATGCATCTATTAGTTCGATGGCCTCTAATTGTATGGTAAGAACAAAATAACTTTGTGTTGTAAGATCTTTGCCTATATCTCTGATTAATTTCATCAATAGGTGGTTACTCAATCAAATTTTAGTCCAATAAGCTCTTTAGCATGTTGTATCGATTATTGTAGAACTTTTTTGGCTGGCTTGAGATAGGTCTCATTGTGTGCATTGTCTCTTGCTTAACCCAATCAGTAGATGTGTTCATGATAGGTGTGCATGGGCGTTGGAAATGTTTGATTCCTTAAGAGGTGATGTATGGACCTTAGGTTTGTTTAACCATTCTTTAGCAAGGTTGGTAGCCATATTAGCAAAATAAGTGAATGATTTGCAAGTTGTTCCAAGTAACTTATCCTTGATAGGCACTTCGACACAATTAGTAAAGAGATTTTCTATTTAAAGATCATGTGGCTGATAGATCAAAGAGCACATATAAAAACAAAATATAAAGATGTAATCGCACATATTCTTCTTGGGATCTTGCTTAAGATATTGAAGAGACTCACATGTGGCTCTAGGTCCATTATTGGTGATATATTAGTCTAGGAAAAGCTTCTTGTAAGCGTTGAAATGAATTTAAGGACCCACTAGATAAAACATAGAAAAAAAACTAAGGTCTCACCAATCAAAATGTTAGGAAACAACTTAAGTATGATCAAGCCACGATCCTCATAGTATTCTATAGAAAGAAATATTGCATGAAGGTGTTGTTGTCAACCTAGAGCTGTGCCCTGATTCGAGGACGTGCGCGAAACTGCCAGTCCTCTATCCGGCTGAAACAATGGGATCTTCTCACGAGGGTGGGTGCCTCAATAGTGAGAAGAACCTCCAGAGAAGGCTGGTTCCTGTATGATGTATCAATGACGATTCCTACTCTACGCTGCTGACTACCGTGGAAAAGGGAGAAAGAAAACTTAAAGGGGAAATCCTACTTAAAAGGGGGTGATACACCAGAATTATGATCCTACTCAGCTTGGAACCTTGAAGACTGAACGAACAAGAGAGAAAGAAGACCTTAGACTTCAAATCAATCACTTGTGCATAAGTATTTCATGCAGAGGTTCGATCCAATAACTAGACCCTGAGGGAAAACGATGGAGAGAGGTCAGATACAAGACACTTTGCAGCCACCTAACATCCACTTACAATTTCAGCAAAAGACAATAAAGAACACTTTAACATGACTTGTACAAGGATAATATAGCAACTAGGTATGAAACAAAATTTGGGAAGGGAGAGAACTCTACCACTTATGCAAATTGCTGAAGAAATATACACTATGCCAATGCTTGAAATTTGAAAGTACAGTCCTATTGATCGAAGAGGTTACACAACTCACTAATGACGGAGTGTGGTCTAACCAAGAGAGATTGGATCCTTTTTAATCAAGGTTGAAAGCCATTATATAGAAAATTACAAGAGGCCAAAGATAGGCGTATAAGCTTGAAGAGAAAGATTCACTTTGGTTAACTCAAGGCTTTACTTGGCCTTTCAATAAAATATATTTTTCTCTTTGTCCTTGCATGAAGCTTCTTCGCTTGATGAAGCGAAGTTATCTTTGTCATGAACCGTCCACCTCTTTTTTGCATGGAAATCCACGCAGATGTCAATTTTTTGAACTCCATGTGAGTTGCTTGATTGCCGAGTTGTAGTGTTTGAAAGCTGAGTTAAACGAAGAGATCATGTTGAGTTGGACTTTCGGATGCATAAGTTGGCTGGAGATGAATTGGACTTCAGCAGCCAGTCAACTGAAGCTTTGACCGTAGTTTGAAAATAGCCCTTGCTTGCATGCATTTTGTCCAATTTTGATCTTCTGTTCTTGTCTATTTCTGGCGGGTATTCTTTATTCGGATGTATTAGTCTAATTATACCCGGTTCATATTTTCTTGTAGAATTCTAGCTTTATCTTGTTCCAATGGTTACTTCCTGCAGGCAAAATTTGACGGCTTGCGGGACGTCACCCTTAGTTTTCTTATTCCCTTTGGATTTATCTGCTTGGCAATTTCCTTTACTCTTATTTGTTCGGGCTTTTTTCCCCCGGTCTTTTGCTTTGTCGGCCTTTTGTATTGAATGCTAATTCATATTCTCGCGGACTTCTTTTGATTGTCTTTGCCTCTTTGCCGCGGGTTTATTTTCCTTGGGGCTATTTGACCAAATTTCTTCGGACTTTTTTGTCCGAAGGAATTCCTTCGGACAAGAAGTCCGAAGGTTCCCTTCACTTTATTTCTTGCGGCCTTTTTGATTTGTCTAAGCCTCCGTGGACACTTCCGAATTTCTTCGGACTTTTTGTTCGAAGGAATTCCTTCGGACAAAAAGTCCGAAGAAATTCATTCCTTCTCTTGTCTTGGCTTTTTTGCAACTTTTTGACTTTTCTCGGGATTTCTTCTCTGTGTAAGTCATTTCCGAATTCCTTCAGGCAAAAAGTCCGAAGGATTCCAATTGTTTTGTCTTTGCTTTTTGAAATGTCCTTTGGTCTTCTCTTAATTTTCTGTCTTAAGCCATTTCCGAATTCCTTCGGACAAAAAGTCCGAAGGATTCTTTCCGTTGCCTTTCCCCCCGAAATGTGCCCTTCGGGATTTCAAACATGCCCTTCCGCCAACCAAGTGCCCTCCGCCAGTGCCCTTCGGAAAAATTGGAGGGCCCTTGGGCTTTTTGCAAAGGTCTGTGAATTTGGTCTTTCTCCTGCCCAAAGGGTAGGTGCCCTTTGGAATTGTTGTAAATGATCCTTCCGAAGGGTAGGTGCCCTTTGAAATTCTTGAAATGGACTTTTCCGAATTAATCCTTTACTTTTCTTTCCTTGCCTTTTGAAACTTTTCCGAAATTACCTGATTGAGTCCATAGAATTTTTTTTGATTGAGTCCGTAGAAATTCTGATTGCCTGAGTCCGTAGAAATTCTGATTGAGTCCGTAGAAATTCCCTGATTGAGTCCGTAGAAAATTCCCTGCTTAAGTCCATAGAAATTCTGATTGAGTCTATAGAAAATTGCCTATTTTGGTCAAAGAAAACCATGTATCCTTCCTTCCTTGGCTAGAGACGAGAACTTTCCAAGTGGCAAGAGAAAATCTGATTTGTGGAAGATTTGTCAATAGGGGTGCCCAGGGTTTCAATGACCATCAAATAATTGGAAGTTTGGAATGATCAAGCCACATGGAAGAAGCATATCAAGCACATTCTTTGGAATAGGATTGGAAGGTACAATGTTGTCCATAAGTGTAGCATGGGAAGTTTCTAGATTAAGGGAAGTAATACACACTTGTATTTGTAAATCACCTGTAATATGTATCATACCCACTAGGTCATATGTATGAATGGTGGAACTCTTAGTAGGTTCCTTCAAAGGTTGAGCTTTAGCTTTAATAGTAGCCATAGGAACACTATATGTTATGGGATTATGAGTCAAACACTCATCACAAAGCATAGCAAAAGAAGGAATATGATAACAAGCTCTAGGAATGTGTGCATGATAAACATTTGTATTCTTTACTTTCTAAGCCATATTTATCATTTCATCAACAAGATTGGGATTTGCAAGAAAATCCGCTCTAAGAAATTGCAAAATACATTGATTAATCCTTTCATCATTTGAAACATTCACATTTTGTAATTTATCGTCCAATAAAGAAATAACATTCAAATCTATTTTGCTAGGGTACACACAACTTAGATATAAATCTGAAGTCAATTGAAAGCTAGGGTTTGAGTTATAAATATATCATAATTCTGCTCAAACTCAAAATATATGCGATGAAACCCAAGGGGGAAATATCAAAAGATATAGGTGTTTGAAGAACGGAGTGGTTCACAAAAATGTTTTACCAAAATGCGACACTAGGGTATAATGACACTAAATAAATGGTCTAAAACAGTTAATCATATCTACTCTAGAGGCTAATAATAGTAAAAATGTGTAATTGAAATTGATATGACAAACAATGGAAAATATAAAAAGCAAAAGGGATGAACCACCACATTGACATATTTTTAATATTCTAGAAGTGCACCCCTAGAATAGAAAGAATGGATGAGCTCTTTGTAAAATCTGGGTCATACATTATACAAGGATAGATTCAACACGCATCGTTTGACTGATGAATCTACCTTGGATAGATTTGGTGTTGGACCTTTATGATTGACAAATGTGTCTCTGAGCAACGAATCTAGTATTCTGAATTTTTTGTGTAGGTTTGTCTCTTGATGCTGTATAGTCTTGTAGTTGTGCTTCTTTGAATTGGCTGGGCAAAATGTTTTATTTGATCTTCTTGACCTATTTGCCACAAAATGATTGCAAAAGAGAAGGAAAGAATATTTCATGTCTCCCTTTTTGGCTTAGGCATGAACAAGACCTTTAGCCTAGTTCTTTTGGTGCTTTCCCTAGGCTAAGGGAAGAAAGGGAAACATTGGTTCTATTTTTAAGTTATAATAAGATACCTTTTTTTATATATATTTTTATATTATATCTTAAAAGGTAACTTGTGAGAAAGGGTTAGCTTAACCCTTAATGAAGGAAAAGGGGAAAGATCTTTTAAAACCACCTCAACCCTCCCTCCAAGTGGAGCGCCCCTTTTTAGAGGAGTATTTGTGGAGAATATAGCGTAAAGGGTGATATGATAATCATTTGAAGGGTTACCATGAAATTATGATATTTGATTTTGAGGCTAAAGCACATAACGCTTGGCTAGGTGACTTGAAGACGAAAACCTTCAAGGACACAAGGGTTTGGGGATGAAAACCTCCACTCCTATTCAGGGCAGCACTGCTTTTAGGTATTGTAATTGCATTTCAGTTTTAGTGATTCGGTGATTTGACCCTCTCCTAGGGTGGTAACTTGCTTTGGCAAGTGTGGTTGTGTGTTGAGGTTGTGTGGCTTGTTATTGGAAGCCATTTACAGGTTTTTGGAGAGATCTAAAGGTGGCGACTTGGCCACTTATGTTGAAGACCTCGTTAAGGGTTGCACTACAAGGGAATAACCTTCTCGTAGGGTTTGTGAATTTATTGCCAAATTATTCCAACTAGGGCAAATTGGTTTGGAATTGAAAATTTAGGGTTTGGAGGGCTATTTTGTGCTCAAATAATATTTTGAATTTTCTATATTATTCTTGAATTTATTTTTTATTTTTGTGAGGGTTTTGGGGGACAATTGGACCTCAAATATATTCAAAAAATTCATCATAAATTCTGCATATTTATTTAGTCATTTTGGTGCAATTTATGAAAGTTCCATGAAGTGTTGTTGCATGATAAGTCAACCATAAAATAAATTAAAGATTTTAGATTGGGATGCCTGGGGTTTGAGGGCAATTTCATATTTTTGAAGGGCAAAACTTGTTTGTTAAATACTCCAATTGGTGTGTTGGGTTTATCTTAATTTTGTGCCATTTTTGAAGGGTTCAATCTAGCTACGGTTTGCTGTTGGAAAAATTAGAAAATTGATTTTCATCTAGGGTTTGCAGTAAATTTTAGAATTCAGAAAGCATCTAGAAAAGAGGACATTTTAGTGGTATCAGAGCCAATTTTTGGCCAATTGTGGGACAAGGGATTCATGTCAAACAACACAGAACAGATGAAGTAATGAATGAATTCCTTTAAATAGTGGACATGAAAGGGGACCAGCCCCTTAAAATGGAGGAACACCCTGTTGACAAATTTTCCCCCACAGGGCAAATTGTCACCATTACCATTCGAAACTTCGTTCACCATGACCATTTGCCTTGAAAACTAGGTCTTAACCCTTGAGAAATCGAGGAATATCCACTTTTTGTGCAAGTACAGGGGTATTCCCATCAGGGAATGATCATTTCTAGCACTTATAGAGCAATTCGGGTTTACCAGGGTGCATGTCTTATTACCTTTTATAAGCTGAAGCAGTTGATAAGCCTAATTGGATCTACAAATGCAAATCGGGTTTGTGCATCAACATGACTTATTACTTTTATGAGTAAGAGCGTTGTCAAAACCCAAATTGGTCTATTGAAGTAATCAGGCTTACGGGATGTCATTACTTATAAGTTTTATAAGTAGTTAGCATTTAAAACCCCGAAGTTGAAGCTCTTGCGAAATACGAAAGGGTCTTTTACGTGTGGATCGGGTTTTGTGAGGTAGTTGTCTTATAAAGTTTTTAAGTAATGGAGCTTGTAAAGCCCAAAAAGGTCTTGGGCATTTCGAAGGGCAGGTGATTTCTTTCAGAGGGCTTTTTCATTGGCAAGGTGGACTTTTCAAAAGTTCCGAAGGGTTATTAACAAAAACCCTGAAAGGTACGTGCCCTTGTGGGGGGCACTTATGCAGCGAGGGGGCCTTTACAATTCTTCCGAAAGGCATTTTTTAAGAAGTGACTTTGTAAAGGGCATCTGGGCGTTGTGTAGGGACGTTTACAATTTCTCCGAAGGGTATGTGCCCTTGCGGGGGACACTTCAAGCACGAAGACCTTGGCAAAAGTTCCGAAGGATAGGAAGCAGAAGCCCTTGTGGAGGGAACTTGGTTGGTGGCAGGACCCTTTCAAAAGTTTCGAAAGGTACTTTTGAGGACGAATAGCCCTTGCGGAGGGCACTTTGCAACGAAGTGGATGTTTTCCATTCTTTCAAAGGGCACTTCTGGAAGATCCTTATCCTTGTGGAAGGCACCCAGGTGACTAAAAGGACCAAATCAAGAAGCATGAAGGGCATTTTTGGCAAGCAGAAGCCCTTGCGGAGGGCACCTTTATAGTGTCAGGGACATTTCGAAAATTCCTGAAGGGCAAATGCCCTTCGGGGAAAGATAGCCAAAGGAGATGAATTCCTTTGGACAAAAATTCTGAAGGAATTCGGACGGAACAAAAAGCTCGAAGGACGAATGAATGCCATAAACAAAAGCAAGAAACAAAGCTCGAAGCTCGGGTAAGAGCGTAAGCAAAGGCCAAAAAAGAGAAGAAAATGCCAAGCCCGGGGAAGAGAAGAGACAGAGAGTCCTTCGGACAATTCGTCCGAAGGATGAAAACCAAAAGCTCGAGAGCCAAAAACCTGACAGTAACCAGACAAGACAAGACCCGGCAGAAATAAATAGAAACACAGAAAAATATAAACACAGAGGACTGACCAAAATAAAGCCCGAATCCCGAATTAAATCAAAACACAAGAAAAGCTAGAGAAAACACAAAGTGAACTGAGCATGATCAATAGCATGAACAGAGACGTAAGCACAAACATGACTGAACCAGAATTGAACAAGAAGACAAAGGCAAAAATAGAGGCATGAGCAAAGACTGAAGCAGAACTGAACATGGACATAAGCATGAACAGTGAATAAAACAAACACAAAATAAAGACAAAGGCAGGATGAACAAAGATCATGCACAGACTAATGTGAGTGACTCCAACGAAGTGAACACGTTTAAGAAAACAAGCATGCTTCAGTTCTGAAAATAGAGTTGTCTTGCATGATGAACGGGCAAAGTGGTGAACATTTCAAACAGCGAGAAGTTTCATGCACATGAAGGAGCTTCCACAAGAGGACATGGTCCATTTCCAGCACTTCACATGTAGAGACAAATCCATTTTTGACTTGCTACAACTGTAGTTATTTTCATTTTTAGTTCTCTTCTATTTTCTACTCTTTTCTTGTAAATTATGCTATTTAAGCAGGGTTTTAGCCTATCCCTCTCATCCATCCCTCTCTTGGTAAGACCAGACTCTGCGATTGGTGAGTTGTGTAACCTCTTAATCAATAGAAAGATTGTACTTTCAGATTTCAAGTGCTGACATAGTGTACATTCATTCAACAATTTGCATATGTGGTAGATTTCTCTCCTTTCCCAAATTCTGATTCGTACCTAGTTGCTAGCTTATCATGTTATGTAGGTCATGTTCAGTGTTTTATGTCTTTTGTTGAAGCTGTAAGTGGATGTTAGGTGGCTGCAAAGTGTCTTGTATCAGACCTCTCCATAGTTTTCCCTCACGTTTTTGTCATTGGATCGAACCTTCTCATGAAATACTTATACATAGTGATCAATTGAAATCAAAGGTTTTCCTTTTCCTTTGTTCAGTGTTCAAGGTTCCAAGTAGGGTGGATCAACATTCTGGTGTATCATCGTCATTAGGTAGGATTTCTTTTCAAGATCTTTCTTCCCTTTTCCTTAGACAGTTTGTAGCGTAGAAGTTGAGATCCTCATTGATACATCTTACGGGAACTAGCCTTCTCTGGAGGTTCTTCTCACCATTGAGGCACCCACCCTCGTGAGAAGATCCCATTGTTTCAATTGGAGAGAAGATTAGCCATTTCAGCATGTCTTCGATTCAGGGTGCAACTCCATGTTGACAACACAACCCTCTATTCGTTGAGATTTGATGGATTATTATGATGAATACATAGCACATAAACACCAACTGAAGAGCTTAATGAGCTTCAATGAGTTTCTAACATGGAAGCAAGGTAAAGGGGTGAAAGATCCCTGATGGATCTCTTCCGCTGATCTGCTGTAATTTTGTATTTTTAAATTGGGGCTGTATTACTGCAAAACCCTCACAATCTAAAATAAACCCCTGAATGTCTGCTGAACCCTGTCACAATCCCTGTGCCTACCAAAAGAAACACTGAGCAATCTCCAGATGCTACTGAACAATCAACAACCACTGAATTGGGGGCTACGTCCCAAACAGGCAAGCACTGGGGTTTGGCATCCCAAATGCTAGAAGCTCTTCCAGAGCCAAAGTGCAAATCCCAAGATAAAAATTGTCAAGAATGAATCATAATCTTGTTTTGACCTCCTTATAACCCTTTCCAATTAGCTCGAACCCTAAAAGCAAACCCATGTGGCGTTTAAGTTATAACATGTTATATTTCCCTTTTTAAGTGGTCAAGTACATAGAAATTGACCCTTTTTCCACATAAAGAGAGATCCGTCCACCAAAAGGATCTGAGTCAAGAGAGAAATATTTAGAAAAGTCCAAGACCTTTCCAACGAGCTATTACACCATGGGATACGCATCCAGATGAGGCCAAAAACCCCTTATTACTTCAAAATGGCTATAAACTTAGCCTTATTTAATTAAAAGACGGAAACTTAGGAAATATTAAAAATACAACCCAAATAGCGTCAAAATGTACCAATGACACCAGAAACCAGAAAGTCACCTTGCCACCTGTCTGTGACTAAAGTTAGAAAGCAAGGATTCACTGGCAGTCTCATCCCTAAAATCTAGGGATGCTCCTAGAAACTAGGAAACAAACCCTAATCCTCTGAAACTGAACTCAAGGAATAATCTCATGGAGACCCACCCCTGGGTATGATCATATCCTCCTAAAATGTAGGGGTAACCCCCATAAATTTAGGAACTGCCTCCTAAAAAATAGGAACGTCTTCAAACTGATCAGCGACGGTCAGAACACCAAGTCCCCAACACTGTATAGCCATATTGGGTCTCTATCGAACAATGTCAACCTACAAGACCCCATAATAAGCTGACTCACATGTCTCTGCTAAACTGAGCTAAAGAGGGGACATGACAAGGGGGATCCAAGAAAGGAAGGAACAACCCAGAAGATATGCAAGATGACTTAGGGAAGATTGTTCTTCCTACTTTTGATGGGGATCCAATCATGTTGGTGAGGGCATGGGTAGACAAGGTAAACACATACCTTGATTTGCACACTAGGGGAGAAAAAGAAGCTTTAACCTTTGTTATAAAGCGTTTGGAAGCAACTGCCCATGATTGGTGGCATGTGGGAATGAAAACACAAAGACATGACTTCATTAAAACATATGAGGAATTCGGTGAAAGGCTCATTAAACGGTTTGATGAGAAGAAGATGGAACCTCCAGAATCAGCAATTTTAATGACACCTAAGGGGGACTTTCAATTGTGTAAAGGGCAGCCAAGAAAACATTCAACTAAGCAACAAATTTCAAAGAGTTCGGGGCAGCCAAGGCCTAGTTTTTAGTTGTACAAGAGGCAGCCAACACATGAATTTGTTGGGGCCTAAAAAATCGGAAGTTTCAGGAAAGCCAAAAGCAAATTTTCAGTTATATAAGGGGCAACCAACACGCAAATTCTGAGCAATGAAAATCAGTGAATTTAGAGCCACCTTTGACAACTTTCCAACTAATTTTGAGCCCAATCAATTCAAAAATTTCTGAGTTGAATGAAGAAAATTCTGAGTTGTATAAGGTTGAGTTTGATGGGCAGCCAAGTATTGAATCTTCTAAAATGCATAAATCAAAAAATTTGGGGTAGCCAATGACTGATTTTTCTGAGCCACAAGAACCAAAAAGTCAGGGGCAGCCAAGTGAGGGTTTTCAGCAAGTTATGAAGCAACCAGTGGGGTTGCAAATGGTAGGCACTAAGATGGAAGTATTATAAAAATCAGAACTTCCAAAGGTGAAGCAAGGAGAAGTTGTTCAACAACTTCATGAGCAACCAAAAGATCCATAAGAAAGTTTGAATATGGATAAGGAAGCCATAATGGAATGTAATGTCATGAAAGGATTTTTTTATATTGTTTCTTATCATAGATCATTTTCTTTGTCTAATATCATATTTCAATAGGAAGCTTGGAGGAAACAAATGTTGTTAACTCTTGAAAAGGAGGCGCAAGTCCTAACAAGGATGGACAAGGCAAAGGGATCACTTGAAGGGGTGATGCCTAATAAAAAGGGGGAACACTTTAAGGCAATGGTTGCTAAAGTTGATTTGCCTACAATCAAGTATGCAATGGAAGCAACAAAATCGGAAGTGGCAAATGTTGATATTGATGTTGCCAACAACTAGAAAGAAATGAAGAGCTCTAATTGGAGAAGGGAATTCTCCCATGTAAATTTAAGGATTGAGCATGACAATTTTCTAACATGGTTGTGGGATCTAGGTGAGCCCTACAAACATGATTTTGTTATCATTTTATGCTGTGAAACAAAGAACAAAGCTTGGACCATCATGGAAAGGCGTATAAGCAAGAAGTATCATGATCCAAGGATCAAAAGAAGGATTGTAAGTAGCACATTAACTGTTGCTTCCCCCATTTTCAGTTTGCTTTCCATCAAGTTTCTTGTTGCCATGGTGAGTATTGGACCTTAAAAGGTGTGTCTCTTACACCTCAACACCATGGGAGTGGTCACACATGTATGAGTGGATTTCCAACCACTATCAGGGGAAGATTGTAGAGGGAAATAACTTGATACAACCATGTCAAGAATGACATGACCATATCTTTTAAAATCTGGGTGAACGAGAGTTGCAAGGAAGAATCAAGGCATCAAGGAGGGATGCACTACATGTTCATAGAGCTTGATAAGATGCTCAACAAGGTGTTATTAAACACCCTTGTTTTTATTAATGTGTTTGTTCTATGAGTAGGTTCAATAGGGGAGCTAGTTGCAATGACCATAAAGAGTGCAAAGAATGTTAGATATGAGCAACCAATTGGGCATGGTAGAAACCACCCAACTTCATGTTTGGAAAGCTTGGTGAATTTAAAAAATGATGAAGGTTAAAGAGTAGAAAGAGGTAGGCAATCTCAGCTAAGGAAATGTTGTCAACCTGGAGTTGCACTCTGATCGAAGACGTGCTGAAATGGTTAATCCTTGCTCTAATTGAAACAATGGGATCTTCTCACGAGGGTGAGTGCCTCAATGGTGAGAAGAACCTTCAGAAGAGGCTGGTTCCTGTAAGATGTATCTATGAGGATTTCAACTTCTACGCTAAAGAACTTGAAAGGAAATCATAACT
The DNA here is from genome assembly GCA_037957365.1 of Torreya grandis. NCBI lineage: Eukaryota > Viridiplantae > Streptophyta > Pinopsida > Cupressales > Taxaceae > Torreya > Torreya grandis. The sequence goes on along the minus strand of JARHVA010001116.1, from coordinate 1,502,390 downwards.
AAAATGGTGATACACCTAATTTGCTTGATCCACTCAAATCAAGCTTCTGAGAACACTGATTCAGAGAAGGACGAGGCAAAACTTCAACTCCAATTGATCAATACACATAAGTATTTCATGAAAAAGTTTTGTTTAATGATCTAAGCTTGAGAGAAACATAGAAATAGGCCTGATGAAAGGCATTAAACAACCACTAATATCCATTGTAAACTCAACAAAAGACATTCAAACATAGAACGTGACCTGCGTAAATGCCCAGCTAGTAACTAGGTATGAATCCAGATTTGACAAGGAAGAAAGAAAATCTATCACTTAGGCAAATCAATAACAAAAGTACACTATACTAGCTGCTGCAAATTGAAAAAACACAGTCCTCGTCTTATTTATCTTGAAAAAGGTTACAACACAATCTTTGGCAGAAGTTTTCTTGCCAAAAGAGGGATGATTTAATATAAGGCTGAAAGCCATTAATATAGAAAATTACAACAACCAAGATTGACGTAGAAAATAGAAGAAGCTAACTCTTCATTAGTCCAGGTCCAAATTGCATTGCACGAGTGTTTCAAATTTATCTTTACTTGTTTTTTGTCTTGCATGAAGAATCTTTGGCATTGAAAAATGGACGGTGGAACTATTGAAAGTCGAATCTATCTTTACATGGGAGATTACACCAAGTTTCCAAAATAGACTCCCCTTGAGTTGTTCTTGCTTGCATGAAATCGACGCCAAACTTGGACTGAGAGCTCAATTTGAAGTTGAGTTGGACCTTCGAATGCATTCTGCCAAAAATAGCCCTTGTTTGCATTACATGCTCTTTTTTTGGTCTCCCTGATCCTGTCTATTTTCTATGGACTCCTATTTTTGGATTATCTAGTTTATATTTCCTCCATTTGACTTGTTTCAACTTCCCGTGGTTTGATTCTTTCAGAATTTTGGCTTTACTATTGCCTTACTTTTCTCGGGATTCTTTGTTTCCTTTTCCCGTAGACATTGTCTGCGGGAATTTGTCTTTGACAATTTTCTCGGGTTCAATTTTCTCGAGTTTAATTTTTTCAGGACAATTTTCCCGGGTCATTTCTTTTCCATTCCTGCGGACAAAATGTCCGTGGGAATTACCCGGGCTTTTGTTTAAGTCCTCCCGAAGCCTTTACGAAGTCTTCCCTAAGGGCAAGTGCCCTTTGGGACTTGTCCTTTTGCCTCCATCCGAAGGGCAGGTGCCCTTCAGAATCTCTAAAATGGCCTTTCCCGAAGGGTACTTACCCTTCGGGACTTTTGTTTGCACCTTCCCGAAGGGCAAGTGCCCTTCGGGTTTTTTGAATTTGTACTTGTGCTGTCGCATTTGAACTTTCCCGAAGGGCAGGTGCCCTTCGAGCTTTTGCACCGATCCTTCCCGAAGGGGAAGTGCCCTTCGAGACTTTGTATCTGTCCCTTCGGCTTTTGAAACTACCCGAACTTTGGTCCTTTAAACTTTCCCGAAGGGTATGTACCCTTCGGGAATTTTGATTTTGTCCCTTCGGCCTTTGAAATGTACCTTTCCGAAGGGCACTTGCCCTTCGAGATTTTTGTTGAGTCCTTATCCGAAGTGAATTCCCTGCATTTTGATCTTTCTCGAAGGGCACCTACCCTTCGGGAATCCTGAAATGTACCTTCCCGAAGGGCAAGTGCCCTTTGGGATTTTGATTTTGTCCCTTGTGTTGTCCTCCGAAGGAATTCCTTCGGACAAAATGTCCGAAGGGAGCCTTCAGACTTTTTGTAGAGTCTTGTTACTTCCTCGGACATTTCGAGGACCTTGACTTCGGGCTTTTGACTATCTGTTACTTAACAAGAGAGAAGTCGCAAACCCCCCAAACCCGATTTGAACTTCCAAGACTAAGTCGGGTTCAGAAAATCCACTTGCTCTTATTGCTGAAGCCACATAAGTAAACCATAATTGAAAACCCAATTTGCACCATCAAGAGCAATTCGGACCCAGGAAACCAAACTGCTTCTACTGCTGAAACTTTTGGGAAGTAAAGCACCTTGCAAAACCCGATTTGCACTATCAAGAGTAATTCGGGTTTTCCAACCCGGATTACTTCTGCTGAGGGATTTCAACTACTGATTACTCATAAAGTGAACTAAGTTATGTCTCTTGTAAAACCCAAAGACTTCTCCTTCCAAAAACACGAAGTCTTCTATTGTGTAAAACCCGAAGTCTTGCTTGAATGCACACCCTCGCACACTTAGGCAAAATTTTGGTATGTAGGCCAAAATATGGCCAACAAGAAACACTCAGAAAATTATGAAAATCTTGGCATATTACAGCCCTACACAAATTCTGGAAATACATGTGCCAAATCTGATTTTTGTGCTCAGAATTTTTGGAGTTAGTAAATAAAATACAGCTGCCTATTGAGGACATAAACTTGGATTTTGTGAGCATATTACACCTCTTAATGAATTCTGGGAATGCTCATGATTTGGGGCACTTCTTGCTTAGCAAAGGTTGGGAAAGCACATATAAGGTGCAACACTCTTTCGTGAATGAATTTGAATGTTTGTTGGACTTATTTTATGATGCATGCATGCTTGAAAATGTTGACTATTGACAATTTTGCCTCCCACAGGGCAAATTTTCACCCCTACTATTCAGAACTTTGCTATGGTGTGAAGTTTGTCTTGTGAATCAGTTTTGAGGTTCTTAAATGAGCAATTACAGCCACCCAAGTGGCCATCTACAGCTAGGTGAATTTTAGTCATTCAGAGGTTTCCAAGGAGCTTGCTTGATTACAACCAAATGTGCAATTACAGCCAAGACATACAAGCTATAAGTTTATTTATTTTGTCTTCCCAAGGATTTTTTTGGGCTATAAGAGGTGGACTATTTCTTCGAGCATTTTGTTCGAGAGAAAGAGCTCTTAAAGGATTGTGTAAAACTCTGAAAAAATGACTAAGTGGCAGTCGTTCAAAGCTTATTTTTTTTCGGATTTTTTGTCCAAAAGAAAAAGGGAAAAGCACAGTTGAGAAGACCCGAAGGACACCTACCCTTCGGGAAGGTCCAATTCAAGAGTCCCGAAGGGTATGTACCCTTCAGGTTGGTTCATTTTATGGTTTTCAAGTCAAGACAATTCATTCACAGGACAATTTCAAAACGCCAGAAGGGCACTTTTGAAGGCAGACTTACCCTTGCGGAGGACATCCGGCCGTTGTGTAGAGACTTTTACAATTTCCCTGAAGGGTATGTGCCCTTGCGGGGGACACTTCAGGCATGAAGAAGACCTTGGCAAAAGTTCCGAAAGGCACTTTTGAGGACGAATAGCCCTTGCGGAGGGCACCAAAACCAAAGACAGGACCAAATCAAAAAGCCCAAAGGGCATTTTTGGGAAGCAGAAGCCCTTGTGGAGGGCACCTTCATAAAAGCAAAGGACACTTCAAATAGAAAAGAATTTCCTTCAGACTTTTTGTCCGAAGGAATTCAAGGAAAAGGTCCGACGGAGGATACACCCGGGGAAAACCCCATAAAAAATAAAAACAAAGGCAAAGAAGGAAATGAGAAAATTTAAGGAAATCCTTCGGGATAATTGTCAAACAGGAAATCCATGGGAATATGAAGTCAACAAAAGTCCGAAGAAAACCAAAGGACAAGACATAAGAGCCTAAAAGAATAAATTCGGGAAAATTAGCAAGGAAACGAAAAGTCCGAAGGAATTCGGGAGGACAAAAAGCCCGATAGAAAAGACAATGGCGTAAGCTAAGGCCAAAAAAGAGAAAAGGAAATGCCAAGCCTGGGAAAGAGAAGAGACAGAGAGTCCTTTGGACAATTTGTCCAAAGGACGAAAACTAAAATAAAGCCTGAATCCCAAATTAAAGTAGAACACGGAAAAAGCCAGAGAAAACACAAATAGGACTGAGCCAGAATTGAACAAGAAGTAAAACAAACATAGAAATAGAGGCATGAGCAAACACTGAAGCAAAACTAAACATGGACATAAGCATAAACAACGAATAAAACAAACGCAGAATAAAGACAAAACCAGGATGAACAAAGATCATGCATAGACTAACGAGAGTGACTCCAACGAAGTGAACGCGTTTAAGAAAACAAGTATGCTTCAATTCGGAAAACAAAGTTGTTTCACATGATGAACGAGCAAAGCGTTGAACGTTTCAAACAGCCAAAAATTCCATGCACGCACTCTCGTTTGTCTCAAAGCTCGAAAACTTTTCGATGGTTCAAACGTAATTCTTAATTTGGCATTTGCATTGATTTCATGCAAAGGGGAGACTTTTAAACATTTCATCAGTTCGAGTGGATTTGACTACTCTTGTTTTGGAGTTGACTAGTCTTTAGGTCAAGACATCTATTCATAGATTTCATGCATCCAAAGCTTGTCTTTTTTTTCAACGCCAAGGATTCTTCATGCAAGACAGCCAGGTATAAGCAAGGAAAGACAAATTTGGAAGATTCATGCAATGCAATTTGGACTTGGGCTAGTGAAGAGTTAACTTCCTCTCCTATTTCCAACACCAATCTCTTGGCTTTTTGTAATTTTTTATATTAATGGCTTTTCAACATTGTGAAACGATTCATCTCTTGGTAAGACCAGACTCTGCCATTGGTGAGTTGTGTAATCTTTTTAATCAATAGAAGGATTGTACTTTCAGATTTCAAGTGCTGGCACAATATACATTCATTCAGCAATTTGCATACGTGGTAGATTTTTTTTTTTCCTCAAATTCTGATTCATACCTAGTTGCTAGTTCATCATGTTATGCAGGGCATGTTCAGTGTTTTATGTCTTTTGCTGAAGTTGTAAGTGGATGTTAGGTGGGTGCAAAGTGTCTTGTATCATACCTCTCTCTATCGTTTTCCCTCACATTTTTTGTCATTGGATCGAACCTTCTCATGAAATACTTATGCATAGTGATCAATTGAAAATCAAAGGTCTTCATTTTTCCTTGTTTGTTCAGTGTTCAAGGTTCCAAGTAGAGTGGATCAAACATTCTGGTGTATCATCGTCATTAGGTAGGATTTCTCCTTCAAGTTTTTTTTTCTCTTTTCCATGGTAGTCCGCAACGCAGAGTAGAGATCCTCATTGACACATCTTACAGGAACCAGCCTTCTCTAGAGGTTCTTCTCACCATTGAGGCACCCACCCTCGTGAGAAGATCCCATTGTTTCAACTGGAGAGAGGATTAACCATTTCAGTACGTCTTTGTTTCAGGGTGCAACTCCAGATTGACAACAGTTTTTGGCACGCCCGGTGGGACCACGAAAAAATTCTTTGCATAGAGTTTTTGCAGCAGTAGAGGATATTCATCTACATCTAGTTGTAGAGTTCATAGCATCATTTAGGCCATCCGTTCATGGCAAAGGTTACTACAGGATTAACAAGTAAAGGTATTCCTTTTGAATTTGTAACTTATAAAAGAGCAAGGTCTAGGAGGGCAAATCCATTTTACCTCCCCCTCATTCTATCGTTCTAAACACTGCAATCCCCACCATCCAGATGGCTATTAGAAATCAAGTGTTTGCTCCATTTAATAGGGGAAGTCCACTGAATCTAGCACAGTTAGATGACATTCTGGTATCTGTCCTCAAAAGTATTTCATTCATCTCAGAAGAAAATCAAACAACCCCTATTGAGCATATCCAGGATGTGGCTAATCTTTGTTCAGTTCATGATGTTGTTGAGGATAATGTTGCTATTAGATTGCTTGTTGCTTCTTTCAAAGGAAAAACATTACAGTGGTATAGAACCCTCCCACTAATATCCATTTCCACTTGGGATGAATTGGGTGTAGCCTTAGTCAAGAAGTTTGAAGACAAATCTGATCACTTATATTTAGTTGAGCAATTAACTGCCATTCAGAGAGCTCCTCATGAGTTCATGTCCGATTTTAATCTCAGATTCTAGAAGACATGGACCAGGATACCTGTTTTGATTAGGCCATCCCCTGAATATGCATTTCTGTATTTTTTGAAAGCTCTTAATTCTGATATTAGTGTGATGATACAGTCAATAGGTGGTACTACTTTGCCAGATGCTTATGAAGTTGCAATAAGGACAGAAAATAGTTTGATACAAGCATGCAAGCTTTCTTCAAGATCTCCAATGCTCATATTTTCAGAAATAAGTTCTATACCAGCCCTTCAAGTTCTTCAAATTCCATTTTTGGCTCTAATTCCAACACCTCAAGTTCTTATTGCAACCCCTACTAGTCAAGCTAGTGAGATAGGAGAGTTGAAAAGTTTGCTACAATCTTTTGGAAATGAAATAATACAGCGCAAGAGGCAACAATTTCAGTCAAATAAATCCTATCAACAGCAAAATCAAAACAACTATCAGTCCTTCAAAGATCAAAGGTCTCCTTATCAGGATTTTAGATAAAATAAACCATTCTATCAAGCACAAAGAGCCATAACTCCAATTAAGCCATATGCTGCTCTTGATCCGAATGCTCCTTCCGCTTCAAAAGCCATTGTTCCAACTCCATCTCAAAATAATTTGGTGCAGGATTCAGGTTGGCAGCCCTCAAATCTCAATGATGCTCAAAACGAAGCCTTGGTATCACAGAACATAACCATGCCACATATGACACAAGAAGAGTTATCTTTTCAAGGAGGTCAATATCAAGATACAGGTTTGACATCACAAGGAGTGACTCATCAAGTTCAAGAGCACCCTGATGCTATTAATGTAAATTGGCAAGTCGATGATCATGTTGCTTTTACTTAGGATGTTAAAACTAATGATTCAAGTTGTCGAGTTGCAGGTATAACCTATTGGAGGACTTAAAGAAGAGCTGTTGATGAAGCCTAAGCGGTAGAAAATACTTCAAGTGCTCCTAGTCTTGCTCAAAGTACAAAAAAGCAGTTTGTTACTCCCACAACCCAAAAAAATCAAAATATAGAGGTTAGTAAAGTGCAGCCAATACCTCCAATTCGTGAGCAGCAAGTATCTCAGAAAGTGCAATCAAAAGTTAGTGCATCTTGGTTCAGTATTGTAGATCAAATGAAGAAGTTTAACATCAACATTAGCATGTGGGATTCTCTTTCAATTCCAGGGCAAAAGGATAAGCTCATTCAAGAACTTTCAGCTCTTGAATTGTGTCTAAAATCGGTTGAGAAAGGTTTTATCTTGGCAAATTCGGATCAGCCAACTAAGCAACAGGTGCAGCAAGGAGATAAGATGTCAAAGGTGGACAAAACTGAGGTAAAATCAAAGGAAACTCCCAATTTTTTTTTTTTTTTGATAGTGGGTGATTCTTTGGTTCATAATTGTATGGTGGATAGTGGAGCTAGCAGTACAGTAATGTCCAAACAGATTGTAGACAAGCTCGACCTTGTTTATGAGCCAATTTTAAAGGGGTATTGCAGTTGGATGGTTTACCAACAAAGACAGTAGGCATTATCAAAGATTTGAAATTGACATTACATGCTTGTCTTACTGTTACTATTCAGTAAGATGTTGTAGTGGTGGACTTGCCTCCTTATTTCACTATGTGCCTTTCAAGGGACTTCACCTCAAAGATTGGGGGATATTTATCAGCTGATTGGACCTATTTACTGTTTAGAACCAAGTATGGTACAAAGGTAACAATTCATTTAGAGCCTATTGCACATTTTCTTATGGAGCCGTATACGCCAAATGTGGTCAATGCAAATTGTATCATTTCAGAGGAAATATTACAAACTAGTGATGTAGAAAAGGACTCGCCTTTGGATGGAGTTCCATATTTGTTTCTTGGTGAGTGGGCTTCTACCTTGCATGAGCATGATCCCTACAAGCTGATTGAAGGGGAAGGTCTTGGTGTGTATTGTCTTCATGAGAACGATGCACCAATTCCAGCAATGGTCAAAGAAGACGAAAGTAATGAAGGCTTGTGGCAATTGTACTTTGATGGATCAAGAAATAAGCATGGAACCGAAGTTGGAATGATGTTAATTTCTCTTACAAAACAAAGGTATTTCTCCTCTATTAAATTTCAGTTTCGCTGTTCAAACAATGTGGCTGAATATGAAGCACTAGTTCACGGTTTGCAATGGGCTAGGAAGATGAAAGTAAATTGTTTGCAAGTGTTTGGAGATAGTGAACTTGTAGTCCACCAAGTAAGAGGTTTGAATGCATGCAAGAATCTGTTGCTTAAATCTTATAGACACAGAGTTTGGGATTTACTTGAAGATTTTCAGGTTTTTAATATTTAGGCATTACCAAGAGATAGTAATAAACATGCTGATAGGTTGGCTGCTGTTGAGGCACAATTTAACATTCCTGTTGATGTAAAAAATGATATTTTTCAATCACATATAAATGCAGTTATAAGGCCTTCTGTTCCGGATAACCAAGAGAATTGGCAGGGGTTTGAAAATGACAATCAAGTTGTGAGATTTTTACAGGAAGAAGCTGATTTTTTTTTAAGAAATCAGTTGAAACACTTACAGCAGTATGGTGATCAGATTGTACAACTGAAAACGAATAGGCTATTCAAGGGATTGATCACTCTTGAAAATATTTTCAGTGAAGATGATGAGCTAAGGAAAGAGAAATCATCCTTGTCAACAAAGGAAGAGCACTATGCCAAGTAGAGAATGCAGCTGGTAAAATTTTGAAACTGGGCAAGGTATGCACTCCTCCACAAAAGAAAGCTTTCATTGATTTATGCACGAGTTTTGTTGATATATTTGCATGGTAGTATAGTGATCTCAAAGATTTGGATCCAAGTTTGGCTCAACACACCATTGAGTTAGAAGAGAAAATTAAACCAGTGAGACAAAGACAAAGGCCAATCAATCCAAAGCTTGAGCCTTTGATGAGAGCTAAGCTTCACAAGCTCATAGAACCAACTATTATATTTCCAATCAAGCACTATACTTGGGTGGCGAACCTCGTTTTAGCACGGAAAAAGAATGGTGAGATCCGTTTGTGTGTTGATTTCTGTGATTTAAATAGGGCTTCGCTTAAGGACCACTATCCATTGCCATCAATGGAACAAATTTTACAGCTTATTGCAGGTTCAGAGAGGTTTTTCTTGTTGGATGGATATATTGGTTACAATCAGATTTTGGTCAAAGAAGAGGACCAATTCAAGACAGCCTTCACGACTAAGTGGGGGACATTTGCATACAGAAAGATGTCGTTCGGTTTGTCTAATGCTGGAGCAACCTTTCAGATAGCCATGGATATGGCCTTCCAAGGCCTCCTTAACATGTTTGTGCTTGTTTATTTGGATGATATAACAATGTTTACAAAAGATGCAGAAGATCACATGGTTCATCTCAAGTAAGTTTTTGAAAGGTGTAGGCAATTTGGGATATCTCTAAATCGCAAAAAGTGTGTATTTTCAGTTCATGAAGGTAAGCTTCTTGGACATGTTTCAAAGCATGGTTTAAACATAGATTTTGAAAGGATTCAATCCATTCTTGCACTCTCCTTGCGTAAGAACAAAAAGGCTTTGCAAAGTTTCTTTGAAAAAATCAATTTTATAAGGAGATACATTTCAAATTTTGCTACTTTAGCTAAACCACTTATAGCCATGCTAAAGAAAAATCAGAACTTCAGCTGGTCCAAGGAGGGAGTAAAAGGGTTTGAAGATGTTAGAAAAGCCATAGCAAGTGCTCCTACGCTTTTAAATACAGATTTTACGATATTTTTTATTTTGTATACGTATGCTAATATGGACACCATTTCACGCATTCTTATGCATCAAAATCATGAAGATTTGGAGTAGCCAATAGCTTTATACAACCAAGGCTTGGAAGAGTATGAAACAAGGAATTATTTTGTTGAAAAGCATGTCCTTTCAGTTATAAGATCTGTGAAGAAATTTAGGCACTTGTCTAATAATAAAATACATCTAATGGTTGCTCATCCAAGTATCAAAGAATTTATTCTGAACAAAGACATAAATGAGAAAAGAGCTGGTTGGATAACCAAGGTAATGGAATATGACGTGGAAATTAAGGTTACATAGCTGGTTAGAGGCAAAGGACTTTGTGAGCATCTAGCTCATGACTTGCAAGAAACTAATGACGCTGCTTTAGTGTCAAATGATGAAGAGATTGTTGTTCACATCTCACCTTTCAGCTGGTTTCATGACTTGGTAAGCGATCTACAAGATGGTTTTTACCCCTCTCACCTAAGTGCTTCAAAAAGAAGGTATTTCAGATTGCAATCAATTCCATTCTTGCTCGTTGATGGTGTTTTGTTCAAAAAAGATATTAATGGAATGTTATTAAGGTGTGTGGAACCAAGCCAAACTCAAAGATTACTTGAAGAATTCCATTATGGACATGGTGGACACTTTTTTGCAAGAACTACAACACTTAAAATCATGAGAGGTGGGTACTATTGGCCTGCTAGCAGCCCTGCCTCTTCAGCTAATTGCAGTGGATCAACATTTTGTACAGTGGGGATTGGACTTTATTGGTCTCATTAATCCTCCTTCGAGTTTAGGGCATAAGTGGATTCTAACAGCTATGGATTACTTCACACGTTGAATGGAAGCAATTGCATTGAAAGAAGCAAATGAAACTAACATTCTTGATTTCTATGAAGGTCTGCTTACTAGGCTTGGAGTTCCTTCAACCATTATTTCTGACAATGCAATGGCTTTTGTGGGATCTAGGATCAGCGAATGGGCTCTCCAATACGGAGTTTATTTCAACACTTCATCGAACTACTATCCATAAGGAAATGGCCTTGCTGAATCTACAAGCAAGAACCTCTTAAGGATCATACTAAGGACTATCGAAGACAATTAGAGGTCATGGCATCTCAAGTTGAAGTCAGCTCTATGGGCTGATAGGATCACTTACAAGAGGTCAATAGCCAACTCTCCATACAAACTAGTATATGGTAAGGTAACAAGGTTACGTATTTCTCTTGAGTTTCCAGCTTTAGAACTAATACATCAACTTGAGTTGGAGAATGAGCCTATGAAAATCAGGTATACAGAGCTTATGGAGTTGGAAGAGACAAGAAATCAATCCATGTTAGCCATGGAAAGTCATTAGGCACAGGTTAAAAAAATGTTTGACAAAGGAGCTTCCTCACGAAGCTTCAATGAAGGAGATTTGGTCCTCCAGTGAGATGAGGATCGAGCCAAACTAGGAAAACACATGAAATTTGATTCCCTTTGGAGTGGCCCATTCACGATCTCCAGCTGCAAATCCCACAATGCCTTCCAACTTGCCAAGATGGACGGCCAAGAGCTTCCAATCCCAGTCAATGGGATACATCTAAAACATTGCTATTGAAGAGCAAAGCTCTATGTACATAGTTGTTTTTGGTTTCCTCCAAGTGCTTTTCAAGCGGAGTAGTTTGCTTCAGTTTTGTTCAATAAGTGCTTGTTTGCACATTTTTTTCTTAGTTAGTTTTCCTGCTTTCGTGTTTTTCCCTTCCTTTTGAGGGAGAAAAGTTACTTCAGCCAAGGTCAGGAGGAGATTTTCAATCAGAAATCAGGTTCACCATTTGGGAGTTCGAATAGCATCTATATGGTCTGAGTTCTCTAGCATAGCAGGCATGCTTCCCACCAAAGTCGCCAAAAATGTTGACAATTTTGCCCCCCACAGGGCAAATTGTCAACCCTACTATTCAGAACTTTGCTATGGTGCCAAGTTTGTCTTGTGAATCAGTTTTGGGGTCCTTAAATGAGCATTTACAGCCACCCAAGTGGCCATCTACAGCCAAGTGAATTTTAGTCATTCAGAGGTTTCCAAGGAGCTTGCTTGATTACAGCCAAATGTGCAAATACAACCAAGACATATATGCTGTAAGTTTATTTATTTTGTCTTCCCAAGGATTTTTTCGGGCTATAAGAGGTGGACTATTTCTTCGGACATTTTGTCCGAGAGAAAGAGCTCTCAAAGGATTGTGTAAAAGTTTGAAAAAATAACTAAGTGGCAGTCGTTCAAAGCTTATTTTCTTCAAACTTTTTGTCCGAAAGAAAAAGGGAAAAGCATAGGTTAGAAGACCTAAAGGGCCCTTGCCCTTCGGGAAGGTCCAATTCAAAAGTCCCAAAGAGTATGTACTCTTCGGGTTGGTTCGTTTTATGGTTTTCAAGTCAAGACAATTCATCCGAAGGACAATTTCAAAAAGCTTGGGTGCCCTTCAAAAAGCTCGAAGGGCACTTTTGAACGCAGATTTACCCTTGCAGAGGACATCTGGGCATTGCTTAGGGACGTTTACAATTTCCTCGAAGGGTATGTGCCCTTGTGGGGGACACTTCAAGCGCGAAGAAGACCTTGGCAAAAGTTCTGAAAGGCACATTTGAGGACGAATAGCCCTTGCAGAGGGCACAAAAGCCAAAGATAGGACAAAATCAAAAAGCCCAAAGGGCATTTTTAGGAAGCAGAAGCCCTTGCAGAGGGGACCTTCATAAAAGCAAAGGACATTTCATATGGAAAAGAATTTCCTTCGGACTTTTTGTCCAAAGGATTTCCTTCAGAGAAAAAGTCCGAAGGAATTCAAGGAAAAGATCCGACGGAGGATACACCTAAGGAAAAGCCCGATAAAAAAATAAAAACAAAGGCAAAGAAGGAAATGAGAAAATTTAAGGAAATCCTTCGGAATAATTGTCAAATAGGAAATCTGCTGGAATATGAAGTCAACAAAAGTTCGAAGAAAACCAAAGGGCAAGACATAAGAGCTTAAAAGAATAAATTCAAGAAAATTGGCAAGGAAACAAATTCCTTCAGACTTTTTGTCCGAAGGAATTCCTTTAGCTCGATAGAAAAGACAAGGGCGTAAGCTAAGGCCAAAAAAGAGAAAAGGAAATGCCAAGCCTGGGAAAGAGAAGAGATAGAGTCCTTCGGACAATTTGTCCGAAGGACGAAAACTAAAATAAAGCTCGAGTCCCGAATTAAAGCAGAAGACGGGAAAAGGCAGAGAAAACACAAATATGACTAATGCAAAACTCAACTAGAAGTAAGACAAACACAAAAATAGAGGCATGAGCAAAGACTGAAGCAGAATTGAACATGGACATAAGCATGAACAACGAATAAAACAAATGCAGGATGAGGACAAAGGCAAGATGAACCAAGATCATGCACAGACTAACGTGAGTGACTCCAACGAAGTGAACGCGTTTAAGAAAACAAGCATGCTTCAGTTCTGAAAATAGAGTTGTCTCGCATGATGAACGGTCAAAGCATTGAACATTTCAAACAACCGACAATTCCATGCACGCACTCTCATTTGTCTCAAAGCTCGAAAATGTTCCGGCGGTTCAAACGTAATTCTTAATTTGGCATTTGCATTGATTTCATGCAAAGGGGAGACTTTCAAACATTCCATCAGTTCGTGTGGATTTGACTACTCTTGTTTTGGAGTTGACTAGTTTTCAAGTCAAAACATCTATTCGTAGATTTCATGCATCCAAAGCTTGTCTTCTTCTTTTTGAACACCAAGGGTTCTTCATGCAAGACAGCCAGGTATAAGCCAATGAAAGACAAATTTGGAAGACTCATGCAACGTAATTTGGACTTGGGCTAATGAAGAGTTAACTTCCTCTCTTATTTTCAATGTCAATCTCTTGGGTTTTTGTAATTTTCTATATTAATGGCTTTTCAGCCTTGTAAAATGATCCTTCTCTTGGTACGACAAGACTCTACCATTGGTGAGTTGTGTAACCTCTTTAATCAATAAAAGGACTGAACTTTCAGATTTTAAGTGTTGGCATAGTGTACATTCATTCAGCAATTTGCATACGTGGTAGATTTCTCTCCTTTCCCAAATTCTAATTCGTATCTAGTTGCTAGCTCATCATGTTATGGTCATGTTCAGTGTTTTTTATGTCTTTTGCTTGAGTTGTAAGTGAATGTTAGGTGGTTGCAAAGTGTCTTGTATCAGACCTCTCTTCATCGTTTTTCCTCACATTTTTTGTCATTGGATCGAACCTTCTCATGAAATACTTATGCATAGTGATCAATTGAAAATCAAAGGTCTTCATTTTCCCTTGTTTGTTCAGTGTTCAAGGTTCTAAGTAGAGTGGATCAAACATTCTGGGGTATCACCGCCATTAGGTAGGATTTCCTCTTCAAGTTTTTTTCTCTCTTTTCCATGGTAGTCCGCAACACAGAGTAGAGATCTTCATTGATACATCTTACAGGAACCAGCCTTTTCTGGAGGTTCTTCTCACCATTGAGGCACCCACCCTCGTGAGAAGATCCCATTGTTTCAACTGGAGAGAGGATTAGCCATTTTAGCACGTCTTCATTTCAGGTTGCAACTCCATGTTGACAACATCGACAAAGGGCAGCAATTGGAAGAATACATGACACACATAAGGAGATCCATGCATGATTGCTTACATACCCATGACATTCCCTTACAAGGTATGCTCTTGAATTGGTTCGAGTTTGTTTTCTCTTTGCAAGTGGGGAGGCTACAATTTTGGTTTGAGGGAAGTTTGGCATGGCATATAAAAGACGCTAACATGTTTTGGAATGCATACCATGGGAGCACACCCACCCTAACACACTTTAAAAAGGAAATTTTCATAAGTGGCAGCGTTCTCATACATTTCAATTTGATTCATTTTTGCAGCCCTAGCTCTTTTTGCATAATGTTTGAGCTCACAATGGCTTATTTGAAGAGTATGGAGATGAAGGGCTCATTGGAGATCAACTAGGTAATGAATAAGTTTGCATTTTGGAGCAATCCTCTTGCTGTACATCACAATCACAGTCCACATATCTGCATATTCATTATTGTTATTGAGGTAATTTCTTCTTGGATGAAGGAACAAGTGTCCATGGCTTCACCATGGAAAATTCCAACTTTTGAGAGGACTAGGTTGAAGAGTTTGGGGCATGAGATGAGGCATATTAATAGCTGTTTTGAGTTGTGTTGGGCAACATATGTTTGGGGCACCCAGTTGTTTGAAAGATGTGGTTGGAAGCCTATTTGGGAAGGTACTAAGGGCTTGTGGTGTCTTAGCAACAACAGTTACATGCATAGCAGTTTCATATGGGGGTATCAGAAGCCTATAGAAGATTGCTATGGTGCTTACGACATTTGGGGGCAGCCCTCAAATCACAAGTACAACAAGGGGAGGTTTTGGATTTAGGTTTTCCTTCCTTGGGAAACATTTACAGATAGACATTGCATAATAAGGTATGTTGGGACGCCCATTTAGCTATTGCAATTGCTTGAAGACAAACAATTTTGGGTGGGGAGGATTGTCATGTCCCCTTTTTTGGCCTAAGCACGGACATGACCTTTAGCCTAGTTCTTTTGGTGCCTTCCCTAGGCTAAGGGAAGAAAGGGAAAAAGGGAAACAATGGTTCTAATTTGAAGTTATAAAAAGATACATTTTTTATATATATTTTTATATTATAACTTAAAAGGTAACTTGTGAGAATGGGTTAGCTTAACCCTTAATGAAGGAAAAGGGGAAATATCTTTTAAAACGAGCTTAATCCTTCCTCCAAGTAGAGTGCCCCTTTTTAGGGGAGGATTTGTGGAGAATATAGTATAAAGAGTGGTATGAAAATCATTTGAAGGGTTATCATGAATTTATGATATTTGATTTTGAGGCTAAAGCACAAAACACTTGGCTAAATGACTTGAAGACAAAAATCTTCACGGACACAAGGGTTTGGGGATAAAAACCTTCACTCCTATTCAGGGTAGCACGAATTTTAGGTACTGTAATTGCATTTCAGTTTTAGTGATTCAGTGATTTGACCCTCTCCTAAGGTGGCAACTTGCTTTGGCAAGTGTGGTTGTATGTTGGGGTTGTGTGGATTATTATTGGAAGTCATTTATAGGTTTTTGGAGAGCTCTATAGGGTGGTGACTCGGCCACTTGTGTTGAAGACACCGTTAAGGGCTATGCTACAAGGGAATAACCCTCTCCTAGGGTTTGTGAATTTATTACCAAATTATTCCAGCTAGGGCATGTTGGTTCTCAGTTGGACACCTCTCTAATTTGGCCTTGCACACTTGAAATGTGGCAAACAATGATGAGAAACCCATTGTTATGTCGTTATAGCCGGGGAAGGGTTTGGCATCAAGAATGGATTAGACTGGAGAAAATGACTAAGAGGCACCTACAAAGGGTATGGTTAGCTCCTTGCTACTTTTGGCTCTGCTTGAACCAAGGTGAGAGGACCTATGGGGTAGCTTGCTCACATGGAGAGATTCTGCAATTCAACCTCCATGAGAATTATTGGTACAAAGAACAAATATGACCAGGGCATAACCAAGTTTGCACAGTTCACCTGTGAAGGGTTGTCACACGAAATGCACAAATGCTCTAAGTCATATACAAGATACTAAAGACAGATATGGATGTGATTGCAAGCTTCATCTGAAAGAATGTTTCAACAACATAGGGGCTGAATAGAAGATTGCAATGCTGGGGGACCACAGAGATTCAGATCGACATCCATCTAATCTATAGGGGAGGTCTGTTTTCTCTCGGTCCTGGTGAACGGTGGCTGTAACTATAGCGGTCCTAAGGTAGCGAAATTCTTTGTCAAGTAAGTTCTGACCTGCATGAAAGCCATAATGATCTGGGCATTGTCTTCGAGAGAGACTCGATGAAATAGACGTCTGTGAAGATACAGACTACCAGCCAATCAATCGAAACTCTTCGACAAGATTAGACTTTTAGTCTTGGGTTGGAAGGGATCATTTCTTCATACAATATTTTAACCATTTTGATAGAGAATGACCAATGAATAGATATTTTTGTTTCTTTTTTCGTCCCCCATATAATGATATATCTGATTCGATCAAGAATCTATGTCCCTCCGGTTTTTCTATACCGAATTGCTTAGCATTAGATAAGAATGAATCTCTTTAAAGCACAAAATGTAGACACATGTTAAATATACAATGTTTATGCATCTGTAGGCAAATAACACTTTAGATATGCAAAGGGCATGTTATATGCAGGGCAGAACAGGGGAGGACAAGTTGATAGTTATAAAAAGGGGAGGGTGGTGTGATGGAGGTCTTCAATTAACAGGGATTCTTTCAATCATTCATGACATCATTTATGACAAAGATGCATAAAACTTACATGCAAGCTAATGAAACTACCAGGAGTGATTTGCCTTCTTCCTTTGAATCCATAAACCTAGGGTGCCCTAACAAGTTATTCAACAACATATTTCCAAATATAATGCAAAAAGGGATTTATAACCTAGCTCTAAGCCCAAGATGACAACCAATAATGAGCAAGGAACGAGATGTCCTATCAACAACATTTATAAAACATATTATTGCACTTCAACAATAGAGAATAGCAGAGAACCACATGCATTTTCATTAACTTGAAAGAAAATATTACATACATCGATGTTTCAAAATGCTGCCATGGGGACAAGCATGGTGGATTTGCTCCATGTTGGACATTGGAGTCATATCGACATGCTCTCAGAGCTTGCTAATGGCTGTACAACTGCAACCACCTTAGCAAGATAGACAAAATGCATACAACAGTGATCCCTACATGTAGAAGAGCCTATACTAAGGAAGATAAAGACCAACACAATGACCAATACATTGGCCAACCAACCTCTCAAATAGAAGACAAGCCTTCTATTTATACATTTTTACCTTTCTTGGTTTTGGAACTGTGGGTCGCAATTTGCAAAATTGCAGAACAAGCCTTCAAGTCTGCCATAATACTTTCAACTAGAAAATATTCCATGCCACGCCTAAGATCTTCATCTATTTGTAAGGAAAGAATCATTGCTCTAACTGCCTCTACAAGGAATGATGAGGACTCACAACCGTTTGGAGATGCTCTTGACTACTTGCTTGCACAACTGGGGGGAGAAAATCATTTGAAGAGTCAAAGATATTTTGTCCTTATGTGGAACTACCTAAAGATGCCTCTTTACACCTGCTTGGAAGGTGAATTTCGTGGTAGAGGCTGAATAAACTTTGTTACCATGTGCAACTGCTTGGAGATGTTGGTGAATGGTTGCCTGCATAGCTGGAACCTCCTGGACAAATGCTTTTCTTTTTGCGCGCGCCATGGAACAACTTGTTCTTACAATGATGGCTCGAGAATGATCCAATTGTGACATGAAACAGAAAATGATCTGCGATCATGATTGGAAATATTTGCTCTGGAACGGCTCATGGACCTTCTTTGCTTCAACTCATTTTCCGACTAGGAAAGAGCTGTCAAATTTAACTTTTAGACCAAAGCTTGCCACATATTGACACCTGGCGTTCCACCTTGGATCCAACTGGGCATCCGCATAGCTTAACACTGACTAGGTCGCTTCATTGGTGCCGCTCTCTTATTGGTTTCGAGCCTTTTGAAAGGTTCGTCTTAGCTCACACCATTGGATTCGCTCGCCCAAACAAACACGCGCCGTTGATCTTGATCCAAAGGATCGAATGCCATTAGTTGTCTACAGGTCTTGTGCCGAAATGGTGCCACTTGGCAGCTTTGCAGGCTCTTTGCATCATGCTCTATCAGTCCTGTCAGGGTAATGCGCTCTTGCCAATTGGCGGTCTCGCGTTCACTCTAGGCTTCGTTGAAAATTCATGACTCAATATGTGCCATAGATCAGATAGTGTACGCTTGAACGCGTACCGTCTATCTTTGGGAATGTGCTCGATCTTTAAATCATGCCCCGCGAGCTCAACACTTGTCATGCCTGTGCTTATCTTGGGTTCCTTTGATTATTTAGCTTTGATCGCGCATCGTCGGATCATCCTACTCCGCGCAAATGTGTGCCATTGGATCTACCTCTATTTGAAAACAGATGACTACTTCACGGGGTCTAAAATAGATGCTCACGTGACCATCCTAGAACATTTGAATCCCAATGGCTACTTGTCGTAGCTTAAAGTTGATGTCCACGAGACCATTATACTTGCAATTCGGAAATTTCTTTGGGGACTTTGTTCCATGGCGATTTTGTTTGAGTCTTTGTCTTCGGCATTCCTTTATCCTCGACACTTTTACTTTGGGCTTTTCTTCGACACAATTGTCTTGCAACAATCTCTTCGGGCATTCTGTCAGGGCAATTGTCTTGGACAAAATGTCTGAGACAATTTCCCTTAAGGATTTGATTTCATAATTTCTCTGCAAGAATTGAGCTTTATCAGACCTTTTGCGCAGGCAAAATGCCCGAAAGAATTCGGCCTTCGGATTTTCGCCTTTGTCGGAACAATTGTTTTTGACATTTTGTCCGAAACAATTTTTCTGAAGAAAATTGTGTCTTGCACTTTTGTTGAAAGAATTAAGACTTAGCTCCTTTTGTCTTCATCAGGGCAATCGTTTTAGACATTTTGTCCGAAACAATTTCCTCGCAGAAATTGAACTTAGTACTTTTCCCGAAGAATTTGAACTTCACACTTTTCTCGACAAATGCAATTCTTTTAGACTTTTTGCACGAGCAAATTGCCCGAAAGAAATAGGATTTCTGCTCCGCAACAACTTTGCCAAAAGTACCCTTCAGCCATTTGAACATACCGTTTGAAAGTTTTGTCAAGGGCACTTGCCCTATAGAATTGCCCTTTAGCCTTTTGGATTGGCCCTTTAGATTTCTTGAAAGTGCCCTTCAGACTTATTGAAAGTGTCCACCCTCCAGACTTATCCTTCGGATTTTTTGAAAGTGCCCTTCGAGAATTTTGCAAGGGCAAAATGCT
This sequence comes from Torreya grandis, assembly GCA_037957365.1. Lineage (NCBI taxonomy): Eukaryota > Viridiplantae > Streptophyta > Pinopsida > Cupressales > Taxaceae > Torreya > Torreya grandis. The sequence goes on along the minus strand of JARHVA010001116.1, from coordinate 1,482,781 downwards.
CGAAGAAAATGATCCTTAGAAAATTTTGCAAAGGCAAAATTACTCCTCTGCAAGTGTCCTTCGGGAATTTGCCCAAAGGAAATGACCCTTCGAAAATTTTGCAAAGAAAAAATGACCTTTCGGACTTTTTGTAAATGCTTTCGTTGAAGTAAATAAGTCCGTATAATACTTTCAGGCTTTTTGTGCGAGCAAAATGCCTGAAGGGTAAGTGCCCTTCGAACTTTTTGTCGCATACAAAAAGTCCGAAACAAATAAGAGTTTGCACCCTTTTCGAAACAAAGTATTTTTGTTGGGCTTTTTGTGCGAGCAAAATGCCCGAAGGGCAAGTGCCCTTCAGATTTTTTGCCGCAGACAAAAAGTCCAAAACAAATGACCCCTTGGATCTTTTGTGAAACACTTAGCACGATGCAAAACAAGACATTGAATTCCTTCGGACTTTTTTGCACTGAAGCAATTGGGCCCTTTTCAAGTGTAAATGAGTATGTCCTTAGCCCAACTTCCGTCTCCAATTGTTCCTTTGGAAAGTCAAGTTCATGTAAAAATTGGCTAAGTCCTAATCTGTGCCTTTCCCTTAGACTTTTTGGGCTTTTTGCAATGGACAAAATGTTCGAAGGAAATAAGTATTCGGACTTTTGTTCTTGAGACAAAAAGTCCGAATACTTATTTCCATCGAACATTTTGTCCGCTGCAAAAAGCCCAAAAAAGTCTAAGGGAAAGGCACAGATTAGGACTTAGCCAATTTTTACATGTACTTGACTTTCCAAAGGAACACTTGGAGATGGAAGTTGGGCTAAGGACAATGATTTACACTTGACAAGGGCCCAATTGCTTCAGTGCAATTTTGGGCACTAACAAGGTGAATTGGTTTGGAGCTAAAAATTTAAGGTTTGGAGGGCTATTTTGTGCCCAAATAATATTCTGAATTTTTTATATTATTCCTGAATTTATTTTTAATATTTGGGAGGGTTTTGGCGGACATTTGGACCTCAAATATATTCAGAAAATTTATAATAAATTCTGCATATTTATTTCGTCATTTTGGTGTGATTTATGAAGGTTCCATGAAGTGTTGTTACATGATAAATCAACCATAAAATAAATTAACATTTTGGATCGAGATGCCTAGGGTTTGAGGACAATTTCATATTTTTGAAGGGCAAAACTTGTTTGTTGAAAACCCCAATTGATGCATTGGGTTTATCATACTTTTGTGCTATTTTTGAAGGGTTCAACCCAGCTAGGGTTTGTTGTTGGAAAAATCAGAAAATTGATTTTCATCTAGGGTTTGCAGTAAATTTCAGAATTTAGAAAATATTTTGAAAAGGGGACATTTTAGAGTAGCTAGGTCGGGCAACCTTAAGGAAATTGCAACTACATATCTTGCATGCTAGAATCAGACCTTGCATATTGCTTGTGCAATGTGATTTTATAAATTTAGTAAGGGCTTCAACCTCCTCTTCCTGGGTGGAAATGCAACCATATGCATGTGCACCTATCTTTCTTTCAGTACAAGATGACACTAAAACTTTGAATGCAAGTCATTAAGAGCATAAGTAAATCTTTATAGAGTGTGCCTAGACTTGAATATCCTTATGATGGGTAATAGAATTCTTTGATGCTTTTTATAAAAATGCCTTTAGACAATTTGTATATATAGACTTCTCATGTTTGAATTAAAGACTTATTGATGTTCAAGCCGCCCAAAGAAAAGTAAAGAACTGAGATACATGGATCCAAACATCGAAAGGATGCAAGGAAGGGTAGAAGGGCCCACAAAAAGACAAGGGACAGATTCAGCGGAACCGAGGAATCTGTCCTAGACGAGGAAACAAGAGAAGGTAGAAATAGAACCGAGAAATAGGCCTACAAGCCCAAAAAAAAAAAAAAAAAAAAGAGAGAACAAAAGAAAAGAAGGCCACGAGATCACATAGAGAAGAAAGAGAGACGAAAATGCACAAACAAGCACCAATAAGTCCCTAATTCTAACCAATGATCCATATGCACATATAGATGTCTACACTAATAACATTGATTTCACTCAAATTGGACCTATAATGAAGAAATTCTGTACATAAAAGTTGAGGGTATAACTGTTGACAATTTTGCCCCCCACAGGGCAAATTGTCACCCCTACACTTTGGAACTTGGCTATGGTGCCAAGTTTGTCTTGTGAATCAGTTTTGGGGTCCTTAAATGAGCATTTACAGCCACCCAAGTGGCCATCTACAACGAGGTGAATTTTAGTCATGCAGAGGTTTCCAAGGAGCTTTCTTGATTACAACGAAATGTGCAAATAGAGCCAAGACATACAAGCTTTAAGTTTTTTTATTTTGTCTTCCCAAGGAATTTTTCGGGATATAAGAGGTGGACTATTTCTTTGGACATTTTGTTCGAGAGAAAAAGCTCTCAAAGGACTGTGTAAAAGTCCGAAAAAATGACTAAGTGGCAGTCGTTCAAGGCTTATTTTCTTCGGACTTTTTGTCCGAAATAAAGGAGAAAAACACAGTTGAGAAGACTAGTTTTCAAGTCAAGACGAAAGTTCCAAGGGATGGTTTCAAAAAGCCCGGGTGCCCTTCAAAAAGCCTGGGTGCCCTTCAAAAAGCCGGAGTGCCCTACAAAAAGCACGGGTGCCCTTCAATTCTTCTGAAATGACACTTTTGAAGGCATACATGCCCTTGTGAAGGGCACTTGGTCGGTGAAGTGGACCTTTTCAATTCTTCCAAAGGGCACTCTTGGAAGACATAGCCCTTGTAGAGGACATCTAGGTGTCGTGTAGGGCCATTTACAATTTCCTCAAAGGGTATGTGCCCTTGCGGGGGACACTTCAAGCATGAAGAAGACCTTGGCAAAAATTTTGAAAGACAAAATTCATTTTTCCGAAGGACACCTACCCTTTGCGGAGGGCACCTCTATAAAGCGAAGGACAAAAGCAAAGTTCCCGAAGGGTACTTGCCCTTCGGGGAAAACATAGCCAAAGGAGACGAATTCCTTCGGACAAAAAGTCCGAAGAAATTTGGGAGGATAAAAAACCTGAGGAAAATTAAAAAAACAAAGGCAAAGAAGGAGATCCTTCGGAATAATTGTCAAACAGGAAATCCATGGGAATTTGAAGTCAGCAAAAGTCCAAATAAAGACAGAGGGCAAGACATAAGAGCCTAAGAATAAATTCGGGAAAATTGGCAAGGAAACAAATTCCTTCGGACAAAAAAGTCCGAAGGAATAAGGACAGTTTCAAAAAACCCGATAGAAAAGACAAGGGTGTAAGCAAAGGCCAAAAAAGAGAAAAGGAAATGCCAAGCCCGGGAAAAAGAAGTAAGATAGAGAGTCCTTCAGACAATTTGTTTGAAGGACGAAAACTAAAATAAAGCCGGAATCGCAAATTAAAGTAGAACACGAGAAAAGCTAGAGAAAACATGAAGTGAACTGAGCATGATCAATAGCATGAAAAAAGACATATGCACAAACATGACTGAGCCAGAACTGAACAAAGAAGAAAGACAAATGCAAAAATAGAGGCATGAGCAAATAGTAAAGCAGAACTGAACATGGACATAAGCATGAACGACGAATAAAACAAACACAGAATAAAGACAAAGAAGGATAAACAAAGATCATGCATAGACTAGTGTGAGTGACTCCAACGAAGTGAACTCATTTAAGAAAGCAAGCACGCTTCAGTTCTGAAAATAGAGTTGTCTTGCATGATGAATAGGCAAAGCGTTGAGCGTTTCAAATAGCCAGAAATTCCATGCATGCGCTCTCGTTTGCTCGAAACGTTCCGGCAGTTCAAACGTAATTTTTAATTTGGCATTTGCATTGTTTTCATGCAAAGGGGAGACTTTCAAACGTTCCAGCAGTTCGAGTGAATTCGACTACTCTTGTTTTGAAGTTGACTAGTTTTCAAGTCAAGACATCTATTCGTAGGTGTCATGCATCCAAAGCTTGTCTTCTTCTTCTTCTTCTTTTTTCAACGCAAGGAATTTTCATGCAAGACAAAATAGACTTTTGTAAAGGCTGAGTTGGTTTGAGTTTACTCCCTCTCTATTTTCAACGCCAATCTCTTGGCTTGTAAATTTTTATATTAATGGCTTTTCAGCATTGTAAAATCCATCCCCTCTCTTGGTAAGACCAGACTCTACCATTAGTGAGTTGTGTAACCTCCTCAATCAATAGGACTGTACATTCAGATTTCAAGTGCTGGTATAGTGTACATTCATTCAACGATTTGCATACGTGGTAGATTTCTCTCCCTTCCCAAATTTTGATTCGTACCTAGTTGCTAGCTCATCATGTTATGCAGGTCATGTTCAGTGTTCTATATGTCTTTTGCTGACGCTGTAAGTGGATGTTAGGTGGCTGCAAAGTGTCTTGTATCGGATCTCTCTCCATCATTTTCCCTCACGTTTTGGTCATTGGATCGAATTTTCTCATGAAATATTTATGTATAACGATCAATTGAAATCAAAGGTCTTCTTTTTCCCTTGTTTGATTCAATGTTCAAGGTTCCAAGTAGAGTGGATCAATATTTTGGTGTATCACCGTCATTAGGTAGGATTTCCCTTTCAAGTATCTTTCTCCCTTTTCCATGGTAGATTTGCAGCACAGAGTAGAGATTCATTGATATATCTTACAGGAACCAGCCTTCTCTGGAGGTTCTTCTCACCATTGAGGCACCCACCCTCATGAGAAGATCCCATTGTTTCAACCGGAGCGAGGATTAGCCATTTCAGCACGTCTTCGATTCAGGGTGGAACTCCAGGTTGACAACAATAACGATTGAAATTTGGTTTGATGAAGGATCTGATCTTATACCACATCACTTATTCTGGCTCTAATACCACCAGGCAACCTTTGTAAATCGTGAAAGTTCCTGTATTTGTATTTTTTACCGTAAAAAGAAAAGAGAAATAAATAAAAATGCTGTTAAATACAAGATTAAAAAAACAAGGGGCACCTATTAGCAAATATATGTAAAATAAACAAACACAGAACTGTGAGGATTAAAAGAATTTGTTTTTTTAATCGTAGTTGCAAAATATATGTTTTCTTTATGTTTATGTTGACTCAAATTACCCGAGCAAATTGGAATGCCTAATTAGGTTGTGATAAATTTGGCTTTTGATATAATAAATTATTTTTGACACTAAGCCCTATAACCTAACACTAATGATAGGCACTAATTAATTGAAATATATCCCTTTTATACTGGTCTTATTAATTTTAACACCTATCATATCCCTAAATTCTTAACATTTTCCATGTAAAGTGCTTATCTGCAGATGTCAGCATCTTGATCTTGAGTCGCACAGTAAAGAAATTCAATTTATATGTTTTTTAACAAGTTTCTGGATGTAGTGCTGATGAATCACTACATGCTTTATCTTGGGATGAAAAACTGTGTTCTTGACCAGTTTGATAATGATGCTCTAATTGTCGCAAAATAGGGGAGTAGGATGATTCTGCAGTACATTGAGCTTTTTAAGAAACACTCAAAACCAACCAGCTTTGCATCTACCATGGTGAGTGCAAATCTGGAAGTAGATTTTCCTATCTCCAGTACTGCTGCCCTATTCCAAGTCTGTGTAGCAGAACAACCTGAAATCCTTGGTCTGCTCAAAATGGAATCCAAAATCCAATATTCCCTACACATATTTAAGTATTTGTTAACCTGCTTTTAAATGTTCAATTATTCGTGATGCTATATATCTCGAAATGGTACTTAGTATTGGCATATAATAATATACGTACAATAAATACATAATAATGAGGAAGAAAAATGGTTATTTTTATTTGATAATAGAAATGCAAAATACATGATTTATTGATTTATAGTATTGGGTCAAAATACCTGACAGAACTGCCTTACCTAATTAGTACATGATCAAATTAATAATGACAAAATATTGTATTCATTATAGTTAGTTGCGCTTATATCAAAATAAACTTAGATACTAACTTAACACTAAAGTTGATGATCAATTAACGTACTTGCACAATAAGAATGGTTAGGGTAACAGTCACGTACCACTAGTGAAGAGAAGATACCTGGTAGGAGTCAAGTATTTGGATTGCGATTGAGAATCAATGTTATTTCAATTGTAGAACGGCCTTTAAATATAACTAGAGACATGATACTGTAAATTCAAGAGCTCTAACCTCTGATCTATCATTATTTAATTGTAGTTCAATGCTAGTTAATATGGTGGCCTATAATTTAAGCCATTTTACTAATGTTTGATAGGTTCATATGAGATTGACATGTTTTTTTGCCTTGAAAGTAGGCCGCCGTATTTTCTTTTCTATTTTTGCTATGGGAAAATAGTTTTTTGTCATTTCAGTGAGAGAGCTATGAGAAATCGGTGGATTTTGAACAACTGTTTTTAGAGGTGAAACTCCTCTTTTAAACACTTTGGGGCTCTAACCCCTCCGGGGTTTGATTCTTGATCTTTTTCCTTTCAACACAGGCCTAATGAACTGTAGACCACTCTCTTCAAAAAACTATGACAAGCCGAATTTTATATCAAGATTAAAGCTCTATTTAGACTTATTTGTATTCTCATGGACAGACTAAGGCCTATAATCTGTCAAATACATAATATTGACTTACATACAGTAACTTTACATTGGGGTAAAGGCGCACCGCTAGTTTTTGGCATTTTAACTCACACTAATTGATGATATTTGACTGTGAGAGGCTAACGGGTTATCATAGAGGACAGCAGAAGATTGGTTTGGATTAGTATTGGTTTGCAGTTTGTGAACAAATATGGTTGCTTGTATGTCTAGGATCTGAGTTTTTAGCCCAAAATGTAGTGGCTTGTGTTTATTGACAGACAATCGCAAAGAGTTTTATGATCATTTAGCATCTTATATCCCCCTTTCATTGTTTTCATAGGAAGGTAACACAACTATTGGACTGATTTGTTTTTACATCCTTGTATTCATTAATTTATGGCAAAAAATACGATTATGATACATGTAACTTCATTGTTAGATCTAGAAGATTACATGTCTTGGTATTTAGTTATTTTATGCATATGCCATTTTCATGATGCATAAGCTATAGAAAGGTAATACATGAGTCTGAATAATATTGTAGACATGGTCTGATTATATAGAGGAGGGGCTCATGCTGGCAATGTGGCCACCTATTTGGTGGAAATCATATCTATGTTCTTTATATGATTGTCATACTCATCCCTATGCTGGGCTTAAGTTTATGTATTATTATTGAACGTCATTGATTTGATTGCTTCCATTTGACTATATGTTTGGTGATGGTAAACTTAAAATAGGAAGAGAGATTACTTATGCCTATCACAATTCACAACCGTGTACTTATTTTATGGGATAATGGCCTCCAAGGCACAAAGTTTAGTTGTCTTCTACTTGTAGTTATATGGCTAAAGAGGAGTCACATATGGGTTGTCTTTTGTTAAATATGGATTAGTGATGGACATGTTAATGTTGACCATCAGAGGTCTCCCTAGAAGCATGGATGATTATGCACTACGCAGGTAATGCTAAACTAAATCCTACCACACTCATAATGCTTGAGTAGGCTTGCAGCAAAATATCACCCTCTTTCTCTTTCTTGTGTTTGTTTTCTAAGTATGAAGGACGTTCATAGAGAACAATGTAAATTGATTAGTGATCTCTGAAAAAAATATGTCCGGACTGAATGGAGGATTTCTTCTTTTCCATGATGTACTAGATAGGCTAGCTTAAAAATGAACATTCTGGTCCCGTGTAGCTTCATATTAGCTCCTTGGATTCCTTTCTTACTATCAATTTCTTTATGACGAAGCTCAATGCTTAGACCACTAGTAGAGTGGTTGAATTTGTCTATCAAATTAATTACATTAAATGGCAACTTTCATTGATAATTTGTATTCGAGTCATTCAATTTAGTTGATGTACATTGAAATATGAGGATTGGCCTTTATTTTTAATTAGATTTGAGCATGCATTTCTTATATACTAGTGGAATGTTCATAGATTGTTGTTATTCTGTATAAATGTCTTATTGTGTTGTAAGAGACACTATTTTGGTGTTTTTGTGATTCTCTAGATCTTTTAATAAATTTCTAGTTTTTCTATCTTATTTTGATTCCACTGTAGATTTCCTTGTGAAAGATATAAGAAATATAAATTTTCTGTATTATTTCAGATGTCTATCTTGCAGGCACTGTCATGTTAATATTTGGAATGGGCTTATATGAGCTATTCATTAGCAACGTGCCTCAAGATGTGCCTCCGAATGAAGATCGAGCTCTTCTATGTTCTTCTTTTTTTGGGATGTTTACACTCAAGGTATTTGATCTGGTTATCTATGAAACTACACATCATGTGTAGATGGTATATATATTCAAATTCAAATTTCTTTGACTTTGCTTCTGTATCAGATAGCTTGAAGTAGTTCAATGCACTATGGAAACAACTTCAATATTTAGGTTTCAGATATTACAAATATATGGCTGTTATTGGATTAAAGTAAAATGCACGGAACATTCCACCTAATCTCTCAAAAATTCAGACTACATACGATATGTGCTTTCAGAATCCATATGTTAGGAAACTGCCCCAAGTTACATATGGAAATCTATCTTAATCCTTTATATTTAAATTTGGAGTACTTTTCCCTTCAGCAACAATTAAGTTCTAAAATACCTTGATTACCCACATAAAAGCTATTAGTGAAATTTTAATTTTCTTTATCAAACACATAAAAATAAATCCACATTCATGTGCTAGGTGTTCAATAATAGCTCTCTATGTTTTGAGTGTAGCTTCATGTTTAGAACTAAGAGCTTGTGATTCTTTATGTTATTGAAATCTCTTTAAAATATCTAGATGGTTTTGTTATTGGAAAAAAAAAAAAAAAACATTTGGGCTTAATGGATGGAATTTCCCATAAAGAAAAATTTGACAAAATTGAGCAACATTTACAACTACTACCATCCAAGCTTCACAATACTAATAGAAGTCATATCCTATTAACATGTGAAAACGAATTTAGTGAAAAATTTGACCAAGATCTTAGGATGCGCTACATTATCCTCCTTTAGCCTGAAAACAAATCAAAGCCTCTAGATCAAGTCTATTATCTATTTTTTGTCGGAATGGACTTGAGCACTTCTTGCCAATTGACCTAACTATTTCCTCGTGAAGGTACTTCCATTTCACTTAAAAAAGAATATATTATTTATCTCTAGTGATTATGACTACCTCATCTAGAGTTCTCTTGTTCTATTCTATTTGGGCAATTGATGCTTCCAATCAACCACCGCTCTTTTCTCAACATGTATCAAAGTCACTTGGAAAATCGTCTTCCTATGCATTATCACTTTATATATATATATATATATATATATATATATATATATATATATAGTGGAAAACATCTCAAAAGAGATGCCACTATGGGTAAGACCCAAGGAGGCAGGGGTATCTATTCCGCCAAAATCTCTCAGAGCTCGCACCTGGCCTACCCCCTTCTGCATGCTCAAAGAATATGCCTAGTCAAAAGAAAATCAGTCACCGGGCCATGCATTTTGCAGCCAAGAAGCCGACAAGACTGATTACTAAAGGCTTATGCCAAAGAAGCTGAAGATCAAGGATAAATTCCATCAATGAGACTATGCCAAGCATTGTAATTGTTAGCCCAATCCTAGACAAATGAACTAATAAGATTAATACCAACAATCAAAGATCTAAAATCTATCTAAGATCTTCTTGAAGCTTAGTCGGTCACCATAGAGGCGGAGACCCATAGCAAAAGAGGTTGTTTGTAATGTCCCTTTTTAAAAATAAAGAAAGTGCAAAGGATGAAGTTGTCCCTCATGAATGGGGTGCCACAATGAAGGAACAACACCCAAAGCAAGTCAGCCCATGTGAGGTTTCGAGTGACGTGACTCCTTGTGAAGTCACACCATTTGGGAAAAGCCACTTGAGGGGTATTTATGATGGGCAGTTCGTGGAGAAAGAGCATGATCAGATTTTATTCAATAAATATTCATATTTGGGCAGCAGCTCCGATAATGCATTTGAGGACGAAAACCCTCATTTGTAATTAGACTCGAGGACGAAAACCCTTGAAGTCTATTATGGTAACTTCATTCAGGAGTTACACTTGTGCTTCACTTTGATTATTTGACTATTCTTATTCAAAATATTTGTCTAAGATAGAAATCAAGAATTCAGTATTTGAAATCAGAAATTTGTTATATTTGATTTATTTTTATAATTTAATAACAAATTGGTGAAAATATCAATGATATAGTTTCCAATAAATAGGATTAAGAAAAAATTCAAATTTAAGTATTTCAATTCCACTGGGATATTACAATGGTATCAGAGTTGTTTTCTTGCCATCCTATGAACCATGGGGTCACTACATAAGAATATTGTGGCCAGTTTTGATCAATACAAAACTCTTTCAACAGAGATTCGAAAAGAAATCTCTTTTTCAAACTTTATGGAGTTGAGTGAGTCACAGAATGGAATAGGGCACTATGAGGAAGTGTGGTCAAGTAAAACGGAAAAGTCAAGATCTGAACCTCAAAACCTTGATGAGGAGCAAAGAAACTCCACATGCAAGTTGAAGTTAAGGATCCTTGGGTAGTGAAAGATGATTCATTAACTTCTAATGATTGCATATGTCAACAAGATATTGATGAAGTCAAGGCAGAAAGGGCTTCACTTGTTGGATGCGAAGAGCTCAAGGTGAAGGAAGTTGTGCCAAATCTTGCACTATCCTTCAAACTTCCAAAAGGCGAACACTTCGATGACAGCCCAAGCATAGGACATATAGGTTATTTGATTCAAGTTCATATTTGTTTTTGCATGTGGGATTCGGGTGATCTTTTGAAACTCAAGAAGATCATGTCAATACAGCTGGATGACAATGGAGATGGTAACAAAGTAGAGGGTAAAGACAATTCTCTCTTAGGGATGGAAAGGTTTCCAGAACATCCAATTCAAACAAGAATGTACTGGATTCTACTGTAGCACCTTTAACAAACAAAAGGCAGAAGAAAAAGAAGAGAAAAAGGCTACAAAGGCTGTCATCTATTGATAAGTATGGAGAACCTTCAAAGAAACTCCTCTTGCATGGAAATGTGGAAGAAAGGGGTGAAAACATTACAAAATATTGTTGTTAGAGATATCAACGTTTCTTAAAATTCTATGAATGCGGTATTGTTGAGTCAGCATCAACAGATGGACTTGTTAAGGACATGGACTGATTGCATAAGAACATTGTAAGAGGCTTGGTAGGATTTGGATTGACAATACTCTTTAAAAATTTCCACCATTTCTCCATCATTGGAAGGTAATACGGAGGTTTCTTTCAGTGTGATCTCTTCTCATAAGAGTGTATGGATCCATTCGCTTCAATTCTGAAACAAAGCCATCACTTGAGGGGTTGGAATTTGGCTCCTACTTTGTTGTTCCATAGATTCAATTGGATGAATTTGAGAACTATTATGTTCTAGTAGCAACTGTTGCATGTGATCATTCTCTCTTATGGATCGTCAAAGAATCTTTTTACATGCTTGAAATATCTTTGCATCAGGTCTCTTGGTAAGTGATGGAAACTGGAAAAAAGCTTCATTCTTCAAGGATTAGAAAGTATCACATCCCAGATAAGTCTTGCTGGGAAGGTGTTGTTCAGACATTATCAAAGATGACTGACTCAAGTGTTTCAAAGGTTGTTCTTGCTAGGATGACTCAGATTGAAATTGAAACTACGATCGATTGCTTAGGCTTGTTGGCTTGTTTGTAGGAGAACAAATTTTTTCATATCTCTGATTCGACTACTTTTATGGGAAACATGCCACAACAACTCTTACATAGGGATGGGTTTCTTGTTTCAACTGATGTCATAGCTGGAACATATTCTGAAAGGGATACTATTATAGAGAATGCACAAAAAGGATCATGTTTCCTACAATGGCCCTCTTGCAGCTTGGAAGATCGTTGCAATTTTGAAATTATGAAAGAGGTTAAGAAACAAAAGCATCAAAGAATACTTGATCCGTTGGAAGATTTACTTATTGAGGATGCCACTTGGGAGGAACGACCATTTTAGAGCATCCCAACTTACAATTGCTTCAGGACAAGCAATTTTGGGAAGGGAGGACTGTAATGTCCCTTTTTAAAAATAAAGAAAGTGCAAAGGATGAAGTCGTCCCTCATGAATGGGGCGCCACAATGAAGGAACAACACACAAAGCAAGTCGCCCATGTGAGGTTTCAAGGGACATGACTCTTTGGGAAGTCACACCATTTGGGAAAAGCCACTTGAGGGGTATTTATGATGGGCAGTTTGTGGAGAAAGAGCATGATCAGATTTTATTCAATAAATATTCATATTTGAGCCGATAATGCATTTGAGGACGAAAACTCTCATTTGTTATTAGACTCAAGGACGAAAACTCGTAAAGTCTATTGTGGTAACTTCATTCAGGTGCTACAATTATGCTTCACTTTGATTATTTGACTATTCTTATTCGGAATATTTGTCTAAGACAAAAATCAAGAATTTAGTATTTGAAAATGGAAATTTGTTATATTTGATTTATTTTTATAAGTTCATAAAAAATTGTTGAAAATATCAATGATATAGTTTCCAGTAAATAGGATTAAGGAAAAATCCAAATTTAAGTATTTCGATCCCATTGGGGATATTACATTGTCATTATCCAGAGCCCAGTTAGCTAGTGCATCCACAACTCTGTTAAGCCCTCGAGGAACATGATGGAAGCTAATTTGATGAAAGTTTTACTTCAGCTTCTGAATCTTTTCTTTTTCTCTAAAAATTTGCCAATTTTTACTCTTATAAGAAGAGTTATTAGATAAAAGATTAATGATCAGAAGAGAATCAAATTCAGCTTGAGTCCTTGACCATCACACTTTCACTGTTTCTTGCATAGCTCTGAAAACAACTTTAATCTCAGCTATATTGTTCGTTGCATAACCCAATTTTTCTAGAAAGAGAAAAGTCACAAAAGCATCTGAACATCTTCCTATGTCATCCATACTAGCCATGCCTAGATTACCTCTCGAGGCACCATGAGTGTTCAACTTTCCTACACCAATCGGGGGAGCTAACCACCTCTTATTGGACTGATTTTTCTTGATAGACTTAGAATCCATCAAAGCATAACTAGAAAGGGTTAAAGATAAAGCTTTGAAAAGATTATTCCATCGCTTTGAGTCTTAGGAAGGTGTATCTTGTATTTGATGGTTTCAGCTAAATTGGCTTTTATATGTTCCCAAACAAAAAAGATTTCTCTACCTTCCTCTTGGAAAATCCATCTCTCTCCTTCCAAACATTCCAAAGTAATAGTTTTATGCCACTCCATAAATCTTGTATAAGATTTTGATTATTCTTTATATGCTTTCCCCATTCTTTGAAGGGTTGCTCAATACTTTGAATTCCAGACCAAGCCAAATCAAATAACTTAACCAGGAGATGCCATAAATGGATAACAAAGGAACAATCAGTAAAAAGATGAATAAAATTCTCTTCATTCTCCAAACAAAACACACACCTGAAAGGGCCATTAAATCCTCTTTTCATAAGTTGATCCCCTGTTAATATTCTTCTTCTCAATAACAACTAGACAACAAAACTGACTTTTGGCCAAAGATTCACCTGACATAAATTTTTAAAAATATCCCTTAAAGGATGAAGATTCACTTTACACAAAGATTCATATCCATTTGAGATAGAATAAATACCTTTTGATCTGTTCCCCCAGGCAATGAAATCTGATTCTTCAGAACAAGAAAGAGTTCTTGATTCTAAAATCTGTTTCATCTGCTTTCTTTGATTCTCCTGAAGCTGAATTGGCCATTCCTGAATAGGAATCTGGCATTTACCGATCTCCCAATGATAGAGACTATGCATACAATACTTTGCAGCTTTCACCCACCCCTTGTCATGAAGATCTTGCATCACTGGCTGTAAATCAGGAAATTGTGTGATAATTGGTTGATAACCATCCCAAGAATCAGTCCAAAAATTAGCCATTTGACCTTTTTTAATTATCCAAAAGAAATATCTCTTAATAAATATCACTTAATATTTTTCATGATAGAATATGGTCCAAATTTCTATGCTTTATCAAATTATGCATTATTTTTGAAATTTGTTCTTACAAATTCTATCACCTTGTTCCCATTTTGAAGGTTTTTAACCTTATAGAAATATTAGCTTTCTCTTTGTAATTCAAATTTAACTTTTAGCTTACTTTCTTCCTTCTTCATGCACTTCTTTTATAGGATCTGCATATAAGTCTTTATCATAGGTTTATACTAGTTTTGTTCTATCATAATCATTCTTCTCTATCATAACCATTTACCTTACTTATATACATGGAATCTTAAATGGATTCTTGAGCCTCTGCTTTATGAATCTTAAATGGATTCTTGAGGTTTTGCTAAATGCCTCTACCTTTCATTTTATGTTGTCCATACTGAAAGTTCCTTTATGCACCTTTAGATACAATCAATTTGAGATTTCTTTGCGAATGCAACTTTTTTTCTTTCATCAATTTCATTTATTTCTTTAGTTTTGGGCCCATTCACTTTTTCTTCTAGTGTTAATTTGGTTGATCATCATATACCATACTTATTTTTGTTCTTCCTTTCCTATCTCATCAAATCCATCCTTACCTGTTTTGACCTTTATAGTATCTTTTCTATGATAGGCACCATAATTTTCTGCATTGCTTATATATTTAAATAAAAAACACATTCTTTCACTACAACCTTATAATCCAAGTAATTTTGTTCCTTTGATGAATTGTATTATGTTTCAACTCATCATATCCAATAGCTATATCCTTAAACAGTCTTTACGAATCTACAATCACTGACGTTTCCAAAAGGAATGTCTCGCTATATACCCCCATTACCTCCACCAACTTTAGGAAACACTACAAATTCAGTGTCTTGAGCCCTCTGCTAAGGGTATGGATAAACTACTCAATATCGGGTGGTACTGACCTCTCCCTCCTTTCCCTTGATTGGATTTCCTAGTCCTCCATGCACCTTATGACTCCTTAGCATGACCACCATATATGCACAATAATTATAAGAAAATTATAGATAAAGGGGTTATCATTTTAAGTCGAGGGAGTGCCCATACATAGGGGGCATCCTTTCAATCCAATTAAACATATCAACACCATCCCTTAACAAGGAGAGCATTGTGCACCATAACCCTTGATTATAAATCCTCGTAAACTTGGAAAGAGAACCATAAACATTCTTGTACATATTGTTTCATTCATATTTCAAGAATGATCATAAGAGGTGTTTGTACCATAGTGGTGCAATTGGGATTATCCATTAAGGAAACTCACATGATTGTCATTAGCAATTAACTCCTTAAGCGATCATACATGTAATGCGAGTTATATCTTCTCCTCCTTATATTCACAAATTAATAGGATATTGATGTATGACTTGGTCTAACACGTGCATCATGCTTATTATAAAACCAGACCCATGGATGCAACATCGAGTATGTCACAATCCAATATAATCTACAGACATCGCCATCTTATAAACATCTCATAATCCTTTCATTCATATACATCATATCATATTCCATTTCATCATTATAATATATCACGATGTTTTCCATTGGAGGTATGAACTGTTACCATACATAATTATCATTGTGTTTCAAAGCTCAATAATATAGATAAAGGTGAAGATGCAAAAATTTATAGAAAAGGAGATAGATTGGCGTTCATCCCATAGGTCTTTAGTCTCTTTGTATTACAACTCTTTGGAGGGAGTGAGGCTTATTTTTGGGTATTTACAACAAATGCACTTTACAAATATAAAAGCCTCTCATTGTGTAATGGGGCTTTACAACTTTCCCAAGACTATCTCAGTTGGAATTGTATAGGTTTCTGCTTCCAACTTAAAATAGAGTGACATTTTTTTCACAGAAAAGTACAAAATGATAACGCGATTTTGAGTTTCAATATATCTTGAGGAAGTTATGACCCATCAAACTCTCATCCATAATCTATCCCAATTTCCGCATATGACAGGTTGTGCTCCTTTATAGTGCACAAAATTGTAACTACATCCTTGATGTAACTTTTTTAGCAAATAACATAAATAGAAATTATATGAATGCCCAATCATTAAAGTAGTCCAGTGCGACTAAAATACTTGGCTATGAATAAAGACCATAGAGTAACAAAAAAAAAGGGGCAACTCATCTAGCAAAAAAAAGAAATGACTGCATTGGGCACAAAAGTATATAAAGTAATAAACGGTACACTCCAACCTGTAATTATAAAAAATAGAAAAGGCATGTTGCTACATCTAGATGCAAAAGTGAATAGAGCTTGTGATTTTCATTTTCATCTTTAGAAGTAAAAACTATGAAGTTAACATCAAAGTTCCTACTTGAAAATATAATCTAGTGAATTTCCTATTTGATGGGGAGTTGCTGAGTAATCCTTGATACAATTAAAGCATTCCAACTGTAACCAATTAGAAAGTTGAAGAAAATTTTAACATTTTAACTTTCAAACTCTGGCTGCAAATGTTAAAATGTTCGAAGTTTGGGTCAAAGGTTAATGCCAAACAGACCTTTGAATGTCATGCTTAGAAATATCTCAAGGCATGGGCTGCTTGGTAATACTCATGGTCAAGATAAGATGGAAGGAAGAAGAAAACTAAATAATTCTACCAGGTAAGTTTTGAAGTGATTAGTACATGTAGAAAACCACCTTTTAGAGTAATAGAACAATACTTCTCTCATCAAGGTATGTTCTCTCCCTTTGGCCTCATGGTAGTTTGGGTATCTAAAGATAAAATACTTAGTCTCAACATCATATAGGGAGAACATCTTGCAAATCATCTCCTCTTTGGGGGTTAACAACATATTCCCACTGCGGACGACCAAAATGAAATGGAAGCATCCCTATGTGAATTGTCATTCAAAAAAGAAAGTTGCAGGGATTTAAAAGATTGATACTCGATCTATTTCTGACTCGTACCTACACCTATACATTGGAATTAATGTGTTATTATTATGAGAAAAAGATGATGAACAATAATGTGATACTTTATAAAACAATTTTGGGCCTCAAATGTGGCTAATAATAATCATTTAAGGGTCCTAGGTTGGTCCTCATCCATGTGTCCAACCATATCCCACATATGCCATAATATCATGCATCTTGTGGCTTCTACAGCTCATCAACTGCCTTACATGGCCCATCTTTATGGAGCTTCTTCACAAGTGCACCTCCTTTTTCATCCAATCAAGTTGTCAATGTTATTCCCCACTAATGTTCAGTTATGAATGTGATCTTGTATTGTAAATGTCATGATACTCAAAAACAATGTTTCCTAATGTACCTGGTGTATTCATGTGTTGACATGCACGGTTTCATGAATCACCAAATATGACTAGTATTTATTTAATCAGAAAATGCGTGATTACCTCCTGCGCAATCACCTAAAGTGTGATTATGGATCCATAATGCAATCAAAACAAAAGATCATTGTAATGACTTATGTGTAATTAGTTGTTGTTTGGATTAGTTGGGTGAAGATAGTTGCTCCCCAACTGTCCAATACTTGTGCCGAATGGGCCTTGAGTCTTTATCAGTCTCTTCTTTCATGAATGGGAGTTTTTGGGTACATATGCATGGAAGTTCTGTTGTCCAATGTTTTGGGTCTCTTTATAATTACACCTCGTTTTTTATCCAATCAAGTTGTCAATGTTATCCACAAAAAATGCTCAGTTTTTAATGTAATCTTGTATTGGAAATGTCGTGATACTTGAAAACCCATCTTCCTAATGTAATTGGTGTATTAATGTGTTGATGTGCACCATTGCATGAATCACCAAATATGACTGGTATTTATGTAATCAGAAAATGTGTGATCACCTTTTGTGCTATCACCTAATGTAATGAGTTATATGTAATTATTTTTGTTTGGATGAGTTGGGTGAAGGCAGTTGCTACCCAAATGGTCCATAGTTGTGCTGAATGGGCCTTGAGTCTATATCAATCGCCCCTTTCATGTGGGAGTTTTCTTCGTACAGCTGTGTGGAAATTGTATTCTTTGACATTTCGGGTCTCTGTATTGGACCCATCATCAGGAATAAAAGATACAAATTCTTTCAGTTTTGGTTCTTTATGATTAAATGTTGTGAAAAAAATATCATAACAGAAAGAGACCATATAGAAGGACCTCATGCCCAGTTGGTGATCACCTGCCATCACATGTTTTCGCCAACATGCCCAAATTTTGAAAATTTGGGGCTACAAGATTTTTAAGTGGTTTTAATAATGAAACCAGTAAATTGTTTCAAAGAAGTAAGCTTGTAGTATGTTCCACCTTGTTTTTATGCCCATTTAATAATTCAAAACCTCTCTTCAGTGTTCCCTGTCATGTTTTTATTTGTCTATTATCCCCTGATTTTAGACTGTATATAGGTTTGTGATTTGGAGTCTTCTTTTAAGCTTATATCCCTTTCTATTCCCCTCCCTTCTTTGGTTCATTGTTGCTTTTTGGAATGGATTTGGTCTTCTCCCTTCTCAAATGCATATTTCTAGTACCCAGGGCACCATAAAATGGAAAACCAAAAGTTTTACAAGCAGGAAAAGAGGAACTCTGCAAAACTGTATTAGTCACCTTAACGAGGCATTACAAAGACAAAAGCTTCGCATAGCCGTGGGACCACTGCAGAACTACAAGCAACACCGCATAACTACAAAGTTCTGCAAAGCTACAAAAGAAAATTCGTACAATTATAAAAGCACTGCAACACCATGACACCTCTCTAATAATGGCAAATTAACAACAGATACTTTGGGGTTATAACCAATACATTGGTTGGTGGTGTTTAAGGTGTATGTTTTGGGGAATCAAGAACAGAATGTCACTTCATATAGTCAGTCTGGTTGCACTCTCACGCTTAGGCTTCATTTGTTTAATCTATTTATGGACTGAAGTACGTGACTGCAAATTCATCCTGATTTGGTCAATAGGAAATGAGAAAGATCAATCTCATATCAAGGTCATTATGAGGCATTATATTAAAAATAATTAAGTGTCTGCTTGTAAGGTACAGAGTTGGTTTTCAGGGGAATATCATGACGGATATGAATTACCTTTTGGAGGCCTTTGGATATAGAAGTGTAATGTTTGTCAGACAACAAGGCATTTTTAGTGGTTGAGAATTGGGCTTGTGTCTTAAGGTGATTTAAAACCAGCCCAACAAGAAACTCTCGGATCTCTGTTATAAACATATAAAGTAGTAGTCATTCCCAAATTGCTATCTATTGGTGTCGTTTCAATGACTATCAAACACAATAGAAATGGAAAGAAATATTTTTGCTGAGGAGAGTATGTGTATTCACCTGATTCCCTAGCCAAGAGAAAGGATGCCAATTACCATGCATGTCTCTAGAATGGGGGAATCGGAAAGAATATGTTGCCTGTCTATGCTCGTGATTTTTTCTAATTATGCACGGAAGGAAGAATATGGTGCCCACATCTACTCCTTTGACCCCCACATTTGTTCCAGTAGCTCATTCAATTCAGATGAACAGCGATGCACCTAGTCCTCATCAAGGTGGCTCAGGATGATTCCAACCTGCTGATGCGAAGAGAGGTGTGCATCAGGTGTGTTTAAAGCATGGTGGAGCCTAGTAGAAGGAGGATCACAATGCTTTCTAGGCTAGGCATGGGGAACACAAGTCCCTTCATTAGTATTGCTATCTCAACTTCTCTTGTTGACCGTGCAGACCCCTCTTTGGGATTCTAACAAGTCCCACAAGGTGTATTTTGTCTTTTCTGCAGCAATTGAACAATTTTTTGTAACATATTCGTTTCTTCTTCCATTTTGGAGGGAAAGAGTCTAAAAATCAATATCCTATACATGGATTATGTAACATTGTAAGAATGATCCACATTTTTCAATATAATAGTTGAAGAGGGCTTTGTAAGGAGACATTAGAAGAAAATAGATTTTAATACAAGGAAGTATTTCTGCAACAACGATGTCATTTGTGATGTAGTATTGATTTAGATTCTGACTACATTGATACTTTGTCATGTTTGTCATTCAGTTGATTTAATATCTATTTATGCACTTGGTGTACTTGTTGACAATTTTGCCCCACAGGCCAAATCGTCACCATTACCATTCGAAACTTCGCTCACCATGACCATTTGCCTTGAAAACCAGGTCTTGACCCTTGAGAAATCGAGGATAAGTCACTTTTGTGCAGGTACAGGCGTTTTCTCATCAGGTGATGGTCATTTCTAGCACTTACAGAGCAATTCAAGTTTGCAAGACAGCATTACTTATAAGCTTTATAAGTAATACACAAGAGCACCTAGAGAACCCAAAAGGGTCTATGGCAAATTCAGTGTTAATTGGGTTTGTGATGTTGCATTACTTATTAGTTTTTATAGGTTGAAGCACTCGAAGAATCCAAATGAGTCTACAGTGCATATTAGGTTTACGGGGGTGTCTTATTTACTTTTATAAGTAAAAGCAAACCAAGGGCCCGAGTTGGTCTACAAAGGGAAGCAGGTTTGTGCATCGACTTGTCTTATAAAGTTTTTATAAGTAATGGCACTTGTAAAGCCCGAAAAGGTCTTGCACATTGCGAAGGGCAGGGGATTTCTTTCGGAGGGCTTCTTCATCGACGAGGTGGACTTTACAAAAGTTCTGAAGGGTTATTTACAAAAAGCCCGAAGGGCAACTGCTCTTGCGGGGGGCACTTCAAGAACAAACTGGACCTTTCATTTTTCCTGAAGGGTCATTTTCAAAAACCCCAAAGGGTATGTGCCCTTGTGGGGGACATTCAAACATGAAGAGGACTTTTGCAAGACTTCCGAGGGGTTGTTTACAGTTTCTCCAAAGGGCCTGCCCTTGTGGAGGGCACCTTGGTCGGTGGCAGGACCATTTTCCAAAAGCTCGAAGGGCACTTTTGGAGGCAGACATACCTTTGCAGATGGCACTCAGGTGGTGAGAGGACCTTTTCTATTCTTTTGAAGGGCACTTCTGGAAGCAACATACCCTTGTGGGGGACACCAAAGCCAAAGACAAGACCTTTTGTAAAAGCCCGAAGGGCACTTTTGGGAAGCGGAAGCCCTTGCAGAGGGCACCTTCATAAAGCGAAGGACAAAAACAAAGTTTCTGAAGGGCACTTGCCCCTCGGGGAAAGACAGGCCAAAGACGGATTTCCTTCGAACTTTTTGTCCAAAGACAAAAAGTTCGAAGGAATTCGGGAGGACAAAAGGCCCGATGACCAAAAGCGAAACAAAGACAAAAAGTCCGAAGGAATTCGGGAGGACAAAAGGCTCGATGACCAAAAGCGAAAGGCACAAACGGAAAAGAATTTCCTTCGGACTTTTTGTTCGAAGGAATTCGGGTTTTCAAAAAGCCCGAAACCTGAGCTCGGGACAAAACGAAGCAACGAATACACGAGGCACAAAGACAAGAATTCCTTCAGACTTTTTGTCCGAAGGAATTCGAGAGGGACAAAAAGCCCGATAGAAAAGACAAGGCCATGAGCAAGGAACAAAAGCCCGAAGGCTAAAGTGTGAACAAAGCCAAGACAAAGAACAAGGCCAAGACAAAGACAAAGAACAAGCCTCAAAAGAAAGAACAGAGTCCTTCGAACAATTTGTCCGAAGGACATATACAAAAAGCTCGAACCTGACTGTGAAAGCCATAAACAAATAGAACACATAACAAGGGAAGCACAAACTCGGACGAAATACAAAGAAGAGTCCATAACAGAAAAGCTGCTCGAAAGCAAAGACTAACGTAGAAAAGATAGATACAATAAAGACAGACAAACACAGAGAACAAAATATGTGGGAAAAGATGACCCGGAGAATCAAAACACAGATGTTAGATGCAGAAACCCGACGGAAATACAAGATGAACATGCACATGAACAATGGCATAAGGGAAGATTCATGGAAAAGACAAATACAGACGATAAACATGCCTAAATAGTCCGAGAATACAAGAGCATGCAACAACGATGAACAGGAATAGACACGTCCAGATTTGACCGTTCTAACACGTCACCTTCAGTTCTTAAACAGAGGCTTGCTTTGCATGAGGACTCGAGTAGTGGAACAGTAGAAAACTTAAACAAAATAAATTCCATGCATGCACTCTCGTTTGTCTCAAAGCTTGAAACGTTTCGGCGGTTCAAACGTAATTCTTAATTTGGCATTTGCATTGATTTCATGCAAAAGGGAGACTTTCAAACGTTCCAGTAGTTCGAGTGGATTTGACTACTCTTGTTTTGGAGTTGACTGGTTTTTAAGTCAAGACATCTATTCATAGATTTCATGCATCCAAAGCTTGTCTTCTTCTTCTTTTTTAATGCAAGGAATTTTCATGCAAGACAAAATAGACTTTTGTAAAGGCTGAGTTGGTTTGAGTTTACTTCCTCTCTATTTTCCAACGCCAATCTCTTGGCTTCTTGTAATTTTCTATATTAATGGCTTTTCAGCCTTGTAAAAATGATCCCTCTCTTGGTAAGACTAGACTTTGCCATTGGTGAGTTGTGTAACCTCTTTAATCAATAGGACTAGACTTGCGGATTTCAAGTGCTGGCATAGTGTACATTCATTCAACAATTTGCATACGTGGTAGAATTCTCTCTCTTCCCAAATTCTAATTCGTACCTAGTTGCTAGCATATCATGTTATGCAAGTCATGTTTAGTGTTTTATATGTCTTTAGTTGAAGTTGTAAGTGGATGTTAGGTGGCTGCAAAGTGTCTTCTATCAGACCTCTCTCCATAGTTTTCCCTCACGTATTTGTCATTGGATCGAACCTTCTCATTAATACTTATGCATAGTGATCAATTGAAATCAAAGGTCTTTTTTTTCCCTTTTTTGTTCAGTGTTCAAGGTTCCAAGTAGGGTGGATCAACATTCTAGTGTATCATCGTCATTAGGTAGGATTTCCCCTTCAAGTTTCTTTCTCTCTTTTCCATGGTAGTCTGCAACACAGAGTAGAGATCCTCATTGATACACCTAAGGGAGCTAGCCCTTATAATCTAGAGACTCAATCCACTTAGCAGGTCATCCACAACCTTGGATTGTTTCCATGTTCTAGCAAACCGTGAAGGCTTAAAACTACCTTCACAAGGGTGCAGGGTCTGATTGGCAACAATTTTTGGCACACCCGGTGGGACCTATTGGCGCTGGTCTTGATGAAATTGCAGTTGCAGCAGTGTTCTTCAAGAAGTATTTGGTGAATCCAAGCTCAAGCAATTGCTTCTAATAGTTCAAGCACAGTTTCCATGTAAGTCTATTTTTATTGCATTATCATGAATGAATTTTGATGGCTGTGTATGAAGAGAATTCCTATGCTATGTTTCCTTATCAGTCCAATGATGGATTATACCACCCTTGTCATGATACTTATGAACCTTTTTATGAGCCTAATCAGCCTTATCAAGAGTATTATCAAAGCTATGTTGAGCCTTATCAAGTTTCTCATGATCCTTATTATCAAGAACATGAGTCTTACCTTCCTTGTGAGCCATATCAGTATCAGGACCAGATTTCATCTTCCCCATATGGCTACGATGTTGCTTATGAGCAGCCTTGCCTTTAAGAAAGAATGAACGAAATAGAGCTCAGAATACTAGCGTATACAAGAAAGGTTTGTTCTAACTCTCAGTATGAGGAAGTGAATGGTGTATTTCAAAATGTGTCCAATGATCTAGAAGAGATAAATGGGCTATGTATTCTTGTATTGGAAAAGATGGAGGCTTGGGAGAGGCAGAAAATCGAGTTAAACCAATTGTTTACAAAGGGTTCTTGTGCTTCTTATTCTCATGAAGTTCTTAATCATGCCCAGTGTGTGACAAGGGAGCTTCCTAATTGTATTCAAAAGCCTATTCATGAGACTAAACCTTCCTATAGTCCCCTTTCCTCACCAATCATCCCTCAAGCTCAAGTTGTCCAAGAAGACAAGAAGGTTTCAGACTTTGTGAGGTAATGGCCAAGTGGAAGGAACAAAATACAGAGGTCTTTAAGAGTTTCTCTTTCCCTCTACTCCAAAACTCCCTAGATAATTCCATTGCCCTCAAGATTCCAAAATTTGATCATGATCAACCTCCCGTGCTTCATTTTTCCTCTTAAACAAATGAATTTCATCACCCTCCCACCATTTCCCTTCCTCAGGAGGAACCTATTCTTTGGAGGATTGAGGAGGTTGCAGCTACAGGTCAAGTTCTTGCAGAGTGTGTAGAGGATGCTTCAGGTGTGTTTGAGGAGAATTTCTTATTGATACTTCACTTGAGGTTGTAGTTGCGCATCCAATTTTTGTTGAGAGTGAGAAGACTGATTTTGATGTAGAGGAACTTCAAGAGGAGCTGGTACAAATTGAAGTCATACGTGTGTTACAGGTTTCTCCTATTGAGAAGGATCCAAATAGCTTTCAAGTTGATTCTATAGATCCAAATGAGGAACAAAAAGATGATTGGCAGTTGTATCTTGAATCTCTACAAGAGATTGAAGAGCTTTGTATGGATATGTTGGTTATTGAAGAGCATGCTTATGAGAAATGTGATCAAGAATCACCTATTCAAAATCATAATATAAATTGGGTTGCCTATTCAAAGCTCTTTGAAGAGCTTGATGAACTTGCAGCAGTCGATAAAAAGGGTGTGGCCACTCAAGAACAATGCATAGATGAGATATCACTTGACAAGGTGGTAGATGACAAGCAGTGCAAAAAATATCAGGTAGTACTTGATGAGTTTGTCTTTGTTGGTGATTGGTTTGCTGTTGATGACTCATTTGAGAAGATGCTAATACAGTTGGTGGACAATAAAAATGTCTTATCAAAGGTTATGATTGATAAACATCTTGCCTTGCAACTAGTACCATCTCTTGGAGTGACTGAGTTTAAGAATTTCCCTTTTGATCTGGGTGGATCATGCTTTATCATGGTTAGTTAGGTTCTTTGTTAGTTTGTTTTCCTCCAAATGTTGTTCGAGCACATTAGTTTCATTCAGTTATGTTCCAATAAGTGCTTGTTTGCACATTTGTTTCTTAGTTTTCCTAATTTCGTGTGTTTCCCTTCTTATTTTGAGGGAGAAAGGTTACTTCAGCCATGATCAGAGGAGATTTTTCAGTAAAAAATCAGGGTTATCATTGTTTTGGGAGTTCAAATAGCATCTATATGGTCTGAGTTCTCAAGCATAGCAGGCATGCTACCCAGCTGAGTCGTCAAGAATGTTGACAATTTTGCCCCACAGGCCAAATCGTCACCATTACCATTCGAAACTTCAATCACCATGACCATTTGCCTTAAAAACCAAGTCTTGACCCTTGAGAAATCGAGGATAAGTCACTTTTGTGCAGGTACAGGGGTTTTCTCATTAGGTAATGCTCATTCTAGCACTTACAGAGCAATTCGAGTTTGCAAGACAGCATTACTTATAAGCTTTATAAGTAATACACAGGAGCACCTAAAGAACCCGAAAGGGTGTATGGCAGTTTCAGTGTTAATCGGGTTTGTGATGTTGCATTACTTATTAGCTTTTATAAGTTGAAGCACTCGAAGAACCCGAATGGGTCTATAGTGCATATCAGGTTTACAGGGGTGTCTTACTTATTTACTTTTATAAGTAAAAGCAATCCAAGGGCCCGAGTTGGTCTACAAAGGGAAGCGGGTTTGTGCATCGACTTGTCTTATAAAGTTTTTATAAGTAATGGCACTTGTAAAGCCCGAAAAGGTCTTGGACATTGCGAAGGGCAGGTAATTTCTTTCAGAGGGCTTTTTCATTGGCAAGGTGGACTTTACAAAAGTTCCGAAGGGTTATTTACAAAAAGCTCGAAGGGCAACTGCCCTTGCGGGGGGCACTTCAAGAAAAAAGTGGACCTTTCATTTTTCTTGAAGGGTCATTTTTAGAAACCCCAAAGGGTATGTGCCCTTGAAGGGGACACTTCAAGCATGAAGAGGACCTTTGCAAGACTTTCGAGGGGTCGTTTATAGTTTCTCCGAAGGGCACCTGCCCTTGTGGAGGGCACCTTGGTCAGTGGCAGGATCATTTTCCAAAAGCCCGAAGGGCACTTTTGAAGGCAAACATACCCTCGTGGAGGGCACTCAGGGGGCTAGAGGACCTTTTCCATTCTTCCGAAGGACGCTTCTGGAAGCAACATACCCTTGTGCGGGGCACCAAAGCCAAAGACAGGACCTTTTGTAAAAGCCCAATGGGCAATTTTGGGAAGCAAAAGCCCTTGTGGAGGGCACCTTAAAGGCGAAGGACAAAAACAAAGTTCTTGAAGGGCACTTGCCCTTCGGGGAAAGACAACCCAAAGACGGATTTCCTTCGAACTTTTTGTTCGAAGACAAAAAGTCCAAAGGAATTCGGGAGGACAAAAGGCCCGATGACCAAAAGCGAAAGGCACAAACGAAAAAGAATTTCCTTCAGAATTTTTGTCCGAAGGAATTCAGGTTTTCAAATAGCGTGAAGCCCGAGCTCGGGACAAAACGAAGCAGCGAATACACAAGGCACAAAGACAAGAATTCCTTCAGACTTTTTGTTCGAAGGAATTTGGGAGGGACAAAAAACCTGATTGAAAAGACAAGGCCATGAGCAAGGAACAAAAGCTCGAAGGCTAAAGCGTGAACAAAGCCAAGACAGAGAACAAGGCCAAGACAAAGAACAAGCCACGGAAGAAAGACCGGAGTCCTTCGGACAATTTGTCCGAACGACATATACAAAAAGCCCGAACCTGATTGCGAAAGCCATAACCAAATAGAACACATAAGAAAGGAAGCACAGATCCAGACGGAATACAAAGAAGAGTCTATGAACAGAAAAGCCGCCTAAAAGCAAAGACTAATGCAGAAAAGACAGATACAGTAAAGACACAGACAAACGTAGAGAACAGAATCCACGGAAAAAGATGACCCGGAGAATCAAAACACAGATGTTAGACGCAAAAACCCAACAGAAATACAAGATGAACATGCGCATGAACAATGGCATAAGGGAAGATTCGTGGAAAAGACAAATACAGACTCTGAACATGCCTAAATAGTTTGAGAATACAAGAGCATGCAATAGCGATGAACAGGAATAGACACGTCTAGATTTGACCGTTCTAACACGTCACCTTCAGTTCTTAAACAGAGGCTCGCTTTGCATGAGGACTTGAGTAGTGGAACAGTGGAAAGCTTAAACAAAAGAAATTCCATGCATGCACTCTCGTTTGTCTCAAAGCTTCAAACGTTCCGATGGTTCAAACGCAATTCTTAATTTGGAATTTGCAGTGATTTCATGCAAAGGGGAGACTTTCAAACGTTTCAGCAATTCTAATGGATTTGACTACTCTTGTTTTGGAGTTGACTGGTTTTCAAGTCAAGATATCTATTCGTAGATTTCATGCATCCAAAGCTTGTCTTCTTTTTCAATGCAAGAAATTTTCATGCAAGACAAAATAGACTTTTGTAAACGCTGAGTTGATTTGAGTTTACTCCCTCTCTATTTTTCAACGCTAATCTTTTAGATTTTTGTAATTTTCTATATTAATGGCTTTTCAGCCTTGTAAAAATGATCCGTCTCTTGGTAAGACCAGACTCTGCCATTGGTGAGTTGTGTAACCTCTTTAATCAATAGGACTGTACTTTCAAATTTCAAGTGCTGGCATAGTGTACATTCATTCAACAATTTGCATACATGGTAGATTTCTCTCCCTTCCCAAATTCTGATTCGTACCTAGTTGCTAGCTTATCATGTTATGTAGGTCATGTTCAGTGTTTTATGTCTTTTGCTGAAGTTGTAAGTGGATGTTAGGTGGCTGCAAAGTGTCTTGTATCAGACCTCTCTCCATAGTTTTCCCTCACGTTTTTGTCATTGGACCGAACCTTCTCATGAAATACTTATGCATAGTGATCAATTGATATCAAAGGTCTTCATTTTCCCTTGTTTGTTTAGTGTTCAAGGTTCCAAGTAGGGTGGATCAACATTGTAGTGTATCACTGTCATTAGGTAGGATTTCCCCTTCACGTTTCTTTCTCCCTTTTCCATGGTAGTCTGCAACACAGAGTAGAGATCCTCATTGATACACCTAAGGGAGCTAGCCCTCATAATCTAGAGATTCAATCCACTTAGCAAAGCACCCACAACCTCGGATTGCTTCCATGTTCCAACAGACCGTGAAGGCTTAAAACTACCTTCACAAGGATGCAAGGTCTGATTGACAACAATACTATTGTTTACATAGGTAGTTTTGGTTTATCTAGATTATGTTTATGTTTGAACATAAGTTATGTAGAATGCAGAGTTTAATAAATCTTTTTGGTTTTGCACAGTTTGTGATTTATTTGGACATTTCACTTTTATTGTGGATGTTTTGTTTAAGTAGAAAAGTTAATTTCATTGGTTCAAAATATTTGTTATCAGTCATTTTATCTATAAGCATAAAATAAGAAAATAATTAAATTTATCTTTTTCCCTTTCCTTTCAAAATCAGAAGTATAGTATATTTTCTCTACTAAATTATATTTATTTTGTGTTTGTAAATATTTCTGAGCACTATGCAGGTGTATTTAACCTATACAATGTTTAGATTGCATAATTTAGACTAAAACGAGAGGGTTTTTAACCCATAACTGTATCCATGCCAAAAACACTAGACAACAATGCACATTCCCAATACTGAATATCAATAGAAACTCATTTTACATACTTTTATCAGATTTTTTGGATTGTATGTGTGATTTTATTAAGTTATTCTATAAATTCATTTGTGTTCTCGTGATTATCAGAGTTATCAAACCTTAGGTTGGAAGAACCTCATTGTAGACATCTAAATTGGGTATAAGACACTTGCAAACATCAACTTTGGCACACTTTGACATACTTGGATTTGTATGGCTATTGCCTTATTTTACAAAATTTAAAAATTCTCCCTATTTTACAAAATCTAAATATTCGTAGTTTTTAACTTTTTTCTTATTTAGATAGACTATGGTAGGGCCTATGGCCATCACTATTTGGTTTTTAGTTTTGCCCAACAACTCCCCACCGAGTGATTGAGTGTTGCCTATGTTCCAATACTCAGAAGAGGACTTAAACCACACGTAGTTCTTCCACCTATTTATGTGCGCACCATCATGATTAGTTTAGAATGCAATGCAATGTTTTGGCTTTCGGCACTTGACACCATGCAACTTTGACTTGCATTTGTTCTTAGACTTGGCTCTAGGGCTACACATTTGAGGGGTTTTCATATATGTATGCTTTTGTGATAATGTCTCAAGAGAATGCTAATGGGTTTCTCCAATTTTGTTAGGACTTGCCAAGATGGGTATAACCTTAAGATTGATTTGTATTTATAATTGACTCTTTGATATTTCCCACTATGAGCAACCCATGAAACCTTTTTAGGTTGATCTGTTGAAGACTCCCCAATTTGAAAAATAGGTGTTTGAGTGTCTTTGGATGCTACTAGTAGAGGCAGATACATGTGGCAAAATTGTAATTGTCTAACTGTTTTCAGTACTGACTTGGGAGTGAAAATCAATGATTTGAGATATCAAGATAGTTTGTTTAGGATTCCGGAAAGTTCTTGCACAATCTAAGGTGATCCTAAATATTTGTATTAGTAAATTGGGTTAGCCAAAACAATAGGTGGGTAGAAGGATAGGGGAAAGTGTGCACAAGAGTCAAATGTGTACACAAAGTTCAAGTATGTCAAAGTGTCTAATACCAAATTTAGGTGTCTACAAATGCCTCCTTTTAGTCTAGTATTGAAATTTGTAGATTAAAAAGATAAAAACAGAAATTTCATACCAAAGATTAACTACACTTGGTGTTGATAGGTATATCCCAAATGTCTCATTTGCTTTATTCAAAACTTGTAAGGAAACATGTATAATTCAATCTCCACTCATGATAGAAAATTTGAAATGATCTAGATCATTGAATTATTTGAAATTGAAAAGTCAAGGAACAAATACTCCTGAGGGTATGAGAACCAAGTTGTCACTTGTTGAACTTTGTTTGGAGAATGTGATGTGGTGATTATGCCCTCTAGAGATGCAACTACTAAAACCATGTGTTGAGGAGTGTTAATGCCTCAACCTGTAATGTCCCCTTTTCGAGATAGTTTATGAATACTGAAATTTAATGCAAACCCTAGGTAAAAATTAGTTCTCTGATTTTTCCCACAACAATCCTCGCTGAATTGAACCCTTCAAAAATAACACAAAATTAGGATAAACCCAACACACCAATTGGGGTTTTCAACAAACAAGTTTTGCCCTTTCAAAATATGAAATTGCCCTCAAACCCTAGGCATTCTAATCTGAAATATTTATTTTATTTTATAGCTGATTTTCATACAACACTTCATGTAACCTTAATAAATTACACAAAATTAACTTAATAATTATGTAGAATTTATCATGAATTTTCTGAATATATTTGAGGTCCAAATGTCCTCCAAAATCTTCACAAAAATTAGAAATAATAATAAAAAATTATTGAATAATGTTTAGGCTTAGAATAACCTATCAAAACCTCATAAACAACTCCCAAACAATTTGCCCTAGTTGGAATTGATCATTTCTAGCCCTAGATCCAAACACAACCCTATAAAATAGGGGTCTTCAACCTGAAAATCCAATTTTTGCCTCCCAAACCCTAGTTGCCACCCTTCCAAGTTATTCACCCCACTTGGAAACCCTTATTTTTGTTTTTTCTAAATTTTGATGAACGACAACTCCTAGATAAAGTTTCCCCACGGAGGAATGAGGGTTTTCATTCTCAATCTCTTTGCTTGAAGGTTTCTGTCTTCAAGTCCAAAGTTTAAGCTTTTTTATGCTTAGAATTTGTAAATTCAAATAATGATCCAAGATGCCTTTCAACAAGACCTCTCAATTGCTTTTATACTTCTCCTCGAGTGAAGCACCCAATTTGAGAGGAAATACCTTTGTTGATCTTTTTTTCAAATTATAAAAGATTATCTTTTTATAATTTACTTAAGTGGTTCAATACTCATGACCCTTAAAAAGGCCCCGACTTAAGTAAAATATAACAATAAAGTACTTTTACAATTATTCTTTTCAAAATCAATTGTTTTCTTTCTTTTTCTCTTCTTCCCTTAGCCCTTAGGAAACTAGGTAAGGCTAAAGGTCTTCAATAATGTCATGTCCAAAAGGGGGACATGACAATCCACCCCACCCAAAAATGCTTGTCCTCAAAAAATTGCAATATCCACGGGGGTGTCCCAACACTCCTTGTGATGCATTGGCTACCTTTAACTTTTTCTCAAGGAAAACTTCATTCCAAAACCTCCCCTTGTTGTACCTGTGATTTGAGGGCTGCCCTCAAGTGTCGTGACATAACAATCTTCTATAGGCCTCTCATGCCCCCATATGCAACTACCATGCATGTTCCTGTCATTGCTAAGAAGCCACAAGCCCTTAGCACCTTCCCAAATAGCCTTCCAACCGCATCTTCTTTCAAACAACTTGCTGCCCCAAACATATGTTGCCCAGCGCAACTCAAAACAGCTGTTAATATGCCTCATCTCATGCCCCAAACTCTTCAACATGGTCCTCTCACAAGTTGGAATTTTCCATGGTGAAGCCATGGACACTTGTTCCTTCATCCAAGAAAAAATTATCTCATCAACTGGAACGGATTTGCGGATATGTGGGCTGTGATTGTGATGTTCAGTCAGGGGATTGCTCCAAAATGTCAACTTATTCATTACGAAATTGACCTCCAATGAGCCCTTCATCTCCATAATCTTCAAGGAAGCCATTGTGAACTCAAACATTATGCAAAAAGGGATAGGGCTGCAGAAATGAATCAAACTGAAATGTATGGCAAGGCTGCCCCTTATGAAAATTCCCTTTTGAAAGTGCGATAGGGTGGGTGTGCTCCCATGGTATGTATTCCAAAACTTGTTAGGGTCTTTTATATGCCATGCCAAACTTTTCCCAAACCAAAATTGTAGCCTCCCCACTTACAAAGAGAAAACAAACTCGAACCAATTTGAGAGCATATCTTGTAAGGGAAAGTCATGGGTATGTAAGCAATCATGCATGGATCTCCTTATGTGTGTGTCATGTATTCTTCTACTTGCTGTCCTTTGTCAACATCTTCAAGCATGTATGTATCACAAACTAAGTCCAACAAACATTCAAATTCATCCACAAAAGAGTGTTGTAACTTATGTGTGCTTTCCCAACCTTTGCAATGCAAGAAGTGCCCCAAATCTATAATATCCCAAAAGGGGATATTTGGATATAAAATTGTTTATGCCTTGAGTCCACAATAAAATGAAATCTGAAATAAACAAATTCAGCCAACCCTATTCAATAATTAATTTGCCCTTCAAACCTTAGGCGTCACACTTCAAGGGTGTTATAAGCAATTTCAGCAACTAATTGATTTACAATTTATCACAAATTATGCCAAAATAAGTACTAAGCTGAAATTATGAATATGTAATTTTTTTCCTTATTTTTGTGAAGCCCAACTGCCACTTGCAAATAACCCTTAAATTCTGATTTTTTTCCACACTTACACTTGCTTTTTGACTAATTTTTCACTTCAAACCCTTGTCATAAATAGCCACAATAATCAGAAAATTATGATAAAAATTACAGCGAACCTACTGATCCGAGAAATGACCCCTGCAAACCCTCAAGATGAATCACCCAACTTGCCAAAGTCAAGGAAAAATACCAGAAAATTGTTAGAAGGTTTTGCATTAATTTGAAGTCTCAAACATCCGCAAATCACCTCAAAACCCCAACGCTCATAGGTAGAAAATTAGCAATAAATTTCAGAATCTTTATTTGGCCTTTTTGACCCTAAAATCACCTTTAATACAAGTCGCCACACTTGGAATAATTAGCAGAAAATTACTAAAGCATGTCACATTCAAAAATAAGCTCAAAACCCTATGCTAGACCTCCACAAGCAAATCGCTAGTCTTCTAGGGCATCAACAAATAATTTCCTCTGCAAGGTGGCAACAAAAGACACCGTTATAGATAGATCACAAGAGCAATTACTATTAGGCATACATCCCAATAGTTCCCTTCATGCATGAAGAGCAATAACTTGAATTGGCACATGCGCAAGAAGAGTCCTTCAAATTGTCAATATACCCTTCCAAGTGGGGCGAATCACTTGGGGAGGGTAAAACTTTCATTGAACCCAACCTTTTGCCGACTTTCCTTTAATTTTTCTTTCTCTTTTGATTACTTGAAGCCGACCAATCAAGTTTTCAACATATTCTATTAATTAAATAATTAATTGCCTTAAAACAACAAATGATAAAAATCACTATTCAGACAAATAATTAAATAATTAATAAATTACAATCCCTAAAAAGGAACCCTCTAGTCTATGAAGAAATAGACTAAAGGTCTCTAAACTTTTTCATATGTGATGTGAAAATGGGAACATTCCAAAATCATGAGCATTTACAGAACTTGTTAAGGGTTGTAACCATAAAAAAAATCAATTTTCTCATCCTTGTGAAGCTGCTGCATTTGCATCCATAACTCAGAATTTTCTAAGTGACAAAATTCAGACTGGGTGTGTGTACTTCCAATACTTATTTTGGGCTGTAGCATGCTAAAAAAATCAAGGTTTATGACCTCAATAGTTGGTGAAGTTTGTCTTACCAACTCATAAATTTCTGAGTAAAGAAAATAAGGGTTTGCATATGCATTTTCAGAATTTATCATTGGTTGTAGCATGCCAAAAATTTAATTTTCTGAGTTTTCAACCAGCGGAGTTTGCATACCTCTTCCTATCTTTCCACCATCAATTTCAGACTTTCTCGAGCTCTTCAAACACGTAGTTTGATGATTTATACCATGCCCAATGAGCTTCCCATGCATGGAAATCACAACATTCTTTGCACTCACTATAGCCATTGGAATTGATTTCTCTAGTGACCCTGCACATGGAACAAACATATTAGTAAAAACATTAGTGTTTATCAACACTTTCCCAATTATTCCATCATGCCTTAGGAGCATGATACAGACTCCCTCTTGGTGCCTTGACCTTTTCTTAGCACAGCTGTAGTATGCCTTTTTTCTTTCCCACTTCCTCATACTAGTGGCTGGAAATCCACTAATACATACTTGGACCACCCTCATGATGTTGAGGTGTGAGAAGCACACATTTTTAGAGCCCATACCCACCATGGTGACAAAAAACCTCAAGGAGAACAAACTGAAAATGCTAAAAACAATAGTTACTATGATCCTGGGACCATGATAACCCTTGCTTATTCCCTTCTTTTTGTTGGCCCAAAATATATTCTTTGTCTCACTACATGACATGATAACAATATTATTCTTGTAAAGCTCACCTAGATCCCATATCCATGATGGATACTTGTCATGCTCATTCCTTGAATTTACTTGGAAGAATTCTTTTTTCCATTGATTGCCATTCACCTCAAACTTAGTGATGGTACAAGGTTTGCAACCAAGATAATGAAAGAACCGAGAATGAGGAGAAATCAATAATCACTTACCAAAATGACAACTCAATTGCTTAGCCATACACAAATTTGACTTTCCTTCTTCCAAATGCACAATGAAATCTTCTTTCTTTTAATTTAACATTACTCCTTCAAAGGACCCCCTTGCCTTGTCCAATCTTGTTGGGAGTTGTGCTTCCTTTCCAAGTGTTAATTGTTCCTTCCAAGCTTCCTCTTGAAATCTGAAATTAGGCAAGGAAATTGGTCTATGATAAGAAACAGTGCAAAAAATTTGTTTCATGATGTACCTTTCTATTATGGTTTCTTTATCCATATCGAAGCTTTCTTCTTGATCTTTTGGTTGCTTATGAAGTTGTTGAACAAATTCTCCTTGCTTTGCCTTTGGAAGTTCTGATTTTTATACTACTTCCACCTTAGTGCCTACCATTTGCAACCTCATTGGTTGCTTCATAACTTGCTGGAAACCTTTACTAGGCTGCCCTTGAATTTTTGCTTCTTGTGGCTTAGAAAATTCAATCATTGGCTGCCCTTTACTCAGCTGAAACATCTCTTCTTGTTGCTCTAAATTTTCAAGTTTGTGAGGCTTAGAAAATTCTACTCTTTGTTGTCCTAAGATGTAATGTCCCCAAATGGGACAATTCGACCAAAATCAGGGTTCTCTGCCAAACTCTAGAAATTTGATAAATAACCTTGAAAATTTAAGCAAACTCTAGCTAGAAAAGTACTCCAAAAATACACAAAGATATTGCAAACCCTTGGGAACAATTTGTCAATCCAATGAGCAAGTTATTGACCTTTGGAATGGCAAATTGTCAATCAGCCCTAGGTGCCAACTCTGAAGGAAATGAATAATAATTTGCAGCTGTTATTTCATTCCAATCTCACCATACAAGCATATGGAAATTGCCAAAATAATTCCATAAATGAGATGTAAGAGTAGATACCTTGATGGCCAAATATGATGTCACACAAAAATAATATTATCAAGTTGATTCTAATTTTTCTAAATAATATCAAGGCCCAAAATAGCTCTAAATCCTTTCTTGACAAGTCTCCCATATGCATAAATTATGGTAAAAATAATATAACATTTTTGTCATCAATATGCCTCACAAGGCTCCCCAAACCCTATGAAAAATATCCAAGTATAAGTCAAATAATATCAGAATTATTCTTGACCATGAATAGCCTAATTAGGTCATGGAATGTCCTCCACAATGTGTCCAAACCTAGTCACCCAACTGCAATAATTGGCAATAAATCCCCAAAACCCTAGAAGAGGGTTTCCCTTTGTAGTGCAGCCCTTAATGGGGTCTTCTACCCTAGTAGCCAAGTCGCTACCTTTCACAAGCTCACAAAACCTGTTAATGGCCTCCACAAGCAAATCACTCACCTCCTTGACCTAAAAAACACAATCACCAAGCTTCCAAGGTGCTTGCCAATCTACTGAATAAGGTGGTGTTCCAAAACACCTATATAAGACCAATTGCATGCAACCATGAAAATCTGAACTTTAATTACAATCCTTGAATAGATCTGCCCTAAATGAAGGAATGAAGGTTTTCGTCCCCAAACCTTTGGTGCACTTAAAGGTTTTCGTTCTCAAGTCACTGTGAATAAGCTTGACATACTTGATCATCAATTCAATGTCACAAAAATGCATAATCCCTTCAAATGAACCTTCAATTCTCTTTAATATCTATCTCCCAAAGTGGCACCCAAATTGGAAGGAGATTACTTTTCAAATTATAAGGAAAATTACTTTTTTTTTAATTACCTCTTTAAGGGGTTGGGCTCCCATGACTTTTAAATGTCCCCCACTTAAGTGAAAATAGACTAAAAACGCTTTTTGCACAACTTAACTGAAAATTAGAACACTTGAAATACCTTTTCACCTTTTTACTCCTTGAATGCCCGCCCCCACCTCCCCCAACTCCCTCCCCCCAATGTTCGCCTTTCTTTCTTTCCCTTAGCCTTGTGGGAACAAAAATAGGCTAAGGGTCAACAAGCGAGCTATGCCAAAAAGGGGGACATTATAGTCCTCCCCACCCAAAATTGCTTGTCCTCAAGCAATTGCAAAAGCCATGGCGCTGTTCTCAACTTCTTCATAATACAAACACCACCTGAAATTGCTCTCCATGGAAAAGAAGCTCCAAATTGAATTCTCACTTTGTTGTACCTGTACTTTGGAGTTTGCCCCCAAGAGTTAAAGGTGACACGACAACCTTCAAGGGCTCCTCATGTCCCCAACCTACCAACTCTTTCAATATTGAGTTGTAGATGATGAAGCTCCTTTCCCTTATGCCCTTATGAAGTTCAATATGTAGCCAAGAGTGATAAAACGAAAAGCATCCAAGGAATGTTACCTTGCTGCCCCAGATGAAAAAGTCCACTTTTGCTTCATTTTTTGCTTCCACACTATGGTGGCCATCCTAAAACAAACTTTGGGTAGCTCCTATATGCAAGGGAAGACTCATCCAAGCTTTGAAAAAAAAACAATAGTGAACTCATTTTGAATCATACTTTGGAAAGAAACTTTTACAACTTGCAATCCTTCTTGGATGGTATCTTTTATGTCCCTCATGTGCTCAATCACTGGCTGCCCCTTCTCATTGTTCTCATTTATGTGCAAAATAAAATAAGAGTCAAAAGAATACGCATTATGTACCAAGAAGTAGTGTTGTTTCATGCTCACAATCTTTGCCTTTCTCTTATGCAACTTGTGTGTTAAAGTATGGACACTTCCAGAATTCAATGACAGCTGTATGTAGTGTTGTCAACCTGGAGCTGCGCCCTGATTCGAGGACGTGCGCGAAACGGCCAGTCCTCTATCCGGTTGAAACAATGGGATCTTCTCACGAGGGTGGGTGCCTCAACAGTGAGAAGAACCTCTAGAGAAGGCCGGTTCCTGTATGATGTATCAATGAAGATTCCTACTCTACGCTACTGACTACCGTGGAAAAGGGAGAAAGAAAACTTAAAGGGGAAATCCTACCTAAAAGGGGGTGATACACCAGAATTATGATCCTACTCAGCTTGGAACCTTGAACACTAAACAAACAAGGGAGAAGGAAGACCTTAGACTTCAAATTAATCACTTGTGCATAAGTATTTCATGCAGAGGTTCGATCCGATAACTAAAACCTGAGGGAAAACGATGGAGAGAGGTCTGATAAAAGACACTTTGCTACCACCTAACATCCACTTACAATTTCGGCAAAAGACAATAAATAACACTTTAACATGACCTGCACAAGGACAATATAGCAACTAGGTACGAAATAGAATTTGGGAAGGGAGAGAACTCTACCACTTCTGCAAATTGCTGAAGAAATATACACTATGCCACGCTTGAAATCTGAAAGTACAGTCTTTATTGATCAGAGAGGTTACACAACTCACCAATGACAGAGTCTGGTCTAACCAAGAGAGATTGGATGATTTTAATCAAGGTTGAAATCCTTTATATATAAAATTACAAGAGGCCAAAGATTGGCGTAGAAACTTGAAGGGAAAGATTTATTTTTGTTAACTCCAAGCTTTACTTGGCCTTAAAATAAAATATATTTTTCCTTTTGCCCTTGCATGAAGCTTATTCACTTGATGAAGCGAACTTATCTTTGTTATGAACCGCCCACCTCCTTTTGCATGGAAATCTTCTAGTGGATGCGGCGTTTGATCAATTAGTCATTTCTAAATCTAGAATAGTCAACTCCTTGTTCGAACTCGAACTCCTGTTGAAGCTGATTTAGACTTTCGGATGCATGCGCTGAATGGAAACGAACAGGTCTTTAATAATCAGTCAACTGAAACTTTGACTGTTTATTCGAAAATAGCTCTTATGTTTGAAAATAGCTCTTGCTTGCATGTATTTCATTCTAATTTTGATCGTGTTCCATTTCTGGCAGGATTCCGTATTCAATTCTTCGTCGGATTATCTATTTTCTATTCTTTTTTGCACAGTCGGCCTCCATTTATTTCGGATTTCCTGCTATCTCCTTAGTCTCAACGGTTACTTCTTGCAGGAAAAATTTGACGGCCTGCGGGACGTCACAAAAAATTGTCGTATTTCCTTTGGCTATATTTCCTTGGCCTTATATCTGTCATTTTTCCTTTACTCTTATTTGCTCGGGTCTTTTCCCGCGGCCTTTTTGTTCTGTCGGCTTCCGAATTCCTTCGGACAAAAAGTCCGAAAGAATTCATTTCCTCAATTTTTTACCTTTGTCTTTTGTCTTATGACTTGTTTTCTTCGGATTTATGTCCGCACAAGCTTTTCCGAATTTCTTCGGACTTTTTGTCCGAAGGAATTCCTTCGGACAAAAAGTCTGAAAGAATTCATTTTCTCTTGACTTAGCTTTATCTTGGTCTTTTCTCATCGGCTTTGTCTTCGAACTTGTCTCCTGCCCTTTCCGAATTCCTTCGGACAAAAAGTCCGAAGGATATGTCTTTGCCTTTGCTCTTATTTGTGCCCTTCGGGATTTAAAACATGCCCTTCCACCGACCAAGTGTCCTCCGCACCGACCTTTGGAAAAATTGGAGGGCACCCGGGGTTTCTGCAAAGGTCCCTGAATTTGGTCTTCCTCCTGCTCGAAGGGTAGGTGCCCTTCGGGAATATTGTAAGTGTCCCTTCCGAAGGGTACCCTGTCCTTCGAAATTCTCGAAATGGACTTTTCCTTGCTTTTTGCAACTTTTTCGAATTTCTTCTAAGTGTCGGGAGAGTCTGTAGAAATTTCCTGAGTGAGTCCGTAGAAATTTCCTAAGTGAATCTGTAGAAATTTTCTGAGTGAGTTCGTAGAAATTTTCTGAGTGAGTCCGTAGAATTTTTGCAGAGGAAAGCTATGTATTCTTCCTTCCTTGGCTAGAGTCGTGAACGTTCTAAATAGCAAGAGACAATCTGACTTGTGGCAGATTTGTTAACATTCTGGTGACTCAACTGGGAAGCATGCCTGCTATGCTTGAGAACTCAGAGCATGTATAGACATTATCCGAATTCCCGAATGGTGAACCTGATTTCTGAATGAAAATCTGTTTTGATCATGGCTGTAGTAACCTCCTTCAAAATAAGAAGGGAAACACACTAAAGCGGAAAAACTTACTAAAAACAAATGTGCAAACAAGCACTTATTGAACAAAACTGAAGCAAACTACTGTGCTTGAACATCACTTGGAGGAAAGTAGAAACAACTAAAATACCCTAGTTAACCATGATAAGGCACGATCTGCCTGGATCAAATGGAAAATTCTTGAACTCGCTCCTTTTGAGAGATGGTACAATTTGCAAAGCAGGTTGTTTCTTAGTCATAACCTCAAATTAGGCATTTGCCTTGTCGACCAACTGTATTAGCATCTTCTCAAATGGGTCATCAACAACAAACCAATCACCAACAAAGACAAACTCACCAAGTATTTCCTGATTGTTTTCAGATTGCTTGTTTTCTACCACCTTGTCAAGTGATATCCCATTTATGCACGGTTCTTGAGTGACCACGTCCTTCTTATTGACTGCTGCGATTTCATCCAGCTCTTCAAGGAGCTTTGAATATGCAACCCAATTTGTACTGGGATCTTGAATAGGTGATTCTTGATCAAATTTCTCATAAACATGCTTTTTAATAGCCAACATATCTGTACAAAGCTCTTCAATCTCTGGTAGAGGCTCAAGGTATAGCTGCCAATCATCTTTTTGTTTCTCACTTTGATCTATTTGAACTGAATAGCTATAATGCTATTTGGATCTTTCTCAATAGGAGATACTTGTAACTCATGTATGACTTCAATCTGTATCAGCTCCTCTTGAAGTTCCTCTATATCAAGATTAGTCTTCCCACTCTCAACTATAACTGGATGCTCAATTACAACCTCAAGAGAAGTATTAATAGGAAATTCCTCCTCAAACACTTCTGAAGCATCCTCTACACGTTCTGCAAGAACCTGACCTGTAGCTGCAACCTCTTTCTCAATACTCCAAAGAACAGGGTCTTCTTGAGGAAGGGTGATGGCGGGAGGGAGATAAAATTCATTTGTTTGAAAGGGAAAATGAAGCATGGGAGGTTGATCATGATCAGATCTTGGAATCTTGAGGGAAAAGGAATGATCTAGGGAGTTTCGGAGGGGAGGGAAAGAGAAACTCTTAAAGACCTCTGTATTCTGTTCCTTCCATTTGGCCATTACCTCATCAAAGTCTGGAACCTGCTTGTTCCCCTGGACAACCTGAGCTTGAGAGATGATTGGTGAGGTAATGGGACTATAGGAAGGTATAGTCTCATGAATAGTCACTTGAATAGGCTCTTGAATAGGCTTTTGATTAGGCTCTTGACTCCAACTAGGAAGCTCCCTTGGCACACACTGGGCATGGTTAAGAACTTCATAAGAATAAGGAGCACAATAGCCCTTTGTAGACAATTGGTTTAACTCGATTTTTTGCCTTTCCCAAGCCTCCATCTTTTCCAATGCAAGAATACATAGTCCATTTATCTCTTCTGGATCATTGGACACATTTCGAAATAGACCATTCACTTCCTCATACTGAGAGTTAAAACAAACCTTTCTTGCATATGCTAGTATTCTGAGCTCTATTTCATTCATTTTTTATTGAAGGCAATACTGCTCATATGCAACATCATAGCCATATGGGGAAGATGAAATCTGATCCTGAGATTGATATGGCTTACCAGGAAGGTAAGAGTCATGCTCTTGATAATAAGGATCATGAGAAACTTGATAAGGCTCAACATAGCTTTGATAATAACCTTGATAAGGCTGATTAGGCTCATAGATATCATGACCAAGCTGATATGATCCATCATTGGACTGATAAGGAAACATAGCATAGGAATTCTCTCCATACATAGCCTTCAAAAATTCATTCGCAATAATAAAAATAGACTTACATGGAAGCTGTCCTGAACTGTTAGAAGCAACTGCTTGAGCTTGGAGTCACCGAATACTTCTTGAAGAACACTGTTGTAACTGCAATTTCATTAAAACCAAGAAAAATGGGTCCCACTGGGCGTGCCAAAAACTGTTGTCAACCTGGAGCTGCGCCCTGATTCGAGGACGTGCGCGAAACGGCCAGTCCTCTATCCGGTTGAAACAATGGGATCTTCTCATGAGGGTGGGTGCCTCAATAGTGAGAAGAACCTCCAGAGAAAGCTGGTTCCTGTATGATGTATCAATGAAGATTTCTACTCTACGCTGTTGACTACCGTGGAAAAGGGAGAAAGAAAACTTAAAGGGGAAATCCTACTTAAAAGGGGGTGATACACCAGAATTATGATCCTACTCAGCTTGGAACACTGAACGAACAAGGGAGAAGGAAGACCTTAGACTTCAAATTAACCACTTGTGCATAAGTATTTCATGCAGAGGTTCGATCCGATAACTAAAACCTGAGGGAAAAAGATGGTGAGAGGTCTGATAAAAGACACTTGCTACCACCTAACATCCACTTACAATTTCAGCAAAAGACAATAAAAAACACTTTAACATGACCTGCAGAAGGACAATATAGCAACTAGGTACGAAACAAAATTTGGGAAGGGAGAGAACTCTACCACTTATGCAAATTGCCGAATAAATATACACTATGCCACGCTTGAAATCTGAAAGTACAGTCCTTCTTATTGATCGGAGAGGTTACACAACTCACCAATGACAGAGTCTGGTCTAACCAAGAGAGATTGGATGATTTTAATCAAGGCTGAAATCCTTTATATATAAAATTACAAGAGGCCAAAGATTGGCGTAGAAACTTGAAGGGAAAGATTTACTTTTGTTAACTCCAAGCTTTACGCCTTAAAATAAAATATATTTTTCCTTTTGCCCTTGCATGAAGCTTATTCACTTGATGAAGCGAACTTATCTTTGTTATGAACCGCCCACCTCCTTTTGCATGGAAATCTTCTAGTGGATGCGGCGTTTGATCAATTAGTCATCTTTAAATCTAGAATAGTCAACTCCTCGTTCAAACTCGAACTCTTGTTGAAGCTGATTTAGACTTTCGGATGCATGGGTTGAATGGAGATGAACAGGTCTTTAATAATCAGTCAACTGAAACTTTGACCGTTTATTCGAAAATAGTTCTTATGTTCGAAAATAACTCTTGCTTGCATGTATTTCGTTCTAATTTTGATCGTGTCTATTTCTGGCAGGATTATGTATTCAATTCTTCGTCGGATTATCTATTTTCTATTATTTTTTGCACAGTCGGCCTCCATTTATTTCGGATTTCCTGCTATCTCTTTAGTCTCAATGGTTACTTCCTGCAGGAAAAATTTGACGGCCTGCGGAACGTCACCGGAAACTGTCGT
This sequence comes from Torreya grandis, assembly GCA_037957365.1. NCBI lineage: Eukaryota > Viridiplantae > Streptophyta > Pinopsida > Cupressales > Taxaceae > Torreya > Torreya grandis. The sequence continues at coordinate 1,439,930 of JARHVA010001116.1, read as the reverse complement.
ATTTCCTTCGGCTATATTTCCTCGGGCTTATTTCTGTCATTTTTCCTTTACTCTTATTTGCTCGGGCCTTTTCCCGCGGCCTTTTTGTTCTGTCGGCTTCCGAATTTCTTCGGACTTTTTGTCCAAAGGAATTCATTTCCTCAGTTTTTTCCCTTTGTCTTTTGTCTTATGACTTGTTTTCTTCGGATTTATGTCCGCGCAAGCTTTTTCAAATTTCTTCGGACTTTTTGTCCGAAGGAATTCCTTCGGACAATAAGTCCGAAAGAATTCATTTTCTCTTGACTTAGCTTTATCTTGGTCTTTTCTCATCGGCTTTGTCTTCGGATTTGTCTCCTGCCCTTTCCGAATTCCCCTTCAGACAAAAAGTCCGAAGGATATGTCTTTGCCTTTGCTCTTATTTGTGCCCTTCGGGATTTAAAACATGCCCTTCCGCCGACCAAGTGTCCTCCGCACCGACCTTCGGAAAAATTGGAGGGCACCCGGGCTTTCTGCAAAGGTCCTTGAATTTGGTCTTCCTCTTGCCCGAAGGGTAGGTGCCCTTCGGGAATATTGTAAGTGTCCCTTCCGAAGGGTACCCTGTCCTTCGGAATTCTCGAAATGGACTTCTCCTTGCTTTTTGCAACTTTTCCGAATTTCTTCTAAGTGTTGGGAGAGTCCGTAGAAATTTCCTGAGTGAGTTCGTAGAATTTTTTTGAGTGAGTCCGTAGAATTTTTGCAGAGGAAAACTATGTATTCTTCCTTCCTTGGCTAGAGACGTGAACGTTCTAAATAGCAAGAGACAATCTGACTTGTGGCAGATTTGTTAACATGTAGACAAGGAAATCAGTCATCTTGCTTATGTATGGTGTCTGGAATAGTGCCCCATAACTTGATTTTTCCGAGTGGAAGAAATTAGATTGGATTATTATCTTCCCCCACCTTGCCCAAGGCTGCAAAATGCTCCTATTGTCAATTTTTTTGCTCATAGTTGCCCCTTATACTCGGAAATTTCTGAGACAACAAAATCAGAGTTAATCCAAAAAATTTCAGAACTTTTACTTTGCTGTACCATGCCAACAAATTTGTTTTCTATGTAAGATATAGGCCACGAAGGCAGCAAAACACCTTCAGAATTTCCTGGTAAGAAGAGGGACCAAAATTCTTTCAAAAACATACCTTCCACCTGGCTGTTCATAACTTGGGCCTTTGCCTAATCCAAAAGGGGGGTCAAGGCCTCAACTACACATCCAAAATCATCCCTACAACTTGGAATACGGTGCTGCCCATAGCAAATTTGGGGCTGCCTTTGCAAACTGAAATGTCTACCCTCTAATCCAAGCCATGTACAATAAAAGCCATCATCATTAGTGCTTACCACATGAGTAGTAGAATGCCCTTCCTCTGTCATAGTTGGCTGCCCATGATCAAAATTGGCAGCTCTTGCTCCCTTCCTATCTTCAAAATTTTCAGAATCATTCAAGCTCTTCCCACATGGAATTGGGTGGTTTCTACCACCTCCAATTGGCTGCCCATGTATGAAAATCACCCCATTCCTTGCCTTGCTCCTAGTCATTGCAAGTGTTCTCCCAAATGAATCTACACATGGAACAAACAAATTAGTAAAACAATGGTGTTTAATAACACCCTTTTTATCACCTTATCAAATTCTAGAATCATGAAGTGCATCCCTTCTTCATGCTTTGATTCTTCTTTGCAACTCCCTTTCACCCGGGATCCCAGTGTTGTGTTCATGGTATTCTTGTCATGGCTGTAGCTACTTATTTTCCCCTTCACTCTTCCCTTTATAGTGGCTAGAAATCCACTTATATATCCTTGAACCACCTTTATGGTGTTGGGGTGTGAGAAGCACACCCTCCTAGGACCAATATACACTATATGCAAAAAACATCTTGAGGGGAATGAACTGAAAATGCTAAAAACAGCAGTCAATGAGTTACTTACAACCCTTTCAATGATCCATAGGTCATAGCACTTGTCATCTATTATCACTTTTATGATTAGCCACATTGTTCCCTTGGTAAGCCCACATAAAACACAATATAAATGGGCTGTACAAGAACTGTAACAGTCATGAATTTCTTGTTCTTCCCTCCAAAACAGAGATACATACCTTGCCAAACTTGCACCTTGTGACCCCACACAACAAGTTTTTACCATCCCTACATATGACAATGGATTCCCTCCTATGACATAGATGTGGGAGTGTGTTTTCTATATGAAAATTGAATCATCAAAGCTGAGGTTAATTTAATGACAATAACATATACCTCAACCATTGCGATTTTTTGTACCTTTCCTCCTTGCATTCTTCCTCTAGTCACAACCATTCCATAAAATACAACAAATAAATTGTGATGCTTATTAATTTTATGAGTTGTTTGCATGCTTTTAAACATGCCTTTCACCTTGTCTCCATTCTTGGTATGATCTTCAAGAGGACCAAAATGTTGTCGGAGCATAGTAGGAAGGTTATGCCACAATTCCTTGCCATGAACACAATTCAATTGCTTACCTCCATGTGCTGTTCTGGAAATTACAGCAAGCTGAGAATGAGAATTATCATTTATAGTGTTGATCTTGTTCACCAATTTCTTCTTGCTAATGTGCAGAATGGATTTCCTTGGTTGTTGCAATTATCATAGTGGTGTTTAAGGAACTCACCTTCCCTTTTGAACGCCCTTAGGTGTTGCCTAGCTTGGAAGGCCACTGATTTTGTCTCATTTGCCCTCCTTAGCCACTCATCACACCTTCTTTGGGTGCTTGCTATAGGAGTCAAGTTTCCTTCCTCTTTCCCTTTTTGGTGCATGGTATGTTTCCCTTCACAAGTGACTGCTCCACTTGACTCTTCTTTCTTGGTGCCATCTGAAATTGCTTCTCTTGGTTCAACCATGTCTTTGCCTTCTATTTACAGCTCTTTTTGTTGTTCCTTAAATTTCAACAACCCCTCATCTCGCTGCCTCAAAAAAAGTTATGGTTCTTGTGGTTTAGAAAATTCAGACTTTGGCTGCCCTTTAGACAACTGAAAATTCGCCATTGGCTGCCCCGGACTTTTTGTTTTTAGGGCTTTATGAAATTGATCCCATGGCACCCCCTTGTATAGCTTGAAACCCCTATTTGGTTGCTCCAACAATTTTGATTTTTGAATTTCATCCTTTCTCCTATTATGCTGGCCTTTGTGAAGTTGTATGTTATTTTTTGGCTGCCCTACAAATTGAGATCTTTAAAGCTCCCTAGTTACCTGTAACTCAATCGTATCTCATCCTATAAGATACTCTTGGGGTCTAGGGCTTAACCCCATAGACTTAACCAAGTCGTTAGGCCTTAATGCCCTTAGTTCTCTTTGAAATTCTTGCATAGCTTATAACACATTCTCCAAAGCTTCTTCCCTTGTCCTCATTTTATTCCCCACATTTTGAATGGGATCTTTGTAATCTTCTTTTGGAAGAAACCTAGGCTTTCATATCATTATGTAGAATTCGAATCCCACAATTGGCCAAGAAGTTGGATTTGATACCACTATAATGTCCCCAAATGGGACAATTTGACCAAAATCAGGGTTTTTTGCCAAACACTAGAAATATGATAAATAACCTTGAAAATTCTAGAAAACCCTAGTTGGAAAACTACTCTAAAAATACATAAAATTATTGCAAACCTTTGGGAACAATTTGTCAATCCAATGACCAAGTTATTGACCCTTGGAATGGCAAATCGTCAATCAACCCTAGGTGCCAACTTTGAAGGAAATGAATAATAATTTGCAGCTGTTATTTCATTCCAATCCCACCATACAAAGCATATGAAAATTGCGAAAATAATTTCAGAAATGAGATGCAACAATAAATACCTTTGTGGCGAAATATGATGTCACACAACAATAATATTATAAAATAATATTATCAAGTTGATTCTGATTTTTCTGAATAATATCAAGGCCCAAAATAGCTCTAAATCCTTTCTTGACATGTCTCCCTTATGTAAAAATTATAGTAAAAATAATATAGTATTTTTGTCATCAATATGCCTCACAAGGCTGCCCAAACCCTATGACAAATATCCAAGTATAAGTTAAATAATATTCAGAATTATTCTTGACCATGAATGGCTCGATTAGGTCATGGAATGTCCTCCACAATATCTCCAACCCTAGTCGCCCAGCTGCAATAATTGGCAATAAAATACCCAAAACCCTAGAAGAGGGTTTCCCTTTGTAATGTAGGCCTTAATGGGGTCTTCTATCCTAGTAGCCAAGTTACCACCCTTCACAATCTCACAAAACCTATTAATGACATCTACAAGCAAATCTCTCACCTCCTTGACTTGCAAAAACGCAATCACCAAGCTTCAAATGTGGTCACCAATCTTTCGAATAAGGTGGTGTTTTAAAACACCTTTATAAGACCAATTGCATGCAACCATGCAAATATTAAGCATAATTATAGCCCTTGAATAGAGCTTTCCTCAATGAAGGAATGAAGGTTTTCATCCCCAAACCCTTGGTGCACTTGAAGGTTTTTGTCCTCAAGTCACTATGAACAAATTTGACATACTTGATTATCAATTCAATGGCACAAAAATGCATAATCCCTTTAAATGAACCTTCAATTCTCTTTAATATCCATCCTCAAAGTGGCACCCAAATTGGAAGGAGATTACTTATTAAATTATAAGGAAAATTACTTTTTTTTTAATTACCTCTTTAAGAGGGTTGGGCTCATATGACCCTTAGAGGTCCCTCAAGTGAAAATAGACTAAAAGCACTTTTTGTACAACTCAATTGAAAATCAAAACACTTAAAGTACCTTTTCACGTTTTAACTCTTTGAATGCGCCCTCCGCCCCCGAACATTCCCCTTTCTTTCTTTCCCTTAGCCTTTTGGGAACAAAACTAGGCTAAGGGTCTACAAATGAACCATGCCAAAAAGGGGGACATTACACAAGATGCTTGATTTTTCTTCCCTGGTGTCTTCTACTTGCCGCCCTTCTTGTTGTTCATTAGCTTCTTGGAAACCCTCATTTGGCTGTCCCTGAATTTCTGGTTCTTGTGGCTCAGAAAATTTAGTCATTGGTTGTCCCAAAGACTCTCCTTTTTGAAGCTCATCACTAGCATCAATAGGCTGCCTTTCAGTTTCAGAAGTTTGACTCCCCTTTTGTGCCTTGTCAAAATGCCTAATGAGCTTTTCTCCAAGGTCCTCTTATGTACCGATGACGTCATGCCTTTATGTCTTCATTCTCATATGCCACCACTCATGGGCAGCTCCTTCCAAATGCTTTATAACAAAGGTTAAGGCTTCCTTTTCTCCCTTAGGATGCAAATCAAAGTATGTGTTTACCTTGCCTACCCATTCCCTCACCGGTATGTTTGGATCCCTATCAAAACTAGGAAGAAAAAATCTTCCCCAAGTCATCTTGCATATCTTTTGGGTTGTTCCTTCCTTTCCTAGATCCCCCTTTACTTTGCTTCCATGTTACAAACTCATTGAAGCTCATTAACCTCCTAAGTTGGGGTTTATGTGCCATGTATTCATCATAATACTCCATCAAATCCCAACGAATAAAGGGTTGTTCCTCCATTTTTAGGGGTTGTTCCCCTTTCATGTCCTTCACTATTTGCAGGAATTCATTCATTACTTCCTCCATCTGCTCTTATGCTCGATACAACCTCACGAACCTAGCTCTATCCATGTCACTGTTTGACATGAAAAACTTGTACCATAGCTGGCCAAGAAATGGATCTGATACCCCACTGTAATATCCCCTTTTTGAGATATTTTCTGAATTCTGAAATTTAATGTAAACCCTAGGTAAAAACCAATTTTCTAATTTTTCCCACAACAAACCTTAGCTGAATTGAATCTTTCAAAAATAACACAATATTAGGATAAACCCAGTGCACCAATTGGGGTTTTCAAAAAACAAGTTTTGCTCTTCCAAAATATAAAATTGCCCTCAAACCCTAGGCGCCCCAATCTAAAATATTTATTTTATTTTATGACTGATTTATCATGCAACAACACTTTATGGAACCTTTATAAATTGCACAAAATTGACTTAATAATTATGAAGAATTTATTATGAATTTTCTGAGTATATTTGAAGTCAAAATGTCCTCCAAAATCCTCACAAAAATCAGAAATAATAATAGAAAATTACTAAATAATGTTTAGGCTTAGAATAGCCTATCAAAACCTCATAAACAACTCTCAAACAATTTGTCTTAGCTGGAATTGATCATTTCCAGCCCTAGATCCAAACACAGCCCTATAAAATAGGAGTCTTCAACTTGAAAATCCCCTTTTGGCCTCCCAAATCCTAGTCGCCACCCTTCCAAACTATTCACCCCACTTGGAAACCCTTATTTTTTATTTTTCTGAATTTTGATGAACAATGGCAGCTCCTAAATGAAGTTGCCCCATGGAAGAATGAGGGTTTTTGTCCTCAATCTCTTTGCTTGAAAATTTGTCTTCAAGTCCAAAGCTCAAGTTTTTTCATGCTCAAAACTTGTAAATTCAAATAATGATCCAAGATGCCTTTCAACAAGACCCCTTAATTACTTTTATACTTCTCCCCAAGTGAAGCGCCCAATTTGGGGGGAAATACCTTTATTGATCTTTTTTCAAATTATAAAATAATATCTTCTTATAATTTACTTAAGTGGTTCAATACTCATGACTCTTGAAAAAGCCCCAACTTAAGTGTAATGATAACAATAAAATACTTTTACAATTATTCTTTTCAAAATCAATTTTTTCCCTTCTTTTTCTTTTCTTTCCTTAGCTCATAGGAAACTAGGCAAGGCTAAAAGTCTTCAATAGTGTCATGTCCAAAAGGGAAACGTGACAACCATTAGAGGAGAGGTGCTAGAAGTTGTTGCATTACTCTGAGTATCATCATAATTCTTTTGTGGAACCTTGAAACAAGTTCATTTGCAAAGGTGGAACCCCAAAACAGGTTTGTATGTCAAGGTGGAACTCGAAATAGGTTTGCATGTCAAAATGGAACTCCGAATCAACCGCTCCAATGGATTATAGATTCAAAGTGCTTATGTAGTACCATAATTTTCCATTAATCCACATTATAGAAAATATAACGAGTTTGCATGAACAACATTCATGACTCAAATATGATCCATCTATACCTCAAAGTGATATAGAATGCCATCGTCTATCTATCATAATGTCAAGGAATGTATTTGAACTGTTTAATTTGATAAATCTGAACATATAATGTGTCTCATAATGCCATAGAATACTCCAACTATTCTTTATAATTATGTAAAATGGCTTACCTATGTCTCAATCTATCTCCATATAAATCACATAATTTGACTCAAAGTATGAACTATTTGTCTTTCATGGCCTGATTGTTTAAGACAAGCCCACTATATGCCCCCCTTTTGATATGAGGGTTGAAGTTTGCGAATCACTTGTCTCATAAGAAAGTTATGTGCACTGTATTTTTATATATAAAAATTTAATCATGTAAAGTATGCATACAAACATCTTAAGATATGTCATCATATAAAGATTCAATCATTCAATAATATATAAAACATGTAATTCAAGGCAATGGTCACACAAGTGTCATGTCTAGTAGATATATCAATTAGGCATGCAATAATAAGAAACATAGTAGATGCATGATAGAAATCATGGCATCGCACACAATAGAAACACGCATGATAGAAATCATGACACCAAGTTCAACAATAGTCATATATGTATCCACACACGCATATGCACACAATATCATAATCATGAAGGAAACAAGCACTAAAGACATGACACAACTGACTTGACTCTGACCCAACATAAACATGACATGGCCATGACATGGACTAGATGGTCTAACACAACTGACAGATGACATGACAAAAACACAATCAATAGATTCATAGAACATGTAGTATAGCACACATCAATCATCACACAGTATAATAATCATCAACATTAGGCACGCACAGAGCAAACAATGTTGGTCCACATAATCAATCAATGTCATCAACAAGTATAACAAAGCACAATATCCATAACACTCTAGAAATAATGAGTAGTAGCATGTCATGTATAATAGTCTACTATGATCACTTGACCAATATAGAAAGATACAATCTTATAAGTGTACAAAGATGCCTCCAAAGTAGAAAGGTTGCTCATGGATGTAAATAATGTCACATATTTGTATGTCTATCTATCATATATAACCTGTATATCTTGCATCCCATTCATGTATACTGTGAACAATATGTGTATAGAAAACGAATATGTAATTCACCATGTATGATAAATAACATCAATCAATCATGTATACTAGCAAAGCATGCCATGCATAGGTCCTGGTTTTGTATTTTTGTAGTATTTGATTTTTTTTGTATTCTTGAATTTAAAACATGTTTGTACTAACCTATGATTTTACCAATGGGATACTCATATGTAGGTCTTAGATTGATCATATGGGCAAGGAGTAACATTTGTATCATTGTCGGAATCGGAGTAATGTTTTACTTATTTTGTGATTAATGTGATCGTAATGAACTAAAACTATGAATACTCAGATTATGTAAAATATGACAACAAACATATAAATATGAATGTAAAAGGGTAGATTGATATTGCACTTAGAATGTTAGAAATTGATAGAGCACTATGCAAAAGAGGTACTTAGCCTATTTTGATATCCTATTGCTAACTATGTTTGTCGGCGCACTGCCTTTGAAAATGATCTGTCTGCTCTGTAAGCACTCAGATCAAGAAACAGGAGATCAAAACTTGCGTGGAGGTTGCCGATAATAGTGAGACTCTTACGGCAACTTGTCCTATCCAGGCCTTGTCGTTAGTGTCTCTATTGACTGTACAAGTCTATGACATCTCAGATCACTACCCCTGTACTGTAGATGCCTCCGATGTGTGCACTTGCCTTGGGTCCTATGCATTGATCTCTATTTTTTGTCTCTTTGCTTGGAAACCCTGATCTCACTTTCGACACCACGATGATATTTGAAAAAAGGGTTAGTATTTTGGGTTGGACATCTCTAACCACTCTCCACTGAGTGATTGAGTGTTGCCTACATTCAATACTCCAAAGAGGGCTCAAACCGCACATAGTTCTTCTTTCTAGGGGGTGTGCGTGCACCATCGTGATCAATCTAGAATGCAATGAAATGTTTAATTTTTGACATTTGACACCATGCAACTTTGCCCTACATTTGTATTGAAATATGGTTCTAGGACTACTATTATGAGGGATATTCAGATATGTATGCCTTTGTGATAATGTCCCAAAAGAGTGCTAAAGGATTATTTCAAGTTTGTTAGGACTTGTTAAGATGAGTATAATCTTAGGATTGATTTGTAATTATCGCTGACTCTTTGATATTTTCTACTATGACCGATCCATAAAATGTATCTAGGTAGACCTAATAGAGACTTCCCAATTTGAAAATTAGCCATTGGGTGTTCCTGGACACTACTGGTAGAGGCAAACATTTGCGGCAGATTGCAACTGTCTGACTGTTGCCTATACTATCCTGAGAGTGAAAATGGAAGGTTCTTTCATGGATTAGGGTGATCTTGAATATGTCTAATTGGTAAATTGTGTTGGCCAAGATATTAGTGGGTAGACGGATAGAGGAAAGTGTGCACAATATTTAAATGTATGCACAAGGTTCAAGTATGTCAAAGTGTGCCAAAGTTTTTAATACCAAATTTAGTTGTCTAAAAATGCCCTTCTTTTAATCTAGTATTGAAAATACTAGATTCAAAGGATAAAAGAAGAAATTTGGTACCTGTGACTAATTACACTCGGTGTTGACAAGTAGGCCCCAAATGTCGTATTTGCTCCATGCAAACGCTGCAAGAAAACATGTATAGATCAATATCCTTTTTTTGATATAACATCTAAAGTAATCCATATCATTGAATTATTTGAAATTTAAAAGTCAAGGAATACACCTAAGGGTATGCAAACCATGCTTCCAATTGTTGAACCCATTCAAATAATGCCACCGGGTGATAATGCCGTAGGGAGATGCAACCACTGAAACCATGAGTTGAGGAATATAAATGCCTTAACCACCATTCCAGGAGGATAAGTGTTAGAAGTTGAGTGCCAAAGAACCTCAACTACACTACTATGGTTATCATCATAATTAGTTTGTGGAACCTTGAAACAATATTCGTATGCAAAACGCGGAACCCCATAATAGGGTCATACGACAAAATGGAACCTAGAAACAAGTTTGTCAAAATGTAACTCCGGATCCACTGCTTCAGACGGAATAGAGATCCAAAGTGCTTACTTAGCACCATTGTTTCTCATCAGTCCACAATATAGAAAATAAAAGTGTTTTTATGAACAACATTCATGCCCCAAATCTGATCCATATGTACCTAAAAGTGATATAGATCCAAAGTGCTTACTTAGTACCATCGTTTCCCATCAGACCACAATATAGAAAATAAAAAGGTGTTTTTATTAACAACATTCATGCCCCAAATCTGATCCATATGTACCTCAAAGTGATATAAAATACTATAATATATTAGTGTTAGCTGCTTAATCTGATAAATCTTCTCAATATGACCCCTATAATATGTTGTAGATTGTCATAGAATATCCCAATTGTTTGTAATTATGTAAAATGCCCCACATATGCTTCCCATATGCCTCAATCTATTGGATCTTTCCATCTAAATCATATAATCTGATCCATAATGTGAACTATTTGTCTATCATGTCGTGGATCTCTAAGACAAGCCCACAATATGCGCTACTTTTGATATGAGAGATGAAGCTTTTGAATCACTCATCTCAAAAGAAAGTGTTGTGTACCATGTGTTATATAGAAAAATGCAATCATATAAAGTATATATACCAACGTGATAAGATATGTCATCATAGAAAGACTTGATAATTCAAGCTTGTATGAATCATGTAAGCCAAGGCAAATATAAGTGTCATGTCAAGTAAATATATGAATTAGGCAAGCAATATTAAGTAACACAATAGATGCATGATATAATTCATGGCATCACGCACAATAGAAGTATTGATAGAAATCACAACACTAAGATCAACAACAGTCACATATATCATGATCATGAAGCATACAAGCAATCAAGACACGATTTGACTTTGATATGACACAGACACGACATGACTATGAGATAGACTAGAGGATCTTTTGACACAACTAATGCATGACGTGACAAGACACAGTCAATGCACTTATAAAACACACAGTATAGCATATATCAATGATACACAATGTAATAATCATCAACATCAAACATGTAAGGAGTAAGCAATGTTATTCCACATAATCAATCAATGTTATCTTTCAATATAACAAAGCACAATATCCATAGGGAATAACACTCTAGAAAGTATGAGCAATAACAAGTCATTTATAACAATCTATTATGATCAAGGGATAAGTATAGAAAGATATACCATGATAAGTGTGCAAAGATGCCCCCAATGTAGAAGGTAGCTCATGAGTGCAAATAATGTCACATATTTGTATTCCAATGTATCATATATAATTTGTATGTTCTGCATCCCACTCATTTATATCGTGAAAAACATGTGCACAGAAAATGGATATGTAATTCATCATGTATATGATTAATAGGATCAATCGATCATGTATACTAACAAAGCATGTCATGCATAGGTCTTGATTTTAAATTTTGTGATTTTTTTTTTTTTTTTTTTTTTTTCTATTTTAAATTTTATTTTATTTTTTAATTTTTTTTAGTGTTTTTAGATTTGATGTGTGAATAATATAACATTGAAGCGCAACATATGTCTCAATTGTAACTATCCAATGATCTCATCGCAATCCAAAAAATCAAGTGGGATGGAATTGTATGACCAACCATGCATATACAATAAGTCATTTTCATATATAGCATTATATTGACTTAATTGACTTGGCTTATGAGTAACTGAATTATGTGGATATACACTTGGCACTGAACTTGTAGGCACACTTATGATTGTATTCACATTATATACTTGTGTTAAACTTGCTTGATATAATGCATCTAGTGACACTTGACACATGCTAATAGTTGGAGATTTTGTATTGTATATGTCATAATCCACTAATTTAGATATATCATTCTAATTATCCAGTGGAGAGTGGTTGGGGTTGTCCAATTCAACATACTAGCCCCTTTTTCAAGGATCTTGGTGTGGAAAGTGCAATTATGGTTTCAAAGCAAAGAGAAGGAAAACAAAGATTAGCACTAAACTTGTAAGCACACTTATGATTGTAGTCACATTAGATACTTGTTTTAATGTAATATCCACATGAAGAAGATTGCTGTAATTAAATGAGGAAATTGTTTTCTAGAACAAATTGCTTTCAAGAAATCGTTGTCTAGGACAAATTGTTGCAATTAAGAGGAGTGTTGTACTTTACTAAGGAATCGCCATTGTGTAATATTTCTAACAACAATTAATTGGGGGAGCGCCACACTAAACAACATTTAAGTAACATTAATTATTTATTAATTAATTAATTATTAGTTAGCATTCATTTGATGAAAGGTTACAATCCTTGGAGAAGACATGTCGTTTGACGAAAGGTTACAATCTTTGGAGGAGAAATGTCATTTGGTGGAACACTATGAAGGTATTTATATTCAGCATTTGGTGAGAAGAAAAGGCAGCCGATCATATTCATATAATAAACATTTAATCATGTACAAGCTTAATGTTTTACAACTACAATTGAGGACGAAACCCATCAAATATAACATTGGATACAAGGACGAAAACCCTTGAGACTTGTATCGTGATATTTGAGATCTGAAAATTCTGTAATAAAATTCATTTAATTAAATAAATTATTTTGAAGTCCAAATTCTATATTTATTTTAAAGAACAAAATTTCAAGGAAATCAAGTTTCTGTATAATATTCCGGTTCGGAATGTTACATTTAAACTTGCCTGAGATAATGCATCTAGTGACAATTGACCCATGCTAATAGTTGGAAATGTTGTATTGTATGTGTCATGATCCACTAATTTAGATATATCATGCCAATTATTCATTGGGGAGTGGTTGGGTCTGTCCAACAAACATACTAACCTCTTTTTCAAGGGTCATCTTGGTTTAAAAAGTGTGATTAGGGTTTTAAATCAAAGAGAAGGAAAGCAAAGATTAGTGCACAGGACCAAAGGCAAGTGCACACATAAGTGGCATCTACAGGTGTAGACACAACGATCTTAGATGTCATAGACCTGAACAGTCAACATGGACACTACCGATGGGGCCTAGACAATATCGACCACTGTAAGTGTCTCATTGTTACTGACAATCTCCACGTAGGGTTTGAGCTCCTGTTCCCTGATCTAGGAAGTTACAAAGTAGACATAGCATTTTCAGGGACAATGACGAACACAATGAGCAACAAAATATCAAACTAAGCCAAGTAATTCTCTTGCACAGTGCTTTGTCAATTTATAACCTTCTAAGTGCAATATCAGTCTACCTTTTTACATTCAAATTTGTATGATTATTGCCCTATTTTATATGATTTGAATATTCATAGTTTTACTTCATTCAAATTACATTAATTACAAAATAAGTAAAACATTTTGGGGAATCTGATCATTGACTTGAACACAACAAGCCTTACACCTTTTCTACCTTAGGGTTTCATCTCACTTTCTTCAGGTTTTAGATTTATTTTGCATCAGGGTTTGGATTTTAGATTTTCCCTTATTCAAATAAGCACAACTCTAACATAGCTACAATGGATGCTAATTGTTTGTATTTAGCAATTCAAGCTATGGTTATCATAATTGTATGCTTCTTTCATAAATTACACAATGTGTTTTAATTTATTACAATGAAATGGGTTAACTTTATCTACAATAAAACTAAGGATGATATTAATAACGATGAATTCTTAGCTCTTCTTAGTGACACACATTACATGAATATTGTATCTAAAATGTTTCCGATTACTACTCGACGGGAAAGGGTATGCATGACTCCTTTCATCCCTCTTGCTCCTATATCCCAAGGTATTGAAAGCCACCATCCCTCCCCTATTATTCTTTCTAGGCTTATGTTGGATACAAAGGTCCATTATATCACAGCACAAAGAGGTAGGGTGCACTCTCTTGTAAGACGAAGTGGAGGTAGTCCAAATATCCCTCCTAATCCTCCTCCACCCCCTAAGGCACCAACCAATGTGACTGGAGAGTATGATGGCATTGATTAACTTAAAAATACTCTGGCTAAAATATATTTATTAGAATTTCTCCAGAGGTCTACTATCTATAAAGATATTCTTTATGCAACATCACGTGATGGAACTTTACCAAACAATACCAAACCAGCATATTTTGCATTTGTTTTTAATACATTGAAAGACAATGGAAACAAATTTTTTTTTGAGAAAGAAGAATTGCCTACTCAACATATTATAGATCATAATCTCCCATTGTTTATTCAAGTACTAATATTAAATAAGGGGGTTAAGTGTATGCTTATAGATAATGGATCATGATTGAACATTTGCAATGTCACGTTTCTGCAAACACTTGGTGCCAATATAGGCTCTATTCATAAATTAGACAAGAATATAAGAGGTTTTAATAATATACCTCGCAAGGTGCTAGGAACAATTATTTTGGATGTGATAGTGTGTAATGTCCTCAAATTGGAACAAAGGACCAAAATAGATATTTTCCACAAACCCCAAATAATTCTAAAAAAAAATTAGCAACCATTCAAATCACCAATGCAATAATAAATACCTATTTTCATCGTTCTTTCGAAGTCTGAATTATATGTACTTGCAGCGAATTAATACAAGCTTCAAACCCCTGAAACACCTTACAAACACTTCCCAATAAAGTCGTCACACTTGGAGAAATTAGTGAAATTAATTCCAAACCATAAATTAGAGAATATAATATTATTCCCCACACTTAGAACCCAAAAATCAGCTAAATAATGCCCATCAAAAATCAGAAATGATAAGTCGTCAAATTGTTGCCCTCAATAATTAATTATTGGCCTCAATATGCTAAAACTTAGAAAATTCATATCTCTCAGAATATTTGGAATTCCAATACAAATAATATCTCAAAATGATCACAAAAATAGTAGCTTTCAAACAAAAATAGTTTCAGAATTTTCCAACTAAAAGTCCTTCAAACGATGTCTCGAAGTTCTGGAAAACCCTAGTCTTTCACCCAAAATTATGCAAATAATTTTTTGAGTATCAAACCCTTGAAACAAACCCTCAACAATGCCTCCCAAGCCTTCAAACCAATTCAACCTTGGAAAAAATATAGAAATAATTTTAAATACTTTTGAAGCATAAATCAACCCAAGAAACATGCAATTTTACCTCAAAAGCAATTCGCCCCTCTAGGAAAAATACATAAAAATTACTTTCACCTTAGGAGAGAGTTTCCACCAACAATAAGGCCCTCAAAAGATGATTTTAAGCTCCAAATCAAATCACCTTAGGAGGGAAACCAACTTCCCTCATAAGTGTTAGCTAGATTGTATGCACAGCTTAAAACCTAGGCAATCATGAGATAAATCTCCATTTAATGGTGAAGCTCCTGTGTAAGATGCATATCTATCAAGGATGTGAATACTAATAACTAATTTCGGAGGTATTACTTTAATCGCCTTAGCTCATGAACCACAGCTAGGTAATTTGACAGCAAGTAAGCAACTATGTTTGGAAATATTGCAGAAAAGGGGAATATATATCAATGGTTACAGAAAGAGGAAACGTGCTTAGCAATAAATAGATTTCAGAGTTTACTGCATCCACAATCATAAATAAACAAAAAAATCACACTTTCAGCAATAAAGAGAAGGAACGAATTCTACCTCAGATCCAAAATAACATAAAGTTCATCCTAAGATCTGAATAGAATGTTCAGCAAAATTCTGTAGACACAAAGTTCGCCAGAAATCTACTTTCCTTTATTCATTCTAAACTAGTTCACAAAATCACATCCAAGAGTTTCAACACAGTTTGAAATCTTAAGAATGCACAAGTTACAATAGCTTTTGCCAAAATGTTCTGATCTTTAGCCCATAGGCTTTTTCCTCTATTTATAGTGTCCATAAGACAAATACAAATAGGAAACATTAATTACTTTTCCCATATGTGCAAGCTATAAAACTAGAGACAGTTGAGAGTCTTTCTCCTAAATTCCCTCATTGTATGGCACGGATGATTTTCAACTTAAAATAGAATCTCCCATTTTGTATGTTTGCCACCTATTTCCAAGTAATTGACTTTTTCAAACAACTTGAATTAATGACTTTTAAACCAATTACTTAAGTTTTTACAACTCAACTTAATTACTCAATTACTTTGTCGGAGAGAAAGAAAAAAGAATAAGAAGAGAAAGTTAATTCAGCTGTACGGCCTCAATCTTGTTCTTATTCCGGTATTGGATGTACCTATCAAATATGTATTGCACCACTGTGTCCCTGACTGTTTTAGTTAGAGGATTGTAAAATTTGGCACATTCTAAAACAAACTCTGGCAATTGGGTAGTACTTGGAAACACTACAGCTTGAATGATCCCACTGTTGGTCATAGCTTGCATAAGGGGTGTCTTGCGGGTTGCCTTGGATCTGTCAATTAGTTCGCTTACAGACAAATGCCCCATATCATTATCACTTATTTCAACAAGTTTAGATGCTATACATGATTCTACTGGATAGCCCTTGTACTCATATCTCATATTGCTTGGATGTGTTTTTGCATGAGATTTTCCTTTTCCTTTCTTCTTGAAGCTTTTGTAGTTGCAATACTGGGATCTTCTTGTGTGAAAATTACTTCCCCTGACTTTCCTACCTCTTCTGTCTCTGAAGATATCTCTTGTATGTGAGACATTTGCCACAGCTTCCCTCTCATAAATATGTGCACAACTTAAAATGTTCCTGTAGAAAATTTGAACAAACGTATAACTCAACATTTGTTAAGTTCATTTATGCATATGATCAATTTTAGTTTCCCGGGAATCATGCGATTATGAAATTTCAGGTAAACTTTCATCGCACATAATGAGAAGTGGGCTCAACTGGGAGAGAACGAAGAGTTGTTTTGGTCTACTTGCCTTTGCATGGCGGATTTGGAGGGCTGCCTTACTCATTTTTGAGTCATAAAAATTCCGGTTAAGATTTCTCTTTGTATTGAGGACTTTTGGGGGTGCATTACTTATTTTATAAAAGAGAAATAAGTAACGACTTAAAAAAATTCCCTTTGTATCGAGAACTTTTGGGGGTGCATTAATTTATAAAAGAGAAATAAGTAATGACTTAAAAAAGTTCTGGTTGAGCTTTCCTTTGTATTGAGGACTTTTGGGGGTGCATTACTTTATAAAAGAGAAATAAGTAATGACTTAAAAAAGTTCCGGTTGAGCTTTCCTTTGTATTGAGGACTTTTTAAAGTCACTTGCTTCACAAAAGTAGTAATCACTTAAGCCAATCCCGATTTACACTTCAATCTTAAAATAAAGGACTTTTTGGATGCATCGACTTACTAAATCAAGGAATAAGTGATGACTGCAAAAATGTCCGATTTACTCTTGCTATGGACTGCGGAAGTTCTAAGAGGAAGGACTTGATAAGAAGTGAAGTAATGCAGTCCTAAAAATCCAATTTGGTCTATAAGGTTAAAATAGCGGATTTTTGAAAGCCTCGACTTGTTTGTGAATGGAAGCAAAAGAAATAAGTAATGAAACCACAAAAACCCGATTTTCTTTGCATGGTGTGTTTCTCTTTGGGCAGCGATTATGGCAAAATACACAAAACCAAAACCAAAATAAAAAGAAAAACATCCCTGAAAGCAAGAAGAAATTGCGGGAATAAATCTGCTCAAAATTACTCCATAAGCTAGTCCAAGGAAACTTTTACAGGGTGAGTTGCTCCAAAGTGACGTGGAGATGACCTGGAATGAATCTTTTATTTTCTCAACTCATTACTTTATATTGCAGTCTTGGATGACTACCTTGCTTATTTTAGGAAATGAAGTGAAGTTCCCTTGTAAACCCGATTTACATTGAGTTATAACAAGCGGGATTTTTAGACAACTTTACTCAATTAGAACAAGTAAAACATCTTAGGAAACCCACTTGGGTCTAGGATGAATGAGCTTTTGGCTTTTTTAATGATGAGTGATTTCATGCCTATAAGTATTTAGCGATTGTGACTTGAATATCTTTTATGACTTCTTGGAGAGAATTTTGAGCAAGTCCACAAACGAAAGCGTTAAAGCAAAACAAAAAATTAAACTAAACGAGAAAGTGACAACATGACCCACAATTAACACAAGTCAAAAAGACCGAATTTTTTTAAAGGGATACTCCAAGATTTCTAGGTGAAATCTTGGAGACACCAATAAGCAAATTGCCACTCTTCAATGGTCTCACAAACCCTCCAAGTGATTCGTCCAAGCTCTCTAAGCAAATCGCCCACCTTAAAGTTGCAATTGTTAGATGAAATCTTCAAATAAATCTTCAAAGGATGTAGTACAATTTTGAATCGAAAGGTGGTGTTGATAGACACCGTTTATAGAACAACTAGTAGAACTTGAAGGGTAACATTCTTCAAGCATCTACCTTCAACAACCAAGCTTGACATACTTGATTATCAAATCCAAATATTCAAATTCGCATAACCTTCAAATGAGATCCACAACCTCCTTATATATCCTCTTTTTTAGTATGAAGGGAGAGTTAGTGGATTATAAGGACAATTTGCTTTTAAAATCACTTAAGAGCTAAATAAGCTTGTGACCCTCAAAAGGTCCCAATTTAAGTGAAAAGCAAATTAAACTATTATTACTTTATTTTAAGTATTTAGAAATACTTTTTATTTTAGTAATAATATTATTCTAATGTCCAAAAAGGGGAGATTACATAGTGGGCCTTAAAATATTAACTACTATATTTCAAGTAATACCAAATCATTTGCATTAGAACCTACTCTTAGGTAGACCATGAATTCATGCTATGGAAGCCATACCATCCACCTTACATCAATGCTTAAAATTTGTGCGCGAGGAATGTTTACATACATGTCTTGTGGATAATCAACCTTTCAAGTATTACAAAGTCGCTGAACTGAGTGATGGATGTATATCGTAATTTGATTATTCTCACTCCTCCGTAATACCTCCATTATAGGTCATCTCAGCGGAATGAATACATACATATGAGGAGAGTCAAGTAAAGCTAATGAAACTGAGTCAACTCCAAATATATCACATAATCAAGAGATAGTAAAAGAGTCACCAGATATTTCTGAAGCACAAATGGAAATGATATTTTTTGAGTCATGTAACCAATAGCAAGCTGACTCCCACCATCATCCATGCCATAAAGTTGATGTCCTTTACTCTTTATCTTCAAGGGCTCTTAGGATCTCAGACCAGGAACACCTACAACAAGAAAAAGACCACCTCATTAAAGTCCTTATGGAAAGTGGTTATAAGAGATTGAAAATTGAAAAAAGCTAAGAATGCAGATTTAGAGACTCCTAGGATCACCATTTCTTCCATTAAGGGTATTTTGGAAATAATATCAAGAATTGTGAGGAAGACTGGTATACAAACTACTTTCAAACCCCATAACACACTTCGAACATCTTTAGACTTTGCTAAAGATGTTGTGGATCCTATCGTGGAAAAGGGTGTTCACATCATCCTGTGCTCGTGTGGAGTTCCTTATGTGGGAGAAACTGGCAGATCTCTACAAACAAGGATTAAAGAACACAATGGAGACATTCATTACTCACGGCTAGATAGCGCGACTCTTGTGCAACACTCACATCTCACAAAGCACCATAGTTGTTTTGATGAAACAAAATTTGACTTGATTATTGGAAAAGAAAGGTTAGGGAAACTATTGCAATAGAAAAGAGACTAGACAATTTAAATCGGGACAACAGGTTAGGCATTGGTGAGTCATGGTGACCAATTATGAATCATATAAAAATTTGTGAAAACTCACATTAATTAAATCCTTTTAAAAATCAATGTTTTGACTTAGAATATTTTGGTGGTTGGTATGTCTATTTATTACTTTTATGTTGAGAAGGCCGACTATCTCCCTTTATGCATTTCATGTTTTATTATCACTCTTTAGGGTAGAGTCGTTGCGGTTAATTCTCATTAACTTTGTCAATTCTTCAATCTTATCCTTGAAGATGGGCACAAATATTGTGTCCAAAACGGTTTTAAATTTATCCAACATGATGGAGCCATAAGTATCTCTTTCAAACTTACAACATCATGAAAACCTACATAATATTAAGATACTAGATCTTCCTTTGTTGGTCAATACAAAATATTCCGATCAGATTTTTATGGAGGATGATAGTGATGATGATGACAATGAATTTCTCACGAACATATATGATTACCTATCTCATCTAAATTTTACACCTACCGGCCCAAGAGAGTATCAAGATGATTCATAGATGGTGACTGCCGATAAATTACAAGGCCTTCATGCACAACCAAAGTCCAACAAAGGGAAGTCACTCTTCCTGTAATGTCTCCCTTTTTGGCATAGTTTGCTTTTGAACTCCTTGGCTTGGTTGTTCCCACAAAGCTAAGGGAAGGAAGAAAAGGGAACATGGAGGGGGGTTAATCTATGAACAAAAAGGTAAAAAATACTTAAGTGTTCTAATTTTCAAGTGAGTTTGGAAAAATGTGTTTTTAATCTTATGTTCACTTATATTGGGGTCATGGGAACCTAAACCCTCAAAAATGGAAGTTTTAAAAGGGTGAAATACTTATGTTTTGAAAAGATACAACCCTCCAACTTGGACGCCACCCTTGGAGGTTGGTTATAAAAACAAAGAAGGAATCTTGTGGATGGGATGTTGAATTTTGAATTGGGAATTTCGATCAAGTATGTCAAGCTTGATTACCAAATCTTGAGGACAAAAACTTTCAAGAAGTGTCAAGGGTTTGGGGATGAAACCTTCATTTTTTCTACTTGGGCAGTTTTATTCAAGGGTTGTAAGTAAGCTTCAAAATTGCATGTGTACATGCAAGTGGATCTATAAAGGTGTTTTTGGATACCACTTTTATTGAGGAAATATAGCAAACTCTATCGGAAGCTAGTTTTGGTAACTTTACAGGTCATTGGAGAGTGGCGAATTACCTTGGGAGATTGTTCATAGTACGGAAGATCATTCCAAGGTGTGGTGACTTGCCTAGAGAGTTGGAAGAGCCATTTGGAGGGGTCATTGAAGCCAAGGAGGGTTGCATAATATTTTATTTAATTTTTCAGCTTGGGTGACTTGCCCTAGGAGTCTTTTGGGAGGCTATTTTGAGGAATTTTGGTGAGTAAAATAATTTGATTTATTTCCTATATTTTTCTGAGGTAGGATGAATCAGTTGGGGGAGAAATTGAGCATCTTTAGAGGGTTTTTAGACTCTGCTTGACAAGGTACAAATTATTATATTATTTCTGATGTTTTGTGGCAATTAATCATAAGGGTTTGAAAGAATTTGGAAGGGGAAGGCAAGGGTTTCATTCTGAAAATTCTGCCCTTATTTTCTGAGTGGGGTAATTCACTTGTGAAGGGTGTGCAAGAGTTTAGGGTGCCTTGTTTGGCCCTAAACAGGAGACCATTAATTATTATTGATATTTGTGAATTTTACAATATTTTTCCAGTGGGTTTTGACATGAATACATGTCTGATTTTTGAAGTTATTACATGATATTTATTCCTATATGTGGCAACTTGGGTGTGGGAAAAATTGATCATGTTTTAGGCCCTAACATTGGCCAATTTTGACATAATATGCATGCTGAAATTTGTCTACAATTTATCTTCAGTTGTAGAGAGTTTGTTGGAGTGGATTTGGTGACAAGAAGAGGATATTAAAATCAGCTTTGGGGTGTTGGCAGTTTGGAGGGGTAAACACATCAATTCAACTCCCTTTCCTCTTTCAATGTGACCCATTGTGGGCTAAATCTCATAAGGTATTTTATATTTATTTTTGAACATCTGGAAGTGTGATATTTTCAGTTTGGTGATGTATATACAGCTCTAGGGTTGACTGGTTTTAAATTTTCAGAATTTAGTTTTGTTTGGGTTTGTTGGAAAATCCTTTTTTTCCATCATTGTCTCAATTTGGGGGCATTACACTTCCCAAGCAACCATGAGGATATGAATGTAAATGCTTGTTGCAATATTAATTCACAAGAATATCTCACAATAAGTGCTCCATTGAGATGACATTTTGTGAAATCCAATATGACTTGATCACAAAAAAGCATTGCACATTGCATGATGTATCAATGATGAATATCCAATATTCATATGAAATTCAGTCAATAACATAGAATTCATGGAATTGTAAGGTACAATTACAAGTAACTAGTGTACAAGGCAAACCAAGTATTATATCACAAATGTTACTTGACAAGAGTTTGATCATTTTGGCCTTAATTAAATACCGATCCATGGCTCATCTATCTCATCGAAAAAGGAAATCATATTGTAATTATCATATAGATATTAGACATGGAATAAATAATTGTGAGGCATGACAACCAAAGTTTTAAAAGTTTAAAGCTAACAACGTGATTATAATGAAATGATTATAGAACAACCTTATTAAGAATGAGGCTAATAAAGTTTCATGATCTACTAGTAGCTTGTTCTTTCTGCTCCTCAACATAGGCAGTTTGCATGGTTCTCAAAATCTCCTCAAAAGATATTACATATGCTACTCTAGTGTAATCTCATATCTCTCCCTTTGCCATTGGAGGTTGATATGAAAAAGGCACAACCTAAGGTGTTCAATATCAATACATATTGTGATTGACATAGATAAGCAAAACATTCTACTAATAGATACTATGGTTTGAGACATAAGATACAAGCTCTAATCTAGAACAACACTATTGAGCTCAATAATATCAATACATCGATAAGTGACTCAATTGTACAACCTAATTCATCATGTTCTAAGATAGTTATATAGAAATCTTGTGTGCATTTTCCACAATGAACACCAACACATTCTCCTGGCATACAACAAAGTCTACAAGTTACTATGGTACAAGAGTTACACAACATTTACATGATCGTGTTGACAATGATGACGATCATGGATATTGTGGAACGCATGATCATTTCTCTAATTCAGACAATGATATAGATATTATTCCTCACCACGTTATGTGAAATCCACATAGATCGATCTAGGACCTACATGTGAGCTTCCCATTGATGGGATCATTGGTTAGAAGGGACATGTTTTAAATTTCAAAAATACAAAAAAATAAAAAAATAAAATTCAAATATTTGAAAAATACAAAACTAGGACCCATGCATGACATTCTTTGCTAGTATACATGATAGTTTGATGTTATTATATACATGGTGAATTGCATATCTATTTTCTACACACCTGCTTTTTGCACTATACATGAGTGGGATGCAAGACATACATGGTACATATGATACATGGACATACAAATGCGTGATATTATTTACACCCTGGGGCAACCTTTCTACATTGGGGGCATATTTGCACACTTAACAGATTATATCTTGCTATATTGATCCATTCATCATAGTAGACCTAAATAGTCGATACATATGTGTACGAGAATCAAATACGTGGATACAAGGAATTTTTTTGGGGCTTGGATACGTTTTTAGATACGACCGTACAATATATATATATATAAGCAAAATTAACCACATAATATACATAGAGGAAACAAAATAAGTTAATAACCACAAAACATACTCATAATTCAATGCCAAATATCATAATATTCAATGGATGAACTTAGATTGGTTTTATAACAAGTACATAGTGCAAATGTTACAATGTATGGACAAAAATAAAGACAACCGAACCTTATTGCATCCATGGTGGATAATACTTGGTCAATGAATGCGATTAACTTAAACACTATGATCTAAATAGGCTTCTTATCTGCGACAAGCCAAAGACTTAGCCAAAAATGACAAACATGGATGCGACAAAACCATAGTCATAACATATAATCCTCGTGCATCCTCTCAACACAAAAGTTACACCAAGCAAACATTCATGACAAAAACAGATGCAATAAAATTCATAAGCCACAATCTATAACCACGTCGCATTTGCGCAACGAGACACATTTCCAAAGCACAAGTCTACACTCAACGGACTTGCATGGATGTGATGCAATTGGCATGGCAATATATAAAATCATGCATCCATCAAAAGCGAAACATGACCAACAGGCTCTTTGTAGACTTAACTCAGACTTACAGTACATACATGCGACTAAGGTGGAGTAATCCCAACATAGGAATCCCTTGCAGTCTATTATACCATGCGACTGTGAAATATCTCCAAGTGTGTGATGTGAGGCAAAATTAAATAATCCCATTTTTCCTAGCAGATATGGTTGGGATATGGACAGGGTATGCCCCTGCCCTTGTAGATATGCTCGAATACATCTAGGGACGTATCCGTAGGGGTAGGGCGTGCCTTGCCCATATCCCCAATGAATCCCCAGACGTATCGTATCCGGATATGTACCATATCGTACCTAGAACCCTAAAGAGTAGTATCTAATAACGTAGTAGATTATTACACATGGTTTGCTCTTGATTATACCTTTGTATAGTGTTATTTCCTATGGATATTGTGCTTTTCTATATTGGATGATGGTATTGTCATGTCCCCCTTTTTGGCCTAAGCACGAACATTACCTATAGCCTAGCTCTTTGGTGCTTTCCCTAGGCTAAGGGAAGAAAGGGAAACATTGGTTCTAATTTTAAATTACAAAAGAAACCTTTTTTATGTCTTTTTTTATTATAACTTAAAAGGTAACTTGTGAGAAAGGGTTAGCTTAACCCTTAATCAAGGAAAAGGGGAAAGATCTTTTAAAACCACCTTAATCCTCCCTCCAAGTGGAGCACCTCTTTTTAGGGGAGGATGTGGAGAATATAGTATAAAGGGTGGTATGATGGTCATTTGAAGTGTTACCATGAATTTATGATATTTGATTTCAAGGCTAAAGCAATGCTTGGCTAGGTGACTTGAAGACGAAAACCTTCAAGGACACAAGGGTTTTGGGACGAAAACCTCCACTCCTATTCAGGGCAGCAATACTTTTAGGTGTTGTAATTGCATTTCAGATTTAGTGATTTGGTCATTTGACCCTCTTAGGGTGGCAATTTGATTTGGCAAGTGTGATTGTGTGTTGGGGTTGTGTGGCTTGCTATTGGAAGCCATTTATAGGTTTTTGGAGCACTCTATAGGGTGGTGACTTGGCCACTGGTGTTGAAGTCCCTGGCAAGGGCTGTGCTACAAGGGAATAACCCTCTCCTAGGGTTTGTGAATTTATTGCCAAATTATGAACGAGATTTGAACAAAAGAGATGGGACATGAGAAGAACTTCTCATAGAAGTTGATGAAAAGAAATTTTATCCTTGTTGTTTGAAGCTTGCTAAGGATTGAAAATTTGGTGTGCATGAGGTTCCTCCATCACTTTTTCTCCTCTTGATCTTCCTAACAACCGAGCTTTGAGAGTGATATGGATCTTCTCACAAAAACTCTCGCTAATCTTCTTAGGAAAGCCCACTATGATTCCATATAAAAAATGACAACATAAGCCATAGATTTTCAACACATACACCATCCACATAAATTATTCATACAAGAAAGAGATTCACCAATAAAGACATTGTATTAACTATGTGCAATATACAATGTATGTGTGCAACTAGCAATGGTTGCACTATAACATGACTTTTTAAAAGACTACATCTCCACTAGCTCAGGGGATGACTCTAAGCTCCATTACCTTCCAAATGACCACAAAGGATTCTTATATAGGAAAAGTAAGATGTGTGTGATAGATTATTATTGGTGGAGTAAAAGGTGGGATCATTCCTCAAGTTATATCTAGGACAACTACCAAATTAATTGTGCATTTAATAATTGTGTGCACATAATAAATCACATTTTGGTAACATATCTTTGTGAAGTGGACTTCCAATCAAGTGTGAATATGACACATTCCAATAGTCCAACCTATCTTTCTTTCCTATTTTGCAAGCTTAAACCTAGTGTCAAAAGTGGAGCTAGGGTTTCAAAGTGGAGGAGACATGTTTTCTGGGTTTGTGAACACAAGCTTCTGATATCGCATAGGACAATGGTTTACAAGCAGACGCAATGATCTGTGCCAAAACACTAGGGCACAGGCTACAAAGATGAGTCTATCAAAGTTTAGACGCCTTCATCTAGTGTAGGCATTCAATTTTTGCCGAATTCATCTAGGCAGGTCTAGACAGTCAAGGTTCAACGCTGAGCGATTCCAAATCCATTTTCATTGTTTTTCACCACTTGCATAGTCTCAGATAATAATCAAATTAGTAACAAGCTAAATATCCTAATCCTCTTAGTGCTTTCCATAAATAGTAAATTGTAATTGAACATTTGCTTGTAGCATTCATATTTGCTTAATTTAGACATATCTTAGATAATCTTAATATTTTAAAGTTTTATTTTTTTAGATAATTAATCCAAAATAAGGTATAACACAAAGATCAAAGGCAACTTAGATTGCATTCAATGACAGGAGATGTTAAGCAAACCACTATTTCTAATTCAAACAATTATGGTTGATCCACACAAATTGTAGTGCCCCCTTGTGTGGCACCCATTTTGTTGACACACCTAGTGCACCATATTATTAGAATCTTGGCTCCTAAACCATGGTAGGACTTATGCACTTTGATTAGATTGGGTTGTTTAATGACATTCTCAATATTTCAGGTATGTTGAGATGTGCTATATATGCTTGACTTATACATATTTATACTTCTTTGGATCTTAAATATTTGATACATAGCATATATTAATTGAGCATATTTTGATTTAATTAATGGTGTGTGATGATTCAAATTACTCGAATTATCATGTGGGTATTTGAGATTTGGCTACACAATGTTATATATGAGGTACCATGATGCCATTTTGTTTATATGCAGATCATATGATCCATACCGAGACCATGCATGGTTAAAGGAAATGCATGGTTCCATAAGAAGGTAAGTGAGTTGACCTGTTAATGAGGCAGCTCCAAAGATGGAGGCACCTTGGGATAGAAATAACTTCATAAATGAATTCCTTGTGGAGAAAGTTTTTTGTTTGCTGGCCAATTGCTGTATTTCAGAGACAATGAATTTTTGGTCAAAGTTGACTGACTGGTTAACTAGGCATGGCGAGCGGGCATCAAAGTGACGTGGGTTAATAAAAGGGAATATACCTCATTTAAATGTTTAAAAGGTGTTGTCAAGGAAAAGTGCAAGAGTGATTTTATTAAAGGAACAAGCTATGTTTAAATATTTTAAAGCTAGCCAAAAATCCATCAAAGTTTATTAAAGAATGAAAAGCTTGAAGGAAAGGTGCGAAGGAAATTAGTTTGTAAAGTTTTTTTTTTTAAAAACCAAAAATTATATTACTAGAAATAAGAAATTATCAATACAATGCCCTGCTATGGTACTGATACTCCAAGATCTATCCTTAGACATCCAATAGCATAAGAAGGAAATAAGAGAGCATATCATCATCTTATACATCCAATGAATGTAACTGAAGAATCTTTTCAATTTGATGCCTTTTCTCTGGAGACCATGTCAAACGCAGAGAGCCAAAATTAATCAAATTATGATGATCCAAAGCCCAATTTGCCAAAGCATCTGCCACCTGGGCTTTGCCAAAGCATCTGCCACCTTGTTCTGATTTCTAGGAACATGATGGAATAAGATGGTCTGAAATTGTCTAGCGATAACCTGAATGTTGTCTTGAATCTTAGCAATTTTCCAATTATTTGACCTTTGCCGTTCTTTAGCCGAGAGAAGATGGATAATAACTTTAGAATCACATACTTGTGCATACAAGTCGAAGAAATCTGCAAAATCAAATTTGGTGCCTACAATGATTAAATCAGAATTTACAAGTTTACATTCAACTCATTTTTAAATAGGACACATGTTGGCAAGGTGGGACTGTAATAGCCCATCCTCAGCTTTATGTCAAAGGATCGGGTAACCTCAAGGCTGTTGAAGGAAGGAAACATTATAAAAATATCGTAGAAATCTAAGGGGCTGCTGATTTTATTGCCTTTTAGTTGTTATTGGAAAGCGGTTGTGGGATAAGCTAGGAAGAAGGAAAATTGGAGAGCAGAGACTGAGCAGCATTGGGGATTTCAGTTTGCTTGGGGATTTAAGGACCATTTTGTACCAGCAAGCCAATTGTTTTGCTTTGTCCATGTGATAGGTATTTTATGTTCTCTATGTCTATTTTTAGAGTGTGATTTTATTCAAGGAACAAGCTATGTTTAAATATATGAAAGCTAGCCAAAAAGCTACAATGCAAAATCTGGAAGGAAAGACATCAAGGCAGATAGTTGGTAAAGTTTTTTTATTGAAGGTATGGCTTCTTGCACAAAATGCATACTTATGCATACAAGTCAAAGAAAGCTTCGAAATCACATTTGGTGCCTATAGGCTATAACCATTAAATCAGAATCTACAAGTTTTAATTGCATTCAACTCATTTTCAAAGAGGACACATGTAGGTATGGTGAGACTATAATAGCCCATCCTGAGCTTTAGTACAAAGGTTTGGGTAACTTGCAGGCAGTTGAAGGAAGGAAACATCATAAAAAGAGCAGAGAAATCTAAGGGGCTGCTGATTTTATTGCCTTTTAGTTGTTTTGGAAAGCAGTTGTGGGATAAGCTAGGAAGAAGAAAATTGAATAGCAGACAGTGAGCAGCATTGGTGATTTTAGTTTGCTTGAGGATTTAAGGATCATTTTGCACTAGCAAACCAATTGTTTTGCTTTGTCCATGTGACAAAGGTATTTAAGTTCTTTGTCTATTTTTATATTGTTGAATGTTGTGGCTGTTCAAGTCACTTTGTGTGTTTATATAATGCTTTGTTGCACTTTTTTCTACTCTGTTTCTTCTTTGCTTTATGTATTTTCATCCTATTGTGTGTTGGGTGTAATGTCCCCCTTTTGGAGCTAATGTTTGGATGGGACCTTTAGCCTCTTTGTTCCCATAGGCTAAGGATTCAATGAGTAAAAAGGGAACATTCGTTCTTCATGAGTTCTTTTGATGAAAGGAAATGCACTTTACCTCTTTTATAGAAAAGTGTTCCTTTAGAGCATCTTGTGGTATTTTTTAAAAATTAAAAATTAAAGTGGACTCATCTCTTCTATTTTGGGTGCCACTTGAAAGAAGCTTATAAAAAGAAAAGGAGAGCTCTTATGATCATTATGCATATTTTTGATATTGTGTGGATCAATCACGTCAAGCTTGACTTCCAGTGTGGTTGCTTGGAGAATGTCACCCTTCGAGCACTACAGTACTATCTAAAAGATGTTTTGTAACACCACCTTGAAAGGAAAATTATTAATCTTTCGGAGATAAATTTATCAAGTCTAGATTGCTGGTTTTTTTGTGAATTTATGAGGTATGACAGCTGCGAATTTCCCAAGAGTAGAGCGAACCCCTATGGAGGAGTGGCGAACCCTTTTGGAGGCTTGCAAGGAGAAATTCATGGTCTAATATTCAGGTTCCTATTTTATTAATTTTTATACTGCATTTTAGCGAATTTTCTACAAGAGTTTGATGGTTAAAATTGCAAAAATCAATCAGAAATATTTATTTAATTTTTCTAAGCGGGATGATACCATGTGAGGGTATTTTTATCTTGTTTGGAAGGGTTAAAGCCTTGGGTTGTTGTCCAAGGTAATTCGCCAAGCAGAAAGAATAATATTGAAACCCTAGTTGCTGGTTTAGGGATCTTTTAAGGGTGTTTTGTAGATTTTCTGCCTTGCTCTTTGTGGCGTTAGGGTTTGAGAAGTGAAGTTAAGATTTAATCAGATTTTATAGAAGGAAAAGGTACAAGAGGTCTTGCTTTTGCTTATAATTCCATACTTTGTTCAATTATCTAAATTGGGGACATTTTAGTGGTATCAGAGCCATATCTTGGCCATATGTGGGATTCAAGGTTTTTAGATAACAGTAATATGAATCAAAGAAGGGTTGTTCAGTCTTTTACAGGGAAGAAATTACCTTTGATTCGATGGAATATGAAAGAAGACTATGATGAGTATTTGACACTTGCACCGCAATACCAGAGAGAAAGCAGTTTTGAGGATTGGTTGAGATCAAGGTATGGTAAAGGGCACATAGCTACAAATGACGATTTTGGGGAGATAGTCCTTCCAACCTTCAATGGTGATCCAATTGTTCCGATAAGAGAATGGGTGGACAAAGTAAGCAAGTATCTGAATATAAGGTCAAGAGATAAGGAAAAGGCCCTTACTTTTGTCATTAGACACTTGGGTGGAACTGCTTGGAATTGGTGGCAGCAGAAAAGAGAATCGCTAAGGCACGATGATATGGGAACCCTTGAAAATTTCTTCAAAAACATCATTGAGGAGTTTGAAGGAAAGGAACCACCTGATACCAAATCGCTTAAGGGACCCCTCAAGGGCTCACCGCAAAGGGAAGATCGACCATGGGAACAAGGAAGAAATGACCAATTCAATTCATCACAGGAACAACCACACCTTCAGCTGGTTGGTCATAAAAAATCAGGCCTTGATGAGCTTACAACGATGAAGAAACAATTAGAAATTTACCCCGAAAATTGAGATCAGTTTGGGGCAAGTGGCACGGACGGGTCAATGAGATGACAACAAAGGGAAAGTTCAGGAAAAAAATCAGAAAAATTGGAAAAACATGAGTTACAGGGAGCTGAAATTGGAGACCAATCGTCAAAGGAGGAAGATGTGAAAGATGGCAAACCAAGAGAAGGGGTAATGAAGGTTAATCCTATGCAAATTATGGATGAATCACAGGGGCAGGAAGAGGATCAACGACCTATGACAGAAAAATTGGTTGCTACATTATCCAACACATCTAAACATCATGCATTCCATGTTAGAGGAACCACCAAAGGTAAGAGGATAATTGTGTCTTTAGATCAAGGGGCAACACATAACTTATATATGCCAAAGTGGTTGCTAGGCATAGGCTGCCTACCAAGGACAACGGTGGATTCAAGGTGACAGTGGGAGATGGTTCTTTAACAAGTAAATCCAGCACTATGGGCTTAAAAATCACCATGGGAGAATACACTTTTGAGGGAGAATTTCATATAATAGACTATGGAGAGATTGAGGTTGTGTTTGGGGCTCCATGGTTCCAAACCATTGGTGAATACACATGTAATTTGCAGGAACCTAAACTGAAGTTTATGACAGCCAATAAGGAAACCATGCTACATGGGTTGAGCAAGGGAACACTCATGATGGTAACCTCAAAAAGGATGGAGCAGACTTTTAATAAAGGGCAGGTTGTATGGGCAGCAGAATTATTTATGCATGACACAAAGTCTGATTCTAATTCTCCTTTACTTCACAAGGATGTGCAAGTCATATTTAACAAGTACAAGAAGGTGTTTGGTGATATCCCATATGGGCTACCCCCAAATAGAGGCTTTAAGCATATGATAGAATTGGAAGAAGGCACTAAAGCATTAATCACTACTCCCTACCACCATCCTCAGATCTACAAGGAAGAGATTGAAAAAGCTATCCAAGAGTTGCTCGAAATGGGGCATGTAAGACCAAATTCTACCCCCTTTTCTTCTTCAGTTGTAATTGTGAAGAAGAAATATGGGACCATGAGAATGTGTATAGATAATAGGTTGTTGAACAAAAAACCCATCAAGAATTGGTACCCAATACCAAGGATTGATGAACTCATTGATGAATTACATGGAGCGGTTTATTTCTCCAAGATTGACTTGAAACCCGGTTATCACCAAATTTGTATGAGGGAGGAAGATGTGCAAAAACAGCCTTTTGTTGTCACTATGGGCATTATGAGTTTTTGGTCATGCCCTTTGGTCTCACTAATGCTCCTGCTACTTTCCAATCATGCATGAATTACATCTTCAGGCAACAATTAAGGAAAATTGTGCTTGTGTTCTTTAATGATATCTTGGTTTATAGCAAGACATGGGAGGAGCATTTGCATCATTTAGACCTTGTTTTGGACATGTTAGAACAGTAGACACTCTTTGCAAAAATATCTAAATGTGAGTTTGCTACTTCTGAAATTCTATATTTGGGGCATGTGATCAATGCTCAAGGGGTCCAAGTGGATCAACAAAAGATTCAAGACATTTTGATTGGCCTCCCCCCACCTCTATATCTCATTTAAGGGGTTTCCTTGGACTTTGTAGCTATTATCGAAAGTTTGTCAAAGGCTTCTCTCAAATTGTTGCTCCTCTTACAAGTTTAACAAGGAAAGGTGTTTTTATGTGGTCTAAAACAGCTTTGGAAACTTGTGAGAAACTCAAGATTGTGATGAGCTCTTGTCCCATGCTAGTTGTTCTGGATTTTTCCATTCCTTTCACATTAGAATGTGATGCTTCAAGAGAAGGGATAGGGGCTGTCCTAATGCAAAGGAGACATCCCATTGCTTTTGAAAGTAGGAAGCTCGAGGAAGGAGAAAGAAAATTTTCAATTTATGATAAGGAGATGTTGGCTATCATGCATGCCTTAGCCAAATTCCGCCAATATCTCATTTATGGAAGATTTATAGTAAAAACGGATTACAATAGCCTCAAATACTTTCTCACACAAAGAGATTTGCATCATAGACAGCAGAAATGGGTGAGTAAATTACAATCATATGATTTCAATATCGAGTATGTGAAAGGTAAAAATAATAAGGTGGCTGATGCATTGTCAAGGAAGCCATATTTGTGTTCTTTGAGTGAGTTAACAACCAATTGGAAGGCCGTAATTATAGCTTAATATGCCAAGTACAAATGGGCTACCGAAATTTTTGAAGGTAAGGTAATCAACAATAGGTACAAGGTGTATGGGGAGTTGATTCTCTACAAGGACAAAATTCTTTTGACCCCTTTATCCAAGCTTAAACATCAAATTATAAGGGCTTCTCATGATGATATTATGGCAGGTCATTAAGGTTATTTCAATACTTATAAAAAGTTAAGAGAACAATTTGTTTGGAAAGGTTTGAAAAAGGATATATATGATCATGTTAGGGAATGTGTGGTATGCCAAAAGAATAAAGTAATTACTACTTTTCCAGCTGGTCTATTGCATCCCCTTCCTATTCCCCACCGAAAATGGGAAAGCATATCTATGGACTTCGTCACGGGGTTGCCTATGTCACAAGGTAAGCGTGGAATTTTTGTTGTTGTGGATAGGTTGACAAAATACGTTCATTTCATGGCATTTCCAGTCAGGTATAATGCTCCTTATATAGCGGAAGTTTTTTTTAAAGAAATCTTCAGATTGCATGGGCTGCCCAAGAACATTATAGGCGATAGGGACAACAGGTTTATGAGTCACTTTTGGCAAGAGCTTTTCAAGTTAACAGGTACAAAATTGCTTCCTAGTACAATTTATCATCCCCAAGGGCCAAACGGATGGGCAAACGGAAACTGTAAATAAATGGGTGGAAGGATACTTGAGAATTGATATTTCTGAGCAGCAAACAGGTTGGAACAAGTGGTTGCTTATAGCAGAATTTTGTTACAATACTTCTCATCATATGTCTAGTGGTATGTCCCCTTTCAAAGCTTTGTATGGTTATGAAGCTTTATCATTTGTTGATCTTGTTTTGGAGGATAGTAGAGTGCCAGGTGTGGTGGATTGGGTTCAATAAAGCGCAGAAATTTTAGATCAACTCAAAAGAAATTTGCAGCAAGTCCAAAATCAGCAAAAACTCTATGTAGACAAGCATAGAAAGGAAAGGCAATTTAAGGTAGGAGACCTGGTTTATTTGAGATTTGCAGCGTTATAGGCAATCATCCCTCAAGCTAAGTGGAGCAGGAAAGTTGAAGCCACGTTTCTATGGGTCATATAAAATTATAAGAAAGGTAGGTGAAGTGGCCTATGAGTTGGATTTACCTGAAGGAAGTAGAGTCCACAATGTTTTTCATGTATCATTCCTTAAGGAAGCCCTTGGAAGACAAATCATACCTTTTAGTGATTTACCACCTCTTGATGATGAAGGTAAGTTAATTTTGGTTTTGTTGGCCAATTTTGGCCCACCTATAAACCTCTTGCATGGTTTGATGAAGCAGTGGATCTAAGGCGTAGAAATGGATCCAACATTTGCAAATAGAGAGGATCCAAGCAAAGTGTTTCAAGGGTCAGCAACAGTGTTCAAGGATAAGCCTGCAAGCCAAAGGGCTAAGTGCAAAATCTTTTATTCAGCTAAGTCCTTTTTCATTCTTTCGGACTTTGTGGGGACGAAGTGTTTCTTTTCTCTCGGCCCTTTTTATTGAGCTAAGTTTCATGGTTTCTTTCGGGAAAATTGTTCGCACAATTTTATCGAAGGAATGCTTTCTTTCGGCTAAGTGTTCTCTCTTCGGGATTTTTGTTTCCGACTAAGTGTTGGAATTCTTTTGGACAATTTGTCCGAAAGAAAAGTTCTGAAGAAATTATCTTTTCCAAGCGAAGTGCCCCAAACAATTTCTCTGAAGGGTATTTTCTTGGGGAAATTGGTCCTATACAAAAAAAAGCCGAAGGGTCACTTTCTTTTCAAAGTGGCCCATTGCAACTTTTCTGAAGGTATTTTTCAAAGGGGAAAGGACTCTTTCATCTTTTCCGAAAGATCCATTTCATTTTTTTCGAAGGGCACTTCTCAGAGAAAGAGGCACTTTTCAAAAAAATCTGAATGTCCATTCAAGTCAAAGGTCAAAGAATGAATTTTTTCGGGAAAATTGTCCAAGTGAATTCTTTCGAAAGAATTGTCTACAAGATATGGTCCATTGCAACTTTTCCGAAGGGTCATTTTCTTCTCTGAATGGACTATTTCAGGAAAGCCGAAGGGCACTTTTTTCGGCAAAGTGGTCCACTTCAAAAAATTTCGAAAGGCACTTTCTTTGGAGAAGTGGACCAAAACAAGAATTCTGAAGGGTATCTTTTTTTTAAAGAAATGGTCCATTTCAACTTTGCCGAAGGGTCACTTTCTTTTCAAAGTGGACCATTGCAACTTTTCGAAGGTATTTTTCAAAGGGAAATGGACCGTTGCAATTTTGCCGAAGGCTCATTTCAAAGTTTCAAAGGACCATTTCAAAATTCCCGGAGGGTATTTTTCCTGTCAAGGTGGTCACTTTTCAAAAGTCTGAAGGGTATTTTTCCCTTCGAAAAGTCCTTTTCAACAAAGCCGGAGGGTCATTTTTTTAAATTCCTTCGGACAAATTGTCCATTGCAAAAAACCCGAAGACCTATTCCTTCGGACAAAATGTCTGAAGGAATTGTTCAAAGCAAAAAGTCCGAAAAAGTAGTCGTTTGCATTCAAAAGAGGTCAAAGGAGTCAGCGAATCTTAAGGGCGAAAGAGTAGATGACAAGTGTCAAGGACGCATTCAACTGGCAAGAGATCGACGACTCGCATGCATCCATGTCAGGGAGATCGATGGTGCAAATCAAGGATCCGAGTCAGTTTCTAACGACCAATCAAAACAAAGGAAAGCCCAAGCGATTGGTAGGAGCTGGTAGATGCGGATTAATGGAGAAGCCTTTGTCCTTCGATATGGCTCTCACCTCCAATAAGCAGCCGCTCGATCATAGGTAGCATGGCTAGGTCTTGATTCAGAGATTGGGGATTTCGTCCTTTTTCAGGCAGGACATGCAAAGGCAAAAGGGGCACGCCAAGTTTTAAATGCAAGGACCGACTCATTCACGTCAGGCGGGAACATGCAACTACCTGCGACATGGCTTTCTTAGCTCCAATCAAGGGAGACTTGAATGCACGAGGGGCTTGAGGAGATTTGCGGTGATCTTGGACGGCTCATCTCATGGTCAAGGCAGTTGCAACGACATAGTAGTGGTTGCAGCCATTTATGACCCCTCTCTCTGTTTTCTCATGCTCAACCCAAATATTCTTAGCCCGAACCGCTTCATAGAGTTCTTCCTGTTCCAATGAGGGGCTCCCTCAAGACTCTATCAAGTAATGCATCTCCTTATCAACCAAGGAGCAGAGGAAACCCACCACATGCTGCAACATCTCATCCTATGTTAGGCACCTTGTAGCCTGCCCTTCACTGAGGTGTTTAGGTGTCTCCAAGGAACAACTCTCCTGAGGTCAAGGAGCTTAACCTCATCAACCAGGTGAATAATCAAGGGCCAGTTGATGGTGTGCCTCTCTCCAATGATATTCAGCAAGCTTGAACATGTGAGGCTTGATGATATATGTGCTCAAATCCTTGTTGGTTTTGACAAGATGACTATGCTCATGGGTGCCAAAAATGCTCAACTTGCTACGATGAAAGTAATGCTTAGGGAGGAGGCCGAGATATAAAGGTGATTAAGGATTTCTGCTACCCTTCACTCATCAAAACACCAGCAATGCTCTTCTTGCCTCTCCTCCCAGCCCAGTGGTTGTTCTGGATGGCCCTTCCCATCTAACAACAATCTCATTAACTGTTGGCCTCTTCCTACATTGTTCACCTCCTCCAACCAGCTTCAAGAGTTTCCAATCAGTAGGCTTGCATGCAAGGAGAATCCAGGGATTGCAAAGAAAGGGAAGCAGGGTTCAGATGGCAGCGGGGCCTCAAAGCCAAAGGGCCTGTACCTCTCCCTTGAACCCAACAATGGTTGATCTACTGCAGGAGATATGTATAACATACTCTAGTACTCATAGGTTTTCTTGTGATTTGAGGACTGTTGTATTGAAGTTTGACAATGTCTATGTAGTCAGCTAAAATAACTACCTCATAAAGTATGTAACTGTTGTCAACTTGGAGCTGCACCCTGAATCGAAGACGTGCATGAAATGGCCAATCCTCTATCCGGTTGAAACAATGGGATCTTCTCACAAGGGTGGTTGCCTCAATGGTGAGAAGAACCTCCAGAGAACGCTGGTTCCTGTAAGATGTATCAATGGATCTCTATTCTGTGCTGCGAATCTACCATGGAAAAGGCAGAAAGAAACTTTAAAGGGAAATTCTACCTAATAACGGTGATACACCAAAACGTTTATCCACTCTACTTGGAACCTTGAACACTGAATCAAACAAGGGAAAAAGAAGACCTTTGATTTCAATCGATCACTATGCATAAATATTTCATGAGAAGGTTCACTCCAATGACCAAAACATGAGGGAAAACAATGGAGAGAGGTCTGATACAAGACACTTTGCAGCCACCGAACGAAGCAAAAGACAAAGAACACTGAATAGGACCTGCATAATATGATAAGCTAGCAACTAGGTACAAATCAGAATTTGGGAAGGGAGAAAAATCTACAACATACGCAAATTGCTGAATGAATATACACTATGCCAGCACTTGAAATCTGAAAGTGCAGTGCTTCTATTGATTGAAGAGGTTACACAACTCACCAATGGTAGAGTCTGGTCTTGCCAAGAGAGAGATGAAAAAATCTAAGGCTGAAAAGCCATTAATATAGAAAATTACAAAAGCCAAGAGATTGGCATTGAAAAATAGAAGAAGATCAACTTTGCCTTCCAATAAAATATATTTTCCCTTTGTCTTTGCATGAAGCTCCTTGGCATTAGAGGAAGTGGACGGCTGGGTTTATTGAAACACCCACCTCTCTTTGCATGGAAATCCACGCTCACCTCTACATTTAGCTTCTTCATGAGCTGTTTGAACGTTTGAAAGTATGAGATGACAATAGCATGCATGAAATCCAACGCCAATGTCAATTTTAGAACTCTGATTTGATCCGTTGGAAGCTGAGTTGGAACGTTTGAAAGGCTAAGTTGACCTTGAAGATAAACTTGACTTCAACAACCAGTCAACTAAAGCCTTGACTAGTCAACCGTAATTAGCTTTTGCTTGCATGGAATTCTACGTTGACTTTGTCTTTTGTTTGTGCATGGGTTTCTCTCGGCCCAACTGTCCGTGATTTCTCTTGGCTAAATCTAGAATTCTTCTTCTTGACCTCTATCTGTATTTGTCTTTCCACGGACTTTCCCTTCTTATTCCTTCGGCCTTTTGTTTTTTTGACCAAGCTTTCTGAAGGAATCTTTTGGACAATTTGTCCAAAGGCTATCCATTTCTTTCGGGCTTTTTGGCTTTCCCTTGGTTTTCTGCAGACTTTTTGCTGGCTGACTTTTCTTTTCCACTCATTTCCTGCGGACTTTATTCCTTCGGAATTATGTTCTGTCCCTTGGTCTTGCCTTTGATTTTCCTTTGGTTCATATTTCCTTCAGCTTTTTGTTTTTTTGACCAAGCTATCCGAAGGAATCCTTCGGACAATTTGTCGGAAGGATATCCATTTCTTTCGGACTTTTTGGCTTCCCCTTGGTTTTATCTCCCTTTGATTTTATCGGACTTTTTCCCGCAGGCTTTGTGTCCTTTGAATTTCTGCGGACTTTTGTTTGCCAATTTTTCCGAATTAATCC
This sequence comes from Torreya grandis, assembly GCA_037957365.1. Lineage (NCBI taxonomy): Eukaryota > Viridiplantae > Streptophyta > Pinopsida > Cupressales > Taxaceae > Torreya > Torreya grandis. Next base: position 1,401,450 of record JARHVA010001116.1, on the reverse strand, counting down.
TTCGGACTTTTGTCCAAGGATATCCTTCCTTTGTTTTATCTTTTGCCTTCGGCGACTTCTTTCTGTCGGGTTTTTCTTTGTAAATTCTCCGAATTTCTTCGGACTTTTTGTTCGAAGGAATTACTCCTTTGTCTTTATTTGGCCACCAGTAGAATGCCTTTCGGAAAAAATGCAAAGGTCTTGCCACCGACCAAGTGCCCTCTGCAAGGGATTGTGTCCTTCCTTTGTGCCCTTTGGGAAAGTTGGAAAGGTCTTGCACTGACCAAATGCCCTCCGCAAGGGCTTTTGTCCTTCCTCTGTGGCTTTTCGGAAAAATTGTAGGGCACCCGGGATTTTTGTAGGACACCCAAGGTTTTTGTAGGGAACCCGGGTTTTTTTTAGGTGTCCTTATTCCTTTGGACCTTTGGATTTTCTAACTTCTCCTCTCTCGGATTTCTTCGAACTTTTTGTCCGAAGGAATTACTCCTTGGTCTTTTTTCTTGTCTAATTTCCCGTGGACTTATTGCAAAGCTCATTCCTTCAAATTTCCTCCAGAGAACTTTTTCCGAAGGATAACATACCCTTCGGATTTTTTGAGTGTCTCTTCAAAATTTTGCAACGGTCCTTTGAACTTTTCCGAAGCTATGTGAAATCAAGCCTTCTTTGTCCGAAGGAAACCCTGTTGTAGCCAAGGCCTTTGCAAATGAGTATTTCAATTGATCTACATCTACCCAATGTATTCTTTCTTCCTTGGCTAGAGATGTGAACTTTCCGAATGGCAAGAGACAATCTGACCTGTGGAAGAATTGTCAACAGTAACAAGTCTTGTATGCCCTGATACTCTCTTGCTCTTACCAGGTTTGTCCAGTTTGCACTGCAGTGGTTATTGTAAATTACACTCTTTAATCATAAAAAATATAATATTTTTTCCTTATGCCCTGTGTATGCGATGCCCTTTTTATTTTCCTTTTATTTGTAAGAGTAGGACATGGAATTCAAAGTCTGCTATTCAATAGATATATTAGCTATTTCTTAGGTATCTAATAGTAGGTTAATGTTACAAAAGAAAGACTTATCTAAATAAAAATAATATTTTATACATGAAATGATAGGCAAAGTGGAAAAGAATTATTGGTATCTAACAATAACTCGGGCATTGCATATCCAATCTCTAAGCACTCAGTTCTTTGAGATCATGCATGCTCCGAGTTTGCATTTTAGGAGGTGTAATGCTCAGTTACCATAATACTCTTTCGATATAAGCTATGAGCTATTTCTGTTGTAATATTCGCACATCTATTAGCAGACAACATTACAATAGACCCTGCATGAGACCTGATATTGGCTTCCATGCAAAACAACGATTTGCATGGCACATCATTCTAATTTTAAAGTAATCTATAGTTAGGTAGTGTTAATATTGCTTGAATCTTTACTTGCAGCATTCATTTTTTATTTTTTCAATATAGTACTTGATATATTAATTTTAGGACACAGCGTCATCTCATGTGACCCTTGATAACTCTTCCCATGGTGTCTTGCATAATGGTCATTTTGTTTTTCAAAATATTTTCATTTCAAAACACCATTATAGGGAGTGATAAATAGATATGTACTTGTATTCTAGGCTGTGATAAATAGCTAAATGAAATGAATCAAATCCAAATTATCTATTGAATCTTGATCAGATAAAAAGGGTATGGATGCTAGAAATTTATATATTGCTCAAATATCACATTTCTTATTTGTGGTCTCTACAAATAGTTTGTTCTAAACAAAGATATCTAGTCTCTGATATACTAGTATTATGACCCCTCATCTATCAAGATGGTCAACTGTGGTAAACCTAAACACATTTTGACCTATGATTTTGTGCGTTGAAGAAAAAAAAAAAAAAAAAACTGAACTTCAAATCTATTAATGTTGGAGATCATTGGTGGAGGGAAAAATGAAAATGGACATGCTAATTCGAGTCAACTATAGAAACCTTTTAGCTTGAGGAAATCACCGGTACTTGCTATCAGTCAAGAATCAAGGAGTTGATCCCTCTTGCAAACCATCACATAACTTGCTTAAAATTTCCATCTGACTTACATTATTATAGTTCTCCCACTCTAAAATGGTCTCTTACATTTCATATATCTATTCCATCTATAATGATTAAGGCCACTTCTCAATTGCAAGGTTTTTTTGATGAATTCTAAGTAATTTTCCAGTACTCCCTTTACTTTTCAAATTTCTTTGGTGCTCTGTATCTTCTTCTCAAGGCAGATGAGAGAGAACATGTTTTTTAAACCAATTTTTTTTTTGCAAAGTTTCTTCATTATGTTTACTCCATGATACGAAGCCCCCAGCCAATATTGTTTCAGGAGGGATAAGATTGAGATATGGAGGGGGTGGCCATCAGTAATTCAAAATTTTGTTTCAATTAAATATGAAGCTGATCTAGTGCAAGATATATTCAAATTTACTTTTTAGCCCAATCATAATGCTTAACACTGACTGAGGTCTAATTAATAAGCTCTTGCCATGTCTGTGATTGCAGAAGAGACCACGATGGATGCGGATTAGTTCATTAGATGAACTGAAAACAAAAGTGGGGCATGTTATAGTAATGATTCTTCTTGTCAAGATGTTTGAGAGGAGCAAAACTGTTGCAATTACAAGTGGCTTGGATCTGCTTAGCTATTCCATGTGTATTTTTCTTTCTTCGGCTTCATTGTTTGTGCTTCATAACCTTCACAAGTAGATATTCTTACGCAGTTTTATAGATTCATGTAACCAGTGGAATATGTGTGAAATCAACAAAGCAGTGAGACTCCTCAATGCTATAAACATTGTTATAACTTACAATGTACAGACGAGGTTGCCTTAGGGTTGTTTCCCATTGCTCATTATATTAAGACGAGGTTGACCTCATTAGATTAATATAAGTTTTAATCAAGGAAGTTGTTTCACAAAGACGTAGTGATGGATAGAAGTTAGATATTTCTAACAACTGTCTCAATATGAGGACATTATGAGTTTCGTAGGGGTTTTCTAAATTTAATCGTGTTGAAGATCTAAAGTTTAATTCCCAAAGAGCTGAATAGAGTAGATTTAATTCCAAATGAGATTTTATCTAAATATTAAAGGAAAAAAGTATTCCAAGCCATTTAATGGTGGTTGGGAGTAACTACAAATAATCGACTTAGTTTACAACCATTTTCAAGGATTCAAAATAAAAATCAGTGAAAGAGACTTCCTTTTAGTAGAAAACTTTATATACGGAAGAGGGCTAATACACAATCAAAAGTTGAAAGTTGTAGGATCTTAGAGGAAAATTTAGAAATGGTTAGATAACTTGAATGTTCTAAATTAAATCAAGTTATAAAATCTAACAAGTTGTAGAACCTTTTGGCTAACAAAGGAAACTAACTAGATAAGGACAAGATTACAGTCCATGGAACATAATTAGAAAAATTGGCTAGATAGATCAATTATAAAACATATATCCCTATCTCCAATAAATATAATGAAAGTTTATTTCATTGTGGTAACTTAGTTTTATCATAACAACGAGACCAATTTGTGTCGAGTGGCATATTTTATAGCCTATAACAACTTAGACTTTGGCATGTGTGGGTGCATGCACCCGGAACATTGAAGGTCGACATTCCCACATTTCAAAAATATGTAACTATTAATAACAAAAGCCATGAAATAGCAGTAACTACTAAGTATTAGTTATTTATGTTGAAGATCTTAGGTTGGTTTTGGAAGCTAGATGATGACATGCAATGAAGTATTTAAAATCTTATATATATATATATATATATATATATATATATATATATATATATATATATATGTGTGTGTGTGTGTGTGTGTGTGTGTGTGTGTGTGTGGGGGGGGGGGGAGTTGGGGGGCGGGCTGCGGGGCCAAGGGCGGGGGTTGAAGTCTTTATCCATAGCTAATTTTTAGTGTGTGTCTGTGTGTGTGGGGTTTGAAGTCTTTATCCATAGCTAATTTTTATTGGCAAGGACTTTAGGTAAATATATGCCTTAAAATCTGCCATGCCTTGCCATTATTTAAAAAGTGCAATTGAAGATTACAATATTCATTTATACTTGTAAAATTTAATATATATAGTCCACTTTATATTATTATAAATTGATATGCTCTTAGAATCATGGGAAGCAAAAAAGTGGTAGTTTCCTTATTTTTATATAGAATATGAATCAAGCATTGACTGAATGACAATCTAAAAATAAAATCTCGAACACCTACCATGATAGTCTTCATTAGGGTCATGTTTAGTAGTTCTAGATGATTGAATAAATGGCTTTGTAATTGTCAATTGGCTTCTGATTTAATTCATAAATTTTAACAGTAAGCATTTTTCAGTGCATAAAACTAAAGATATGGAAATCATTAAAAAATAAATTAAAAAAATCAACAAGTACCAACTATGTTAGTTTACTAATTGTTTCAAAGTAAGCCTAGAAATGATTCAATGCAAAACCATCAGAAGCAGACTTTTACTTTTCATCATTCCCCTGAAAAGAATACAAATTTAAAAGCGAGTTTCAAAACCTATAGAGAAAGAAAAAACAAACTTTTTCAAAACTAAAATGACACTACTATAGGGTGTGTTTCAAAACTTAAAATAAATAAATAAATAATTAAAATTTCTTCAAAATGAAAATGATACTACTATAGGTTTTAGGCAATAAGGAATTCGATTACCTTTACATTTCATCAACTTCAACATTTACTTTAGAGTTGTTCTTATGAGACTCTTTGGCCACACCCTTTGCATTTGATTGAAATAAAATAAAACATACACATTATTGCAATGATTACTGTAGAGTCTACATTCAAAAATCAAAATCTTCTAGAAATGATTAGACAGTCATTTGAGAAAGAACCAAAAACATGTTAATATCATGTTTTGGTGGTTGTATGTTGTCATGTTCTTTTTGTATTCTATCTTCCTTTTGTAGCTTTGGAAATATATAGCACTTCTCTGTGACCAATGTATTGAATGGAGATATCACTAGGCATTTCAAGAGGTCAAATTCTTCTAGGCATTTACCATGGGAAAGATACAAACTCAAACAAATGGATGAATGCCATTTAAAAAGAAAGTAGAAGGCATTCCTCTAAAAAGGACTGCATGGCTTTGTTGATATTATGCCAAACTAACAAGATACTTCTCCTATCTCGGTAAGCAACGATTATTCATGTCATAAGAGTAAAGAGTACATACAACATAATGTTACTTTCTATCAATAAGTCTTTCCAGCTGTGATTTAATACATTTATAGAAATGCAAGTTAAACCTATACCAACCGATTCTTGAAATATTTACATAGTGATTGGTTGTTGTATCTGCACTTTGATTTGCTATGTTTCTAGGTAATTCACAAGGAGTAAGGAATACCTTAGAGCAACCTCTTTGTGAACAATGTAATAAATCTTCTTATCAAAAGAATTTCCTTATACTTTTTTTGTGGTTGCTTCAAAAGATGTGAAACATGTGATAAACCCATGTTTCAAACCTAGTAATGCAGGGTCTAGAGAGCAAAAGGCAATAAGCCATATTAAAAAAGAATAAGGTAATAGATTACCAGTAACATGTACATGTATGAAAGGTTACCTAACAGGGTTGTTAAAGGCATACTTTTTGATAGTGAGCATTGGCAAAATGAAACACTGATATGCTAGTTCATGCAATTGTTTCTTGGCCTCCCAACAACAAAAAGCATTTGTTGTATCTGATGCCACATAAAATAAAGAAATAAATGTCATATTAAGTCAGTAAATAACTTTAATCTAGATAAGCTCTCATTAAGTAAGTGGACAAAAGTGTCTAGCATTTACCAGCTTCAACACAATTCATTGCTTTTGTTTTTGTAGATGAGTCAATTTTGAAATTTTGCATGCAAAGTTCCTCTCAATGATGCAAAAAAAAAAAATAGGTCAATCTTCTGGAGGCCATAACTTATGACATGTAGCTCTATTTGAGCTCTTCCATGCGCCAAAATGACTATAGCAAAAAGTTCGATGCTATTCTAAACCGTTTTATCCATTTAAAGTTGATTTTGATATTTTTTAGAGGTTAAACGTGATCATATGAAGGTCTAAAATTAACATTTAGTGATTTTTTCAAGAATTTTCTATTTTTAGAAATTGTATATTTTTAGAACCAAACATCAACTTCAGTTGAATTTCGTCCCATAGGCTAATCATAATGTTTAGAGTATTTAGGGAGATTTTTAGAGCAGTGCGTGCTTGCATGTGAAACTATAAATAGTGGTTGTTAAAATAGGTATTTTCTTTTTAGATTGTAGTTTTTTTCGAATTTTTGCATGTCAACTCTAAAATTCAAGTTGAGGCTTATTTAAGCATGTTTTTGGTTTGTGATTATTTCAAGTCATTCAATACGAATCAATTCTGAGTTATTGTTTTAGATCTTGGCCTATTGGTAATTTTATTGTTTTGATAGTTTTTGGGTTCATTATCTGGTATCAGAGTAAGTTCAAATATTGGAGGAGAAATATATGGCGAGAGGACGAGGAGGTATTGTGCAGATGAACCGGATTATATAAGAGTTGTAGAAGCAAGTTCAACAATTAATCGAGGTTATCACCAATTAACAGAGAAGACAAGGTGGTGATGAGGAAGACAAATCGTGATGAAGAAGTTCGACAAGAAGAAGAATAACAAGAACAACCATCATCGATGGAAGAGAAGATGGTTCGGGCTTTAGAAGGAAGGAATGAAGGAATTAAAGTTGATGTCCCAGATTATGGAAGTAGTTTAAAACCAGAGGAGTTAATAGATTGGATGAATAGCATGGAAAAATTCTTCGAGTGGAAGACTATGAGAGAAGATAATAAGGTAAAGTTTGCATGCACGAAATTGAAAGGTCATATAATGATTTGGTGGGATCACCTATAGAAAGAGAGACAAAGAAAAGGTAAAGAGAAAATTAATTGATGGAAAAAGATGGAGAAGCTGAGGGAGAATTTTTTTTTTATGGATTATGTACAAACTCTATACAAAAGATTTCAGAATTTGAGGTAAAAATATCACAATATACAAGAGTATATAGATGAATTTTATAAGCTTTTCATACGAGTGGAACATGATAAAACAAAAGAGCAGATCGCTGCAAGGTATGTAAATGTTCAAAAATTTCTATTCAAGATGAATTAAGCATGCATAGAATACTTAACATGGAGGAGACTTATCAATTAGCTTTGAAGGGAGAAGAAAAACAAAATAAACAAAATTTCAAAAGGACATCTCTTAGTCCAAAAGAGGTGGATTCCCTCTAATAAAGGGACGATGTGGGTTTAATACCACCAAAGGTGGATTTAATGCCAATAAAGGTGAATCGTCATGTGGTGCAGAAAGACAAGATGATAATAGGCAAGGGTTTCAATACCAACAAAGAAGAAGAGGATTTCAGAGAGGATGAGGTTATGGTGGTGGTAAAATATGGTTTCTGAATCAGTGTAGATCTTATCTCTATTATAGATGTGAAAAAGAAGGGCACAAAGCGTTTGAGTATCTACATTATCAAGATCAAGAAATGAGGCAAAAAGATCGCCCAAGAGTAAATCTAGTTGAGGCTGAAATATAATCGCAGAATACTGAAGTTGCACCATCAGATGCTAAAGAGAATCTCATGATGAGAAGAACTATGATCGCTCTAAGGAAGGAACAAGTGCAGAATAAAGGTGGTAATGCATGGCTGTGATCAAATATTTTTCGAACAAGATGTACTTTGGGTGGAAAGATATACAAAGTAATTATAGATGGTGGTAGTTGTGAAAATATGGTTTCTAAAGAAATGGTTGAGAAACTAAATCTGCAATGTGAAAAACATTCCAATCCTTATTAAATTTCATGGTTTAAGAAAGGGGATGAAGTTACAGTAAATAAAAGATGCTTAATCAAGTTTTCTATAGGAAAGAGTTATAATGATGAAATATGGTGTGATGTTATTCTGATGGATGCATGTCATGTGTTATTGGGAAGACCATGACAATTTGACAGGGAAGTAATTCATGGAGCAAAGAACACGTACAATTTTTAGAAAAGTGGTACAAAAGTAGTTTTGTTACCTCTTAAAGAGAAAGAGAAGACAAAAAGCATGTTCTTTACTAAAGAATTTATCCAAGATATGAAGGTAGCAAATTGTTGTTATGCATTAGTAGCAAAGAATGAAGAAATAAAAATGGTGCCAATACCAACAAAAGCAGCAAGAGTGTTGAAAGAATATGCAGATCTTATGCATGATGAGTTACCAGATGGTTTATCATCGAAGAGAGATTCAACATCACATTGATTTGATTCCAAGATTAGCTCTACCCAATCAAACAGCATATAAGATGAGTCCAACAAAACATGCAAAATTAAATAAATATGTTATTGAATTGTTAAGAAAGAAGGTGATAAGGGAGAGTAAGAGTCCATGTGCAACATCAACATTGTTAACTCCAAAGAAAGATGGAGGATGGAGAATGTGTGTGGATAGTAGAGCAATTAATAAAATTACAATCAAGTGTAGGTTTTCTATACCTCATTTAGATGATATGATGGATGTGTTTGCGGAATCAAAATATTTTTACCAAAATTGATCTAAGAAGTGGTTATTATCAAATTCGAATTTGTGAAGGAGATGAGTGAAAAACTGCATTCAAGACTAGGGATGGCTTATATGAGTGGATGGTGATGTCATTCGGATTATCTAATACACTTAGCACATTTATGAGGGTGATGAATACAATGCTACAAGAATATATTGGTAAGTTTGTGGTTGTTTATTTTGATGATATTTTGATATTCAGTAATACTAAAGAACACTTACAACATTTGAGAATGATACTAGATTTGCCAAGAAAGGAGAAGTATGTAAATTTAAAGAAGTGTATGTTTATGCAGAACAGTTTGGTATTTTAAAAAAATTTAGTTTCAGCAGAGGGTGTGAAAATGGATGAAGAAAAGATAGAGTTGATTGTTGAGTGGCCTATTCCAAGAAGCATTATAGAGGTAAGAAGTTTTCATGGTTTAGCAACTTTTTACAAAAAAATTATTAAAAATTTTAGTAGTATTGTGGCACCAATAACAAATTACATGAAATGAAAAGAGTTTGCATGGACTAGAACAATGACAAAAAGCTTTGAATTTTGTAAGAAGAAGATTATAAAAAGACCAATTTTAGCAATACCGGATTTTAACAAAGTGTTTGAGGTTGATTGTGATGCCTCATTTGTGGGAATTAGTGTTTTGTTGAGTCAAGAAGGAAACCCAATAGCATATTTCAGTGAGAAATTGAATGAAGTAAGGACAAAGTATTCTACTTATGATGTTGAACTTTACGCAATTGTAAAAGCATTAAGACATTGGAGGCATTATCTGGTGCTTAAGGAGTTTATACTATTTACAGATCATGAGGCTTTGAAATATGTGAATACACAAAAAAAAAGTTGAATAGTAGGCATGTAAAGTGGGTTTCTTTCTTACAGGGGTATACTTTTATGTTGAAGCATAAATCGGGAAAATAGAATCATGGAGCTAATGCATTGAGCAGGAGACTAGCATTATTAACTACTATTGTGAGTGAAGTAGTTAGATTTGAAGTTATCAAAGAATTATATGATACTGATCCATATTTTGGCAAGATAGTTGAACAATGCAAAAATCTATTAACAGGTGGGACAAATAATATCCATGATGAATATCTTATACATGAAGGTTATCTCTTCAAAGGGAAACAATTATGCAATCCAATTGGGTCTCTATGAGACAATATAATAAGAGAATTACATAGTGATGGTTTGGTTAGACATTTGGTAAGACAAAGACAATAACTTTGGTCGAAGAAAAATATTTTTGGTCAAAGATGAGGAGATATGTGACAAAGTATGTTTCAAAGTGCAGAATATGTCAGGTGGCTAAAGGATATGCACAAAATATTGGACTATACATGTCATTACCGATTCCAAGGGGACCATGGCTAGATTTGAAATATGGATTTTGTGTTGGGATTACCAAACACACAAAGAGACAATGATTCAATTTTTTTTGTTGTAGTCAGATTTTCTAAGATGGTTCATTTCATTACATGTAAGAAAACCAATGATGCCACTAGAGTTGCAGAATTATATTTAAGGATATTGTGAGATTGCATGGTGTTCCAAAAACTATTACTTCAGATAATGACACAATTTTTAAGTTGTTTTTGGAGGATTTTGTGGAAGAAGATGGGTACTAAGCTACAATTCAGTAGTGCATATCACCCACAAACAGATGGACAGATACAAGTTGTGAATAAGAGCTTGAAAATTTTATTGAGATGCATAGTGGGAGAGAAGCCCAAGCTGAGTTTGCATATAACGGTTCAATGAATAGATCAACAGGAAAGTCACATTTTCAAATTATTTATAGAAGAAATCCTATGGGTATTTTAGATTTGGTACAGTTACCAACTGTAGATCAAATTAGTGATGATGCAGAAGCATTTGTAGAGTATGTGCAGCAGTTGCAAGGAGTAATAAGAAAGTTACAGGAAAGTAATGATAAATATAAAGCAGTAACGAATGTTAGAAAAAAATCCAAGGTATTTGAAGGAGCGTTGGTAATGGTTTACTTGAGGAAAGAAATATTTTCAAAAGGCACGTATAACAAGTTGAAGTACAAGAAAATCGGATTATGCAGAATTATGAAAAAAATCAATGGCAATGCTAATGAGGTGAGTTTACCACAAAATTTTGATATGTTTTCAGTATTTAATGTTTTAAATTTATGATTTCCATGGAGAAGATGGTGAAGGTGACAAAGATGAAGAAGTAAATTGGGAGCAGTAGGTTCCAAAGAAGAAGAAAGAAAAAATAGTATATGTTTTGGATATGAAGATAGTAAGCACAAGGCAAGGGAATTATAATAGGTATTTGGTGCAGTGGGAAGGATTGCAGCAAAAAAACAACACTTGGATTACATAATAGGAGCTGAAGAAGATTGACCAATGAAAAATTGCAGTAGTATAATTAGGGCAATTTGCAGGGGTTGAGTTGTTTTCAACCAAAGGAGAATGATGCAGGTAAAATAGGCCAATCTTTTGGAGGCCATAACTTTTGACCTGTAGCTTCGTTTGAAATCTTTCATGCGCCAAAACGACCATCTCAAAAAGTTCGATGCTGTCTTAAACCACTCTATCCACTTAGAATTGATTTCGATATTTTTTGAAGGCCAAAAGTGATCATCTGAGGGTCCAAAATTAACGTTTATTAATTTTTTTGAGAATTTTCTATTTTTAGAAATTGTATATTTTTAAAACTGGACGTTAACTTTAGTTGAATTTTGTCTCATAGGCTAATTATAGTGTTTAGAGTATTTAGGGAGATTTTAGAGCTGCGTACGCTTGCATGCGAAACTTACTATAAATAGCGGCTGCTAAAAATAGACATTTTTTTATATTTTAGTTTTTTTGAATTTTTGCATGTCAACTCTAAATTCCGAGTTGAGTCTTATTTAAGCATGTTTTGGGTTTATAATTATTTCAAGTCATTCAATACGAATCAATTTTGAGTTATTGTTTCGGATCTTGACCTACTGGTAATTTTATTGTCTTGATAGTTTGTGAGTTCGTTACTCAAGTTTGTACTTTGAGCAAGACCAATTACAAACTAATTGTGAAAATAATTTATCATGTAAAATCATAAGAAATTAACTGTGTAGTTAGAGCCTGTGGCATTGATTTTGATTTCTTAACTCTAGGGTTGCCAATCTAGATTTCAAGAATACAACTCTATACAATTAAAATCACTCTAAATATTTAAACAGAGCACAACTTCTATAAACATGCATCATCAAATGCAATGAACAGTTGTTCAACTTGATCATTTCATCTTTTCTTGCATTTCCCTTGTATGTGCCAACACTATATCTGTAAAACATGGTTTGCAAATCTATGGAAAACTTGTTGAGTGTATATTTCAATCGAATGTTATTATGATGGATTTCTAGTAGAAATGTATGCAAAATGTTGAAATATTTGCAGAAGGCATGTGGATTATACACATTCAAATTGCATCATTTTATTTTTTCAATCACGATAAATACACATCAATTATTAATATAGACGATTCAAGGAAAAAAGAAACTTATAGCTGTGAGATCAATGCTTTCAATCTACCACATATCAAGGAAAAAAGTTGAGTGAAAATAAAGAGTTATCTAAATTCAAAGAACATAACATGTTTTCATTGTATAACTTGAAATCTAGCAATTATGTGAAAGGAAACAAATACTTTAAATATCATATATTTATGGAAGTTAAAAAATATAGATTGTTCATTTGGCATTATGTGACCTAAATGCAATAAAACATAAGTGGAAAGTCAAAAAGCTTAAACTTCCATTCAAACTTGAGAAGATGGATATTTGATAGAAGTAGCGAGCGTTCAAGGTTATGTTAAGATGCCAAATCCTTATCTATGTTAGTAGTAAATATAAAAGGGCCTTTCAAGGAGATTCATTCATGATCAGAGAGAGAGAGAGAGAGAGAGAGAGAGAGAGAGAGAGAGAGAGAGAGAGAGAGAGAGAGAGATTGTCTATTAAGTAAATGTTGTTTGAAGTTGCAATATTTATGTTTGTTATCTATAAAATACAATCATTTTTTGGAGGACATATTTAACATGATGAAAATTTAAGCAATTCACCAAAAGCTGTAAAGAATTATATGTGTGTGTGTGTGTGTGTGTGTTAAAAGCGTGCACACACACACACACAAAAGTTGTAAAGAATTATGTGTATGCGTATATATATGTTATAAGCACGCACATACATATATATTGCTTTTAATATATATAGAAGCACTATATATAATGTTTAACATAGATAGAAGCACAATATAAATATATATGTTAGAAGTTATATATAGAGAGAGCTATATATATAAAAATAATAATGAGCTCATATATATATATATATATATATATATAGTGTGTGTGTGTGTGTGTATGTGTTATATATATATATATATATATATATATATATATATATATATATATATATATATATATGAACTATATATATAGTGCTCGTTATTATATATATAACTATATATAGAGAGTTATATATAAAATTGAATATGTGTGTGTGTTTTTTAGAAGTAATGTGTGTGTATGTGTATGTGTTTATATATGTATTAAAAGTTATATATATAAAAGTACAATATATGTGTGTATATGTTTATGCTTCTAACACACATGCACACACACATATTATTTTTTGTGCTTCTAACAAAAATTATATTAATATTTGAAGGTCAATATGAAATAAATACTAACATAAATTTTTTTATAATAGATAGGGGTGACTATCAAATTTGGTCATTGGCTAGTGATAAGTTTATTTTGACATTATTATATAATATTGTTTTTGTTTGACACTCTTCATTTGGTAGCTTAGTTCATCATTATGTTAAAAAATAAGTAAATTTGTTATACTGAAATAAATACAATATTTTAAATATTTTTATAATCTTTTTTATGAAATAAAATAACTATTTTAATTTTTTTTTTTTTTTGATACTCATCTTATTTATAGAGTATGCAATTTTTTTGACACAAAAATAAATAAATTTAAGCTTATGTAAAGTAGGTACATACAGTAAAGGTCTATATAATATCATATACAAATGTGATAGAAGCATTGCCCATTTTGCAATGGGATTTTTTTGGTTATGATTCTAAAATCCATAAAAGAAATCGAGATAGACTTCTTTGAAGTACAAAATAATTATACTATCATGTATAATTTAAAAAACACACACACACACACACATGTTTCTGGTTGTGGAGCTTGTAAGAACTAGTAAGTGAAAACGAATGCTTGGGTATTGGTTCTCTTGACTTCAGACGAGATAATTTCTGCACAACTCTAAGGAGATTAGAGCATAACATCATGTATCACAAAGAGGGGAAAAGCTTAAATATTCAAAAGCATATAGATATCTCGGCGAAAACTTTTATGGGAAGATCATATCTTAAAAATAAGTGAACTATGAAAAATTACATATGATAAATGAAAAATGGATGCTTGAGTGCTTCAATTACAATTGCCTTGTTGTTTGAATTAACTACAAAAATGACTACAAAATAGCATCAAATGGATTTGAAAATGAAATACATATTTAAAGTTGTAAAGAAATACGTTCTTAGATAGAATCAGGGAACAAAGAACTTATAGCCATAAGATGAATGTTTGCAGATTAGCTGGGATTAAGAAGGAAAGATGAATAAAAATAAATTGTCACCCAAATTTAAAAAACACAATATTGTTATACACACACACACACACACACACACACACACACACACACACACACACACAAAGAGGTTAATGAAAAGAACACAGAGCAGTTACAATGTATTCTTGCATACAATGTAGTTATAATGTATTCGTGCATTTTTCAATAAATGTGATGATGGTAAATGGCAAAAACATTGGGCTTATAAGCTAAGTACTGTAGACACTCAATTTCGACCACTTTCGTGTTTAAATTGAGATTTAGTTCAATTTATAGCAAATGACATAATTTAAATCTATAAGTCATCTGGATACCCAAATTTGTCTATGTAAGGGATTTACTTGCTCAGAAACGTGGCGAAGCTTGTGTATTCGGGGTATTACCTTGTATACACCAATAACTTAGTTTCAACCCTAGTCAAATTATGATCTATTATTTTGATGTTAATGGCCTGTCAAGCTATTAATCCACAACATTTAAAACAATTGCCAAAAGCCAAAAATACTAAGCAAGATTAATTAAAAAACAAATCTCAATTAACTTGCCTAAATAAAAATTCTAAGTTGAATTAGTGAATTTCATTTATCAAAAAAGAAAACATAAACCAAATATGAAGTCAAGGTTAAAGAAGCTAATAAAGTGATTTTTTAATTCCTAATATTTTAGAAATGCGAGTCACAACTTCAAAAATATCTAAAGTGAGTTGGCATGGCTCATAAATATTTGAAAATGAGTTGTCAAGACTTCATGAGTACTTTGACCCAACTCAAAGTTAGTTTGACTCAACCTGTGTTTTGAGATATATAAATACAAGTGCCCTCACTCTCATCCAACAAGGTTTTGTGTGTAAGGTTATTTTGTACGAATGCCTTCAAAAAACCATCAAAGTAAATTAATAATGCCCATTTGATATTAAATTTCACATCAAGCCAAGCCAAAGCAAAGCAAAGCCACAAGTGGCCATTAGAGAAGAGCTACCAACATGGAGAAGTATTGATAGAAGTCTCTAACGCCATAGACTGAGCACAAACATCTACTATGCCAACAAGTGGACATCAATTTTGACAAGGGAGGTAAAATTCTTGTGTGTTTTTATCTCTATTTTGTGATCTTTTTCATTATGTTATGCTCCCCCTAATTATTAGGCAAGAATGTTTAGTTTCATTGTATTGTTATATATGGATTTTTATTATATTCACTAACAAATAACTAATCAACATTTGTGTACTCTACAAACTCTTAAGATACATAATGGCATGCCTGGTGGGACTAAACATCACGTATGCCCAAGAAGAATGATGTAGAACCTTTAGATTTCCTAAAAAGAGCATTTAATTCTTCAAGTTTAGATTTTTGTGTTTAAATTTTTTATTATTTTGTTTTGTTTGTAATCAAAGACTTCACGTTGTGTAACGATGATTTCACCATTTCTATCCCCTATTTGTAATCTTTATTTTGCAGAAATGACTTCAAAATAACAGCATCGACATGTGGAACAATGACATTGACCCGTGTAATGGCGACATTGATAAACTAAAATGACAACATCGACCCTACTAAATGGTAGATTTGAAAGGTATATTTGCAAATGATTTCAATGACTTTGCCTATTTTTAACCTATATTTGGAGACTTCATTAGGCCTAATCGATGACTTTGCCACTGTTTAATAATGACTTAACCAAAGCTTGTCTCTTTCTGTTTGTGCCACTGAGAAAACAACAACTTCATTGGAATAGACAACTTCTCTCTATTGTAGAAATGACAACTTCACTCTATGTTTTTCAGAAAACCAAGAGTTAAAAATGAAATAGTGTTTATTGATTTGATTTTTAGCCTAAAGATAAGAGAACCCACTAACATTTTTGTAGGAACCAAGGTGGAGAAAGAGAGGCCTAAACACTTCTAAATCTCACATACACTTTCATTTTATTGCTTAAAATTAACCTAACCAAACTTGTCTTTTCGCATTTAAAGTTTTTACAAGAGCAAACAAAGCTAAGGGGTCGAAACTTTATTCACATTTGAGTTGGTGCTTTTAAAAAGAACATTCACTTTAGTTTAGAGCTCTTAAATGATTTTCTCTTTTTGCTTGTTATTTGTTTATTAACTAGTTTCAAAGTTACTAGATTAAATTATTTGTTTTGGCAAACCAAAAACTTTGTGTGTATGCTCTCCCCCGTCTCCTATAGAGAAATCGGGTGACCAAAAGTGCTTTGTTTGTTTAGCTTAGAATGAAAAGAGTGTCACGTATACTCTCCTCAAGTTCTGAGTGACTTGGGTGACCCAAAAATGACCTCTAAAGTCTTTTTAATTTTTATTTATTTATTTTCTTGCATTTGGCTTGTGGGCGAGAGTTCATTGCCTCCTCACAAGTTCTTTAGGGGTGCGTTGACCTGAGATTTCATCTTCTAGCATCATACCAACCCCACTCCACGGTGGGGTATATAAATTGAGAACATGATACTAGCATTTCTTAGAGTTGAGTGGTTAGCCTTTCAATCCTAATGAAAACCCTAGTCATTTCACATTAAACATCAAACTTCACTAAACAATACACAACTAAAGTTGTTGTACAAAGGAATAGACCTTTGCATAGTAATTGAATGAGTTTGAACTTAATTGACATTATGCAACCTTGTGTTAGCCACACTTGGGACTTTTTAATGCATTTTGAAACTTATAGATTTTAGACAAACTCCCTTGTCATGGAATGTATTGCCAATATATCGATTGCTCCTCACTCTAAGTTCGTGCCACGTACCAATGCTTGAGAGACAAAGGGGGGTTTAAAAAATATATCTACACCTATTATTTAATTTTTGGATTAACACTTAATTCATTTCGAGCATTGGGTATCGGTGGAAACTTTGACAGAAACTACTCATGCCTTGTCAATTTTAGGGATAGGACGAGCCATTAGTGTTATTTCTATTTTTTTATATTTAAATGTGTGTTTTAGACTAAGATTGTTTGTTTCTATGGTCAATTTGAAACAAGTCCAAAATCTTCACACCACTTTGACCTAAGAGGTTTTACTCTGTCCATTTTATTTCACACTTTTACCTTAGATTTTTATTTCAAAAACCATTTTGTGTGTCACGTGTTCAACGGGGCATTGTTGTGTTGCCCATTTTGTTTCAAAATATTTGCCTTGTATTTTCTTCCAAAACCATTGTCATATCATTTTTTTGAAGGAGCGTCATTGCATTGTCTAAGTTCCAAAACACTTGTCTCATTTAAAACCAAGTTCCAAAAACTATTCATAACTTTTGTTTCAAAACACGCGGTTACGCTTCCTGTTTTGGTCTAGCCTATTTACCTTAGAAAATTTGAGTCTTTTGCATCACATTTAAATTTAATATTTAGAAGTACGAATCTTAAACTAATCAAGTTTACATCAGAGCCTCGTCTAAAATAGACTTAGGTATTCTACCTTTTATATTTGAATTGTGATACTTAGATTGATTTCTTATTTGATTTAAAGACCCCTTGCCTAGACTTAGTGATTTTTTGTTGTTGGGTGCCTTGTTTTAGCATATTTTGTGCCAAGTTTGTTTCCATGAGCCTTGTTTGAAGTTTGTTGTGCCGATTTCTAAAAATGTCCTAGTTTCATTGTCAAAGAGACTCTTGTTAGCCAAGTACCGAGTCTTTTGTGAGCTAATTAATGAGTGTCTTCCAAGTTAATTAAATTAGCATTAGATTATTTTTAAGACATTAAATTTACCGAGTTTATCCAAACTAATTACCTTAGATTTAGATTATTTTGAGTTATTGTTTTAGATCGACCTTTGATTTCAAGTCTAGCCTTGTTTTCCACATTAACAATTATAACCGCCTTTGGGCATATTGTTATTATTATTTTGACATAATTCATAATTATTATACTTTGTCTAAATACCTTTGCCACTAATTATAACCGCCTTTTGGAAAATCAATACCTTAGCCATAGACTATTTTTGAGCTTTTATGTCACCTTTGTTACTGATTATAACTGCCTTTAAGAAAATCAATACCTTTATTAGACCAAATTCGCATTTATTTTTATTCTACCCTTGCCTTGGACCTAGTTTATTTGTCTTACCCTTTGGACTTCTTTAGATAGAGCCAAAGGTTGTTTGTTTCAGACCTCAGTTGTTTTCCATTTTAGAACTTTGTTTTTCAAAAGACCTAGTCATAGATCTGAATAGGCCTTGTTATACACGTAGTGGGACTATGTACAATCCAAACTATGATAACTTTGTGACTAATGACCCCTTCATTTAAGAACCATATGGTGATGAAATATCATATGAGATGAATCCTTATCCATCTTATGATATTTCATAAGTAGAACAAAGGCATGACCCACTAGTGCAGTATTTGGTGAGTGTATCATCATATCCATGCTAAGAACAAGAGAAAATGACATAACACCTTTCTCAAGTGATGCCTATTACCAAACAAAGCCAAAAACAAGATCCCTAATACATTACTATGCCCATGCAAACAAGTTACGATCCATACTTGTTTGACCACCATTTTTTAGAGAACAAAGATGAAATTTTAGTTAGGGTGGTAGAAGTAGGAGCCATATTCTTGCCAGACTTCCAACATGAATGTCTAAGTAGTTTGATTAGAACCCATAGTAATGTGCCTTGAAACTAATAGTTCAAATAGGCATCAACTAGTTACAATCAAGCGTTAGCAAAAATACCTCAATAGAGCCAAAGTTCGCTTGCAAAAGGGAAAGGTCCTATGGATGATCAATTGGAATAGGTATAACAAGCATGCCAAAATTACCTTAACCTAGCTTGTAATTTCAATGCAATATATGTTTTAGACACACCACTCATAGAGTTAAACTCCTTCAATAAAGACACAAACGAATTCATTGGGCTATAAAAACCAAAACATAGACCCCTTTAGCTAAAAGATGTTACTTGGAGACATGTATAATGTCCCAATTTTGATAGAATAAATTATTTCTCAAATGGAAGACCTCACTCAAAACATCACAGATAACATGTAAGTAAATTCCAAATGTGAACCAAAGTGGGTCTAATATACCACCAAGAAATACACAATAGATTCCTCTATCCAATACCACACATGGCTTGCAACAAGGGATATGTATGCATATTTCCTAAATACAACAAGTAACCTCCACTCCTCAACTAGTTGCTTCTACAAGTGCACCAAAAACAACAAACTAATATACTGCCTCAACAAGTGAAGAACACTACACCACCTCAACATGTAGTAACCAATGTTTTGCCACAACAAGCGCAGACTAATATACCTTAACAATCACAAATGTTTCCTAATCTACAACATGTTTATATTGGTCAAAAGGTGTCAATTGGTCAACAAAAACAAATGCCAAACCACCAATAATTGTCTAACCAACAACAAGTGTTTAATTAACAACAAGGTTCCAATGTACAACATATACCATGCATTACACAACAGTTGCATTTCACCCAATGGGTATCACACATAAAACAAGGACCTAATGTACAACACCTTCAACCAAAATAGGGTTTGATGAGTAGACAACAAGTTTTTTCCCAAACCCAACAATACCAACATTTCCCACTAGCCAAATGCCATTACTATAGACATAATTTGCCAACTAGGCTATGTATCAAACCCTAGCCAAAATGTTTTGAAATAATAACATATTTGATATCAACACTATAATCCCAATGCATGGATACATATACCTAGTCATTCGACCAATCAGACTAACATTCCATAGTATGTCATTCCTTCATACTCTAGTCAAGGTAATCCATCTTTGACCATGTAACCCCAAAACATTACGCCTCACCATCCAACTTTCTAGCCCAAGATTTATAGCAAAATAAGGATACAATTCAAGCCATTCATATCGGAAAACAAAAAAATAAGTTCAATCTAGATTAAATATGCTTGTATCCATTCAGCATGGATTATCTTCAAATACCATTTCCTTTGGTTATGAACTACCCAAATTTCACAAATACAAGGGCAAAAGTGACCCCAAAGAGCCTGTGAAAGAATTATTTGTTGCTTGCTATCCAGTGGCATATAATGACATATATTTTCTTTTTCTATTTCCAATAAGTCTAGCCAAACAAGTCTTGGAATGGATTTTGAAATTATCAAATAATTTTTTACCTAACTTTGATGATCTTTTTGAGAAGTTTGTTCATCATTTTTCATATAATATCGAACTTGAGATTATAGTTGTGGACTTGGGCCAAACAAAACAGAAGAATGGTGAAAGCTTCACTACTTATTTGTAATGGTGGAGAGCACTTGTGATCCGTTTCACTCATAATTTACCATACAAGCAATTGGTCATAATATTTACCAGGAGCCTACATAATGAGATATATTATCATCTTGAGTTGCAATTTGTTCACATGTTTGAAGAGGTTATTAAGAAAGAGATACATATTGAGAAGGCACTTATCAACGAAGGGATCATCAAGATATCTTCTTCCAATTAGAACCAAAATCAGTATCAAGGCCAGTAAAACTAGAACCAAAGCCATAACCAAAATCAAAGCCCTATCCAAATACTGGATTCAATGCCACCTTAGGCCAATAATAATGAAACACCAAAATATTACAACCACAACACAAATGTTTTTCGTAATGGGGTTAATGAATCACACTATCTAAAAATGGTGTAAATACCGCATGTCCATTTACCTCTAACCATTTAGCAATCATAACCTTCATTCATTCAGCCAAGACCTCCACAAAATCAATCCTAATTGTAAGCTCCTCCTCGAAGGAGAAGACCACCCATTTTCAGGCAATTCAGTGACCTTGAGGAGCCTATTGAGTTTTTATTCTATAAATTGGTTCAATAAAATATGATTAGTTGGCCAGTACTGAAGCCATTCACTAAAGGTATTCCTTTGCTCGACTGGTACAAAGAACATGAATTTTTTGAGTACCATCATGTTAAGGGATAGTCTATATGATGGTGTATCTAGTTAAGACATCTAATTGAGAATATGCTAGAGAATGGAGAGATATAAAGAGATACCCATGATCCTACAACCAATCGTAACTTGGGCATCTATCAAAATCCATTTCCTCAACATAACAATAACAACAACTAGTAGCAGTATCGACAACAACATCAATGATAGATAACTCCACTAAAAAATTAATAACAATAATGCCAACCACAAAAACATCAAAATGGTCAAAACCAAGGGCAAACTGACCAAACCAACTAAGGAGGCCATCATGCCATCACGTATACCTACAAAAATGTTGTAGGACACATCTCAGGTGGTCATGTTGCCACCATTACCACAATCCCTGACCAACTACCAATAGACCAAGACCTACACCCAACAATGCCTATCAACCAAACAATGCCTACTAACCTCCTTTTGCTAATAATTATTATTCATACTGTGTTAGCAACCACACTCAATGCCACCTGAAAATGACCATCCTAGGTCCTATTACTTCTCCAGCCAATTACCAGATCCCTATGACAGATCAAGATTACACAATCACAACTCAATGAGCCAAGATCACTATCAAAGGACTATAACTAAATACCATGAATGATCCCATTCAGATATCCATGCTTATTAAAAGCAGGCCAATTGCCAAAACCAAAGGGAAGACCTATGATATTGTGGAACAACTACAGAAGACACCTACACAAATTTCTATCATGGATTTGTTATAGACATCTAACATCCACAAAGATATATTAAATGAGTATCTAAGCCAATCCCTCGTGCCCAATGACATCATGCCAGATAAATTTCAAGCCATGGTAGGACATTTGGCTCTTGGCCAACATCTTACCTTTGACCAAAATGACATGTCATCCTTAGGCCCATTGCATAATAACCTATTGTACATCAAGGTTGGTATAACAAACCATAAATTTAAATGCATCCTTATAGACAATAGTTTGGGTCTAAACATTGTGTTTTTTAAGTTGATCAAGCATCTCATATACACAATAATTGACATATAACTACATACCATTGCCATCAAGGCATATGATAATGAAGAATGGGAATCACAAGGTACTATCAGCTTGCCAATAGTCATTGGTCCTTTGACCCATGACACTCTATTCCATGCTTTGGACATAGAATTATCTTACAATTTGTTATTAGGTTGACCTTGGATTTATGAAATTAGGGCCATACCTTCCACATCACATCCATGTATAAAATTTCTCCATTTAGGGATGGAAATGACTATATCAACTTATCTCCAACCATATTAGTATTGTAAACATATTGAGGTCGAGTACAAGACCTATAACTATAATTTTGGCTTGAATCCTTTGCCCAAATCTAATAGAGGAAGAGCTAAGAAAGCCAAAGCCATTGAATCAGGACTAGAAGCCAATTACATTGACTTAGACATCATATCCTCTACTTTGTCTTCACCTCCACCAAACATTGCTAATCACTTTTATATATCTAACAAAGGTATAGGAGAATACAATACTCATGACTCCTTTCACACTGACAAATTATCACAGAATACAAAAGCCTATGGGAGACCCAAGGCCAAGACTACTCACATGGAGTGGCAGACCAAGGGAAAATCTTGGCTCAACAAGCTCATTACTTTCAAACTAGCCTTTGGCCTAGAACATGATCCCTTAGTTGAAGACGACTCATATATTTATACTAATGCACTAGCTGGCTGATACCAAAGTGCAAGGTATCTTATTCATAACTAGATTATGGATCATTTAGCTTATGAAGGCAAAGGCATGTGGATACATTAGCAAGGGATAATCTAGCTAATTTTAATGACCAAGTACAAAGAAACACATGGTATTGGATTTAAACCGCCTGGAGTTGATCCCACATACCTTATTCGGGTTCCAACATGATTGACTAGCAAAGATGATGCCAACAATTATCTAGAGTTTGATAATAGACTATAAGATGAAATTTCTAACACAAATTTATTTAACCCCCATGCCATTTGTACCATCAACCCTGTTCATCAACCTTCACCTCTTACTCTTTATCACTCACAATTGATAGATTGAGACCAAAAGAGTCAACAATGCCATCATATGAGTTTGAAAATGATGAGGCCATATGTAACTTTTGGGATTGAGGAATTACATTCCTCTTAGAGATCACAAGCAAGGATTTTCTATCAAATTGGATCTGCTACCTATTTCAAAAAGTGAGTAAACTTCCTTGGCCAAAAATAAAAATAAAATCAAATATTGAGGTCTAAAAGTGAAAACCTCTTTAAGGCACTTTCTGACCAGGGTAAAAGCAAAGAAAAAGACTAGTCTCTTGGTGAAAACTTGTTTTAGGCACCATTAAACGGGGATATTCACCCCTCTTCACAGGAAGCATAAGAGACCAATAGTCCAAGGTCTATTTATGGATCAGAAATAAGTACCAAAGAGCGGAAATATTTTTCACATATTGGTCAAGAGTGCCTAGAAGTATTTGTTGGATGGTCTTTGCTAGCATTAAGAGATTTTGATTCATTCTACTTGGGAGAATTAGATGATCTAATCTGACCAAAGGACTTTGCCATTGCCAACTAGTTTACCTACTTACCGACTATTTTAGAAGATGGTTCTACTCTTCTCATGGAGGACACTTCAGAGGTTACATTAAGACTATAGAGAACATAAAATGGATCAAATTAGGTGCATCCCTCATTAAGGAGGAATGTGAAGTCTTTACAAACCTTCTGAGAGAGTTTTGTGACATATTTTCATGGACTTATTTAGACATGCTAGGTTTGAACCTCGCCTTGATTGTACACCATATTTTTGTACATCCTAATGCTAAATCAGTTAAATAGAAGTAATGAAAGATGCATCTTCATATTACTATGTTATTCAAGAAAGAGTTATAGAAAATCTTAGACGTGAGATGCATTTGGTCGATTGATTATTTATAATGGATTTTTAACATTGTGATAGTGAGTAAGAAACCAATAAGTATCAGAATATGCATTGATTTTTGGGATATTAACAAAGCTTGTTATAAGGATGACTTTTCTCTACCAAATATTGAAATGATTGTCAATTCAATGACCAAATATGAAATGCTTTCTCTTATGGATGGCTTTTTCAGATATAACCAAATCAGAATTATACCAGAAGACCAACACAAAATAATGTTCATTACTCTGTGGGAAATATTTTGTTATCAAGTGATGCCATTTGGAATTAAGAATGCAGGAGCCACATACAAATGAGCCATGACAAAGATTTTCCATGATATGATACATGACATTGTCGAGGAATATGTCGATGACATCCTGGGTAAATTAAAGACCCGTGCCGACCATCCAACCATACTATGAAGAATCTTTGAGAGGCTTTGGGAGTACAAAGTTAGGGTTAACCCTATAAAGTGTGTATTTGGTGTAACTTATATAAAATTATTAGGATTCATTGTCTCTCACATGGGCATTAAAGTTGATCCAACCAAAGTTTGAGCCATTACTGAAATGCCACCACCATCTTTATTAAAGTAGCTCCATAGTTTACAAGGCAAGATCTAGTCAATCCAACATTTCATATCATAATTGGTTGAAAAATGCCACCCATTTAAAAACTTACTAAAGAAGGGTAATTATTTGTCCTGGAATGAAGAGTGATAGAAAACATTTGAAAATCCCAATGAATATTTGGCCAATCTAGCTATTTTATTTCCACCTATGTTGAACAAGCCTTTGTTACTTTCCCTGCTAGAAATTGAAAATGCCCTGGGGGCACTTTTGAAACAACATGATGAATAGGGTAAAGAACATATTGTTTATTACCTTAGCTAAACATTGGTCATGTATGAGCAAAATTATACATTGATTTAAAAATCTTATTTAGCTATGGTTTTTGAAACCCAAAATTGCATCACTACATGTTGAATAACAAGAACATTGTCATTGCCAAAGTAGATCTGCTCAAGTATCTACTTTTCTAAATAGATTTATATGTCTGCATGAAAAAATAGATCATGCTATTCAACGAGTTTAAAATTGATTATGCCAATCAGAAGGCCATTATGGGACAGGTACTCAAAGATCAACTCGAATAAACTCCTCTTCATGATACCCAACCTCTTACATTTGGATTTCCATATGAAGCCATCATGAACACTGTAGAAGCAAAAGCACCTCCTGAGGTAGAATAGTGGAAAATGTACTTTGATGGTTCATTCATAGTTCATGGATCAAGTATCAAAATATTATTTATCACACTGCAAGGGACTCTTATTCCAAAGTCCTTTTGTATTGGTTTTCCCTATACTAATAACATGGTCTAATATGAATCATTCATTGTAGGGATTTTCCAAGTAGTAAAATGAAACATCTAAAGTTTACTATTTCATGGTGATTCACAATTAATCATCAATCAAGTCATATACCAATACTAAAGAAAGGATGAAAAATTAGTACCATATAAAGACACAGTTGATATTCTCAAGTAGCAAATTTTCAACAATCAGTTTGAATGGATACCTGGATCCAACAACAAAAAAATTGATGTCATGACCAAAATTGGTTCCATAATTCAAATCACAAATAGAGCTAAGGATTATCATTTTTTGTGGAACATCTCTTAGCACCGACACACAAATAATTAGTCATTGAGATGGTTTGTGACATTGTTGGTCCCATGTCTCTTTGATATTATAACATATATGCCTACTTCTAGGACCAAAATATTCCACCTAACCTTTCACTTAAGAATTTAAAAACCTTCATCCATAATGCCTCTCGTTATACCCTACTCAGACCAACTCTTTATTGTAGAAACTATGATGGAAATTTACTTCATTGTTTACCTCTAGCATAATTTGGATTAACATTAAGGAAAGTTCACAAGGGAGTGTATGGATCCCACATCAATGGGGTAATCCTATCTAAAAAGTTACTACATACTGGTTATTACTTGCTGACTATGGAAATAGATGTATTTACATATGTGAAGAGGTGTGTAAATAATTATAAGCATGCTAATCTGATTCATGTTCTATCCAAGATGTTCAAACTATTGATAACACCATGGTTATTCTTAATTTGGGGACTCCACCTCATAGGAAAGATCAATCCTACATCCTTGGATGGCCATAAACATGTCTTTACTGCTACCAAATACTTCATTAAGTGGGTAGAAGTCATTCCTCTCACTTACATAAATGGTAATAAGATATACAAATTCATATTTACCCATCTCATTTTCCACTATGGTATACCCTCTGACATTATATCTGATAATCGTGGATTATTTAAAAATAAAGATGTGAAATAACTTTGTACCCAATACCATATCAAACAACATTTCTCTACCACCTACTATCTGTAAAGAAACAAGCAAATTGAGGCTTGTAACAAAACTATTATCAATATTCTGAAGAAAATTATCAATGATGCTGGTTGTAATTGGCACTTGCAACTATTTAATGCCCTATATACATACCGTACCACATTATATGAACTACCCCATATTCACATGTTTACGACACTGAAGCAATTCTTTCTATCGAGGTCAAGTTGTTTTCTCTCTGGATTTCATTACAACACATCATTGATGATGAAGACTATAGATTAACTCATTTTCAAGAGCTAAACTTATTAGATAGAAAGTGCATGTCCACCTTGAATAACCTTTAAGCATATCAAAATAGATTATGATGCCAATACAATCGGTGCATTAAACATCAATAATTTGAGCTTGGTGACATTGTGTTAAAATAAAATCAGAAGAATGCCAATGTTGAGACAAAGATGAAAGGAAAATTCCAACCTAACTAGGTAGGGCCTTATGAACAATTATGGTTCTAGAGAATACAAGCTCACCACGTTATAAGGAGATGAACTTGAAAAACCAATGAACATCATGCACCTCCAAAAAATTTACACTTGAGGGACTTAAATTATTGTCTACAAGGATTGTTTATGCCAAACTATACCTATTCTTTGTACCATACCCTATACTATTCCCTCCATGCCTTAACCTATTTGTTGCCCAGTTATTTTTACCCCACTTATCAATTTTAGCCTTGATTTTGATTCATTTATACTTCTATCACGTTCAGTGGTTCATGACAGATTTAGTTCCAGTAGTTGTTTCAGACTAAAATGTTTGAATGACAATATATGAAAGCATTATGATAGTGGTCTTGAAAATTACATCCTTCATTTATTATTATGTTCTATATCATTACCTCATGCTACTAATTATAATCATCTATGGGCAAATTAGTATCACTAACCCGTCTTAATGTTTCCTAATTATAACCAACTTTGGAAAAATTAGGAACAACCCCTTTACCATGCATTACCACATCACTTTGTTATTACTGTGCCATTTGCCTATACTCGATCTTGTTGCTACTTAGTCAAACACCTTTTGTTTAGGTGTAACTATAGTGACTTGAGGTCCTATGGGACTATGTAGGTAGTTATCAATTTATGTTGAGGTTAGTTCAATCACCCCTTTACCACGCTCTTTCAATTTTATGAGTTAGACCATTTTGTATCTCCTCCATTGAGTTGAGATACCAAAACCCCCAAAACATTGGGAGTGTTTCTCAACTTTCACCACTATAGGTAGAACTATAGTAGATTGAGGTCCATTTAGACTACATAGGTAACACAGTGTTTTATGAGGTTAGTTCGACCACCCTTATTGAATGATCTCACCATTTTGCAAGTAAATTTAGTTTCTTGTCATGTTATGATCAACCTAAGCCACACTCTTGCCATTTTTTGAGTTGGGCGATTTTGTATCTCATGATCCTCCATTGAGTTGAGATGCCTAGAAATTTACAAAACATTTGAAACATTCCAAAACCCCTAAACATTTGAAAAGACCTAGGAAAATCCTAAAAATCACAAAATCACAAAAATTAACTTAGAATTTCCATGAGAAATATCAAACCATAAATTTTTTTTAAGATGGACTTTCTTACCTATCCAGCTTCATTTCTAGGCTACTTGGCCTTTTCCCTCCCATTTTTGGGAGAACTACATAGGCCTAAGGTCTGCATGAACTATGCAATCAACACTTGGATATATGGGGTATCTAAAGTTAGCTTGACCACCATCACTTTTTTACGACCACTTCTTTGACTTAAGGGTTATAGGTCTTATATCTATTTCACATGTAATCACTTGTCCTTTAGTATGCTCACTATTTTGTGAATAATTTTTGTTTGAATGCTTTCACCATTTTATGAGCAATCTTAACCAACGCTCTCATTATTTTGCAAGCAACCTCAGCCAACGCTCTCACCATTTTGTAATCTCATTCTCATCCAAAGATATAGATGTATTAGACACTATGAATTAACAATTTAGTTCATTAGTGGATGATAGTTTCTTATATTTTGGTGTAGTTTTAGCATAAACCATGCTATCATGTTTGCACGATTTATTTGTATTGACGCTTTCATGACTGAAAACATCATCCCCTTCTTTTTATATGCACTCACCATTTTGCGAGACCATCCCATTTTCATCTACAAGTCAATTATGTTTTCTTATCATCATTTTCTTCTATCTCATATCCTAAAAAAATCAAATTTGGCATGAAATTCACGTTGGATTTCATTCCCATATAACTATGTAGGTAACATCCACTTTCTTAGCACATCTAGAGTCAACTCGAATACCACTTCCTTTTCTTCTATTCCTCCATTTATTTGTGTCATTGTCCCTTATATCCTAGGGGAAATGTTTATCATGTTGTTTGTGTCATTGCTCCCTATAGCCTAGGGGAAATCATTTGCCATTATACCCTTTATAGTTATTTCCTTATAACCTAGGGAAACTTTGTATCATTTGTTCTTGTGTTGTTTTACTTGTGTTGTTGCTACCTATCTTAGGGGTCACCTATCACCAAGAGTAACACCTCTATTACACATGCATGAACAATTTATATTCTATTTGTACTAACATTGTGACTAACCATTGTTTGTCTATTACTGTTTGTCTCGCTTGGTTTGTGCGTTTGCCTTTGTGTGCTTAGAATAGTTTGTTCACTAAACTTTTATTTGCTTTGGTTTGTTTAATTTTTTTTTTGGTTGTCTATTTTGTTTGTTAAATTTTGTGTGGTTGTCTATTTGCTTGCTTGTTTGTATAAACCTATTTTTTTGTCTTGTTTGTTTATTTATTTGTCTCGCTTTTTTTTTAATTTTGTTGATTTTTGTTTTGTTTATTTGTTTGTTAATTTTGTTCGATTTGTGTTTTTTTTGTTTGTAAATTATTTGTATAGTTTGTTTGTTTGTTTTATTCGTTATTATTTGTTTTTTAATTTTTATTTACTTTTTAGCTTTTGTATTTCTCAATTATCATGGGGATATTACATTTTATTTACACTTGAGTCTTGATTATCCATATCTTGTACTTAGGTTGTGAGTGTGTGTATTTAGTCCTATATTTTGTTTATTTATTTTATATTTACGTGATCCATTTTGTATTTTGAAATCTCATATTATTAATTTTATAACTTTTTAAATAATAGTGTCTAGGTTGCCATTCAGAGCATAACTCTTTTGACACCTAGTTTCATGCAATTTTAAATCAATTTTTTGCATTATTTAACATCTAAATTATGTAATGAACAATCAAATGATAAAATGAGTTATTGATAATAAGATATCTAATGTTTAGCTAAACTTAATATCATATTATTAGTAAAATATTTTATGTGCATTGCATGACAATTGGGGACGTTCATCTTGTCAATATTGGAGATGTCCAATAATGAACTGCATACAATAATTTATGTTTTTTCACTAACTTTGTAATCAAAGTAATGAACTTGTTTGCCTTAAAGATGACTTGATTATTTTTACTATATTTTACCATATAAAAATATATGTTATATTTTTATGTATTTGGTTATTGTGATGTAAAACGTACTATGCTATCATAAATCTATTTTTTTAAATGTGTTTAAGTTTTGTGTATGTGCATAACACCAACAATTTAAACATATTGAATTTCACATGCATTTTATCCAAGAAAAAGTTCTCAATGGTGATATTGATCTGTAATTATATCATACAGATGAAAAAATGATAGATATCTTCATAAAACCACTTAGTGTTACTAATTTTTTTCAATTTTAAGCAATGCTAGGCCTCTAAGAGTTGCCATTGAGTAGGAGTGTGCATGACAATGCCATTTCCTAATGACCTTGTGTTTCTTCTCTTTCTCTATACTTATTTTTATTGCAAAGCATTGTAAACTTCATGTGGAAGTTATGTAATTGTAAACTTTATGTGAAAGTTTTACTTTTGTATCCCAATACGTTTAACAACATAATTTGTAATGGAGGTCCTTATGTTATAAAAGGTTACAAATATGCTTATTGATTATTCATGAGAAACTATGAAATGTAGTCTCACGATCACACTAGCCTAAAACTTTTGAGTAATTTATGAATCATAATTTTTTTTGTTTCAAAAGGTGATGTTTGACATGATGAAGGTTTTTAAATCCTTCAAATATGTGCATAGTATAATTATTTAAAAAAAAAAGTGACTATGACATTTATTTTCACTTAACATTAAGGGAGAGTGTTAGAACATTTAATGACTACGTAGTGTTTCATTAACCCTTAGCTCACCTTGGTGTTAATTAAATAATTAATAATATATTATTTATTAACTTGAGATAAAAAAATTTATTAAATAAATAATAATATTATAGTTATTTAATTCTTACCAAATTTTATTAAATGTGATTTTGGGATGGATGGACCCATTATTTCAAAGTGGTCACCTCCCCTTGTGAATTTTATAAATAGATTTTTACCCCTATTGTAAATGTATTTGATCTTGATTTGATTTTGAGTGAACAAGGTTTTGTGAAAGAACATAGAAGAAGTGAGATTGAGAGGAATTGTATTGGAGTTGGATTGGTTTCTCAATTATATGAATAATCACCATAGTTTTTTACCTCTTTGAGGTTTTCCATGTTAAATTCTTGTGTCATGTGATCTGGTTATTTTTATTATACTTTGCTAATCATTTGCATCCTATATCTTTTGTGTGTACATTTTATATATTATCCCTAAAATTTATTTGATTGTTCATATCTTATTCCTAAGTTGTTTATATTTGTATTTAAACTAAGTTTTACATGCTTAGAGTATATATTATCATTATGGTTGTTCATAACTATGATGCATAATATCATAAGATAAAATAAAAAATAGACACATAAAGACTATCAGATAAATGCAATGGTAGTACTTCTCCAAGATCAAAACTATCTAACTACCCAGACATATGCATGAATCTAATGAGTAATAAACATATCAAAATTATTTATTTTGTGTTTATACAGACATGAAAATCTAAATAAGTATGCATATAAGTCATACAACATAAGTAGATAAATAATAGATAAACATCTCATATACATGGTAAAGTAATAAATAAAAGAGCATACATAAGAATAATCATCAATAATGCTAAACATCCATATTGCTAAACAATTCTAAACAATTCTAAACATGAGATGAATAAATAACAACATGACATTGTATACATATCAAAATAATATTATATACATGTAAATCAGCCTTAACAGACCCAAAAATGAATGTCAATGTGTCTCAAATGTCATATACATCAAAGATATATACATATCACAATTGTGTCTCAAAATACATAAATATGCTGATACAACAAGTACAAAATAACATGTTAAAATACCAAGATGCCTGTGATCAACTGTGGCTCTATGTATACATGGGACTTGTTTCTAGAGGTGGTCTTGGTGGCCCTAGTGGTTCTGGTGGTGGTAGCCATGGTTGATGAATTGATTACCCTGAAGCTTCTAAAACATGGATCCCAGTTTGAGAATGATCTGACCTATTGCCTGCTCTTTGAGCATCCCAAAACTCAAATGAAGTAATCTATTGATCCCTGGGAATAGTAGTCTCATAGGATATAAAGTAGTAGGATTCCTCATCTTTATCCTAAAGGCTCTCAAGAATCATATACAAAAACATGACCTAGGTACTAGCTCTCTGAGCTTCATCTTACTCTCGTAAGAGCGTCTAAATATCAGCCAATGCCTAATCCCTATCACAAATGGCTTGGTCCCTCTCTATAGTAATTTGGGCCTAAACCTATACCATCTTGACCACCTCAACCTTTATCTAGGTAATATCTAACTGAAGGTGAGTCATGTCATCATCATGCATGTTCAGAGTGATTTGTAAATTAGTCACCTACCGCTATAAGATTACAATTTCCCCCAAACTAGTGGTGATATCCTCAAGCATATCTATATCTCAACCTACCCTTGATGTACCAAAAGGCCCTACCTATCCTACATCAAACTGAGTGCTTGTAATAACTGTTGTGCTAGGGTCTATCACCATCATGGCTAGGTTATCATCACCACCATCATCTCCATCATCATTTCCTCCATCATCTCTGCCATCATCCCTACCATCATATCCATCATCATTACCCTCTTTGCCTCCACTACTTTGTCAAGTACTCCCATTTTTTGTTGGATGTCTCAACCTCTATCTTGTTAATATCTATGGGCCTCTACCCATTTTCATAACTGAGAATTGTAAGCCTCAAAGGGAATATATGTACCCACCAATGAATATACAGTAGAGTAACCCTTGCATCTACCACACCCCTTGCATAAGCCCAAACAACCCATGGTACACTTAAATATATATAATTGGCTACACTCCTCTAAATGATAAGATTATCTTAGCTAATCTCTCATGTGATGTGGAAAACCACTTGGTCTCCTCTGACACATCTTGTGTGAAGCTAAATTATCAAAGTACTTGATCAGGTTGATATTCCTCAATGATGTGAGACTGTCTACTAGTTAAAAAATAATTGGTAGTCATGTAAGTGATGTACCACCCATATCTGAACCATTAGAACTGATAAACAAGATAATGTATCTAGATGAAAATTGTGGGATGAGCTCATCAAATATCTGGTGGTAGAAATAAATATATCCCCTATGTCTATGCCTACGAGCCCTCATCTTTACCCAACCATATGCCAATGGCTCCTCTGGGTCTCACACTCATCACTTCCCCACTGGTCACTCAATGGAAATGTGTTCTCAACCCCAGATCATCAGAAGTGTCAACACTCTAATGATGCATCCTTCACGATAAGCTACCATGTGGAGATATCTATACAGGTACGCTAGGATAATTGAACCCCATGCAAACCATGTCACCTCATCTATAATGTTTATAAATATGCCTCTAAGGTCCATGTAGAAATATTGACCACTATTATTAAGCAACAAGATGCCATTGATAATATCCATCAAAAATACAACCTCCTTGTTGATAAGTGCTGGTGGTGAAAGGTCTCCACTGGGTAGATTATTAGGTTAGATATTAGTGTATGTCTCAATAAAATATAGTTAAACTTCCCATGATCCATGAGAATTACCTAATAATTGACCAAATCATCTAGTATGGCTTGCTGCTTTGCTATAGGTGTCTAAAAGAGCCTTCATCTTCACATTGGTAACTTGAGGATACACCATGTATCCTCAAGTGTAATTATTGCCTCTCTAGTAAGTAGGTGAAAAGTTGAGGTCTCACTGTGTTAATGCTCTACCAACATACTAAAATATGATTTATCCATTAAGATGATTGGCATATGTGCCACATCATACAAATCCAAAGCTAGTAGGAATCTAGTCATCTCCAATGTCCATATCTGTGGGGTGTGCAAGTAGTCAGAACGTCGCTCCCAAAAAGTCAAGACAACTAGTCACTCCTATAATCACAAATAGATTAGCATTAACCTAACTATATTATACTATCTAAGCATATACATATCCTACCAAGTATTTTTGACCCTCTTTTATAAGATTGGACCCTTATCAATTCCCTAAGCCAGGGTTTTAGCTTTCAAGGCGAAGTCACCATTTTCCCAAATGACAAAGTTGTTTTGGTGATTTTACACCTTTTAAGGTGAATTCATAATTTTCCTTTTCATGAAAATGATGACTTTGCCTAAAAATATATGTAATCTTCATTTCAATGATTTCATAACATTTTGGGTGATTTTGCCATTTTTAAGAATGGCGACTTCATACAATGTTATCGATTTCCTTGGTGAAGTCATCATTTGGCCTAAAATGTAAATGATGATTTCACCTTTTTTTAACCTAATCTTATCATTAAATTCATTAAAAATGACATGAAGAAGTTGGGACTACTCACTAGTGGCCCATCATGTGGTGGTCACATATGCTTCCTCACTCAGCTTGAAACATGGCGTTGGGCTCCTCCACATGCCATTTTTTCTAGCTCACTCATGTAGACAACCAAAGCTTAGAAATTCAAATGGCCAGGGTGAAAATGAATTGTTTTTCACCCTATGGGTAAATATATAGCCTAAAATTTGAATTTTTATCCCCCAAGGCCTATAGTTCATTCCACGCACTCCAAGAAGTATATTTTTCACTTCTATAATCCATTTTGAGTGTCGTTTCATCCTACATGCCTTTTTTTTTTGACCGTATTGTAACCATAACATAATTTTGGGCCTCTTCCAAGACCCATTTAACAAAATTATTTTTTATACATATCCACCATGTTTATTGAAATGTGCATCTTTGTACTCACACTTAGGTTAGAAACATGCTATTCTATGCTAGCTCATCCTAAATTTGTTTTACATATTTTTTGCATAAGCTCCCCTTGACAATTTGTCCAAATGTGACAAATTCTTTTCTACTCAATCAATGATATATCTTGATTTTTTGGGGCAAACTCATTTTAAATCACATGATTTAAATGTGGAAATGATTATAACTGCATTTGAATAAATCATTCTTTTTTTGACTAATTTAATGATTATAACCTCTTTTAGGTAAATCAATATATTTGCATCCTGTGCTGATTATTATAACTACCTTTGGACAAATCATTATTTTTCCTACTCCACCCACCTTACTGGGGTAAATGCTCATGCCACTGATTTTAACCACCTTTGGGCAAATCAATGTCTTCACTTTCTATTACTGATTATAACTTCCTTTGGGCAAATCAGTGTCCATCCCATCTCCCTAAATAGGTAAATATATATGCCATTGATTATAACCACCTTTAGCAAAATTAGTGTTCCACCCTTTGTTACTGATTATAACTGCCTTTGGGTAAATTAGTGACTCAATTGCCATTATTATTTATAACTATATTTTTAGAAAAATTAGTAATTCCACCCACATTTACAATAGATCATGTCATTCTATTCATTTTGAGGGAACATTCGATGATTTTATTTTGCCACCCACTCCCTTGAGGGGCATCCAAGGCTAATCAACCACCCTTTGGGGCATGAACCACTTGTATTGACACCTTTTGCATTCTTTGAAAATATGTTACTATGCCTGTGTCTTGAAATGCATTCTCAAATAGGGAAAAATTGTAGACACTCAATTTTGGCCACTTTCATGCCTAAACTAGGATTCACTTCAATTTTCAAAAAATGATGCAATTTAAGTCTAAAAGTCACTTAGATGCCTAAATTCATCTATGTAAGCGATTTAATTGGTCAGAAATGTGGCTAGTCTTGCTTATTATGTGTATTACCTTGTATGCACCAATAACCTAGTTCAGTTTCAACCCTAGTCAAATTGTGACCTAGTAATTTGAAGTTTTTGGCTTGTCAAACTATTAATGCAAAAAATTTAAAACAATTGCCAAAAGCTAAAAATAACTAAGCAATATTAATTAAAAAATAAATCTTAATTAACTTGCCTAAGTAAAAATTCCAAGTTGAACTAGTGAATTGCATTTATCAAAAAAAGATTTTTTTAGCGAAATATGAAGTAAAAGTCAAGGAAATAATAAAGTGATTTATTAATTCATAATATTTTAAAAATGTGAGTCACAACCTCACAAATATCTAAAGTGAGTTGTCATGGCTCATAAATATCTAAAAATGAGTTGTCAAGAATTCATGAGTGTTTTGACCCAACCCAAGTCTATTCTGACTCAACCCAGGTTATTTTAGACTTAACCAAAGTTAGAACTAAACCTAAATTTCCTATGGTTAGAGTTAAATTTTAAAGTTATAAATACAAGTGCCCTCACTCTCATCCAATAAGATTTTATGTGTAAGATTATTCTACAAGAATGTCTTCAAGAAGCCATCAAATTAATGTTATAATACCCATTTGATACCAAGATTCATACCAAGCCAAGCCAAAGCAAAACAAAGCCACAAGTGGCCTTTAGAAAAGTGTTACCAACATGGAAAAACATTGATAAAAGTCTCTAATGCCATAGACTGAACACAAACATCTACTATGCCAACAAGTGGACATCAATTTTGAGAAAGGAGGTAAAATTCTTGTGTGTTTTTATATCTATTTTGTGATATTGTTCATTATGTTATGCTCACCATATTTCTTAGGCAAGAGTGTTTAGTTTCATTGTATTGTTATGAAATGCATGAGCATTAGGAAAATCCTAATGTAAATATGGTTATTTGTGAAGTGAATGTTATAGGAATTTATTAGAGGTCAATAAGAAGCTCAAAATGCTTCAATTGTACTAGCATAGGACTATTTATCAATAACTTCTCTCCAAAAACCACATCTGAATATTGAAATATTTTAAAGGGTTTATATCTTATGGAGTGGTCTTACAAGACCTAAGGACTTTTTATAAATATATAATAACCTATTTAAATGTCAATCTATCCTAAGAAGCATCTAGAAGATAAGCCTATGTTAGAGGAGGCCAAAAGGAGGAAAGATTATTAAAAAGATAAGTGAGGGAACATTGGTCTATTCTTAGACCAATCCAAACTTGTAATTAGATAAGTATTTTATGCATGTAAATAGGGGTTAAATAAAGTAAACAAACCCATGTAAGGTTGAATCATGGATGAGACACTAATATGAGTGGCAAAAGAAGAATAAGGCCTTTAGGCAAGTGCGTATAACAACCTATAGTATTGTATTATCCGTAAAGTTATTTCATGAATAAAATGGATGAATTTAATTTTAAGGTTTGTTTATATGCACAATTAAATGATATGAAAGAAGTGGGTTTTCATCCGATGATAGTTATTACTTATGTTTCAAAGAATAATAAAAAGAATTCATTTTATCATACAAAGTTATGGATGCATGAATTTGGTTACAAGATTTTGGGTGTAAGGTATGATTGTATAGTCTTTATTTCAATTGATGTCATGTTTATAAAGCTTATATTTTCTAAACATAATCAAATTATGCTCTGAAGTTTCAAGACTTTGTTATGTGATTATGCTAAAGCTCAATTAGAGGAAATTTAAATGTAAAATGGTCCTCCTAAGAAAATCTCCAAAATATGGATAATGACATATGAAAACAATATAAATCATTTAAAAGATGACATCATCCCCTGGGGTGACCTCATCTAAAATAAAAATAAAATATATATTTTTATTATATAATACTTACTAAATTCTCTAAATTAACCCACGTTGGTTAATATTGACCCTACTTATTTGATTCCATCTCTTCTTTTTTTTGGAAAGTATAAATATTTTTAGTTTATTCCAAAAAAAGCATTTATACATTAAATTTATATTTAGTAAAAATATCCAAAAATCTCTATGATCTAGGGAAGATTTTCTATACACATTACATTAAATTTTTTAAAAATATTGTGAATTATATAAAATAATTTTAATTTAAAAGTTTATTTTTTTTCAATTTAAAAATATTACAATGTATGCATTTTATTTGTGTCTCATGAGTATACTATATACTTTGGTGATT
The DNA here is from genome assembly GCA_037957365.1 of Torreya grandis. Classification (NCBI taxonomy): domain Eukaryota; kingdom Viridiplantae; phylum Streptophyta; class Pinopsida; order Cupressales; family Taxaceae; genus Torreya; species Torreya grandis. The sequence goes on along the minus strand of JARHVA010001116.1, from coordinate 1,363,407 downwards.
TTAGTTCTAAACATTATAACGTTTGAATTTTAGTTTCACGTTATTATACATTTGGTGGCTTGTAACTGAATACGATAATGAAATTTTGAAGATAACCTTTTGGGCATATATATATAGAAAAGGTCTCCAAAGGTACGATAAATTAAAACATTCACATCATATTGTTTGTGTCTCATTGCATTAATCATCAAATTATTAGATCAGTTGATATCATGTCTTGAATTTTGTGCTTATTTTGTTGTTTAGGATGTTGGTCATCATATATATATATATATTGAAAAGGTCTCCAAAGGTACGATAAATTAAAACATTCACATCATATTGTTTGTGTCTCATTGCATTAATCATCAAATTATTAGATCAGTTGATATCATGTCTTGAATTTTGTGCTTATTTTGTTGTTTAGGATGTTGGTCATCATATATATATATATATATATATATATATATATATATATATATATATATATATATATTGAAAAGGTCTCCAAAGGTACGATAAATTAAAACATTCACATCATATTGTTTGTGTCTCATTGCATTAATCATCAAATTATTAGATCAGTTGATATCATGTCTTGAATTTTGTGCTTATTTTGTTGTTTAGGATGTTGGTCATCGTTTTACTCAAATTCTAAAAATGTAGTGAAATATGGATGTAGAAGAATATTTTGACTTTAAAAATTGAGTCATTTGAATGTTGAAATCAATTGAAGGAGTGTTTTTGTGTGTTGAATTTTTTAGTAATTAAATTACATTTGTTATCCCGTTATTACTACTAAAAAATTCTATTATGCTCTGATATTTATGTGCAACTGAGATATTTAATGGAATGAAGAAGTTTTAAGCTTGAAGATTTGGCATTTTGAGTATCAGAATGCATATTTCATAAACTCAAGTGCACAAAGATCCTCTAAGTAAATGAGGGGTTGTGATTTTGAAATTTTATTCTACTTTTGCCAAAAGCATAGAATTATTATTAACACTGGTTCCATATTTGTTTGCCACAAATAAATTTAATAGAATAAATAGGGTTGATGTCGATGAATTGACATTTATGATTATTTCATAAGCTTTCAGATATGCTTATCTACACAATGATTCTCTGATAGAAGGTATAGCCTAGAGAATGTGACGATTGTGAATCTTTGTTATGTTATTTAAAGAACACAGGAAAAATTGAGCATTCCCTACAATAAATTATGACTTAAAAAGCATAAATAATAAACTTTTTGTATTAGACTTAGATATTTATTTCCTATAGAGAAATTTAATTAAGCAAAGAAGTTTAAGCTTCAATATTTTACATTCTGAGACATGATATTCATATTTAATAAGTTTGTAGACATAGCTATAGGTGCAATGATCCACTAATTAAACATATTATCCATGATAGATATCTTGAAACTTTTTTGTATTTTTATAAATCATAAAGTAAAATTTTGAAACAATCAAGCATTAAGTATGAAACACTCCTATTAATAAATATCACCATAATTGTTATAAAGCAGGGGAGAAATAATATCACATTAAATTTAATGTATAAGTACATATTACTATTTGTTTGAATTTTGATATAAATTATATCCCTCCTCTTGAAGGATCCTAGGGAGTGGGGCCTCTTATTACCATCAAGCCAATGGCATAACAAATAATAAATATTTGGCATGATTCTCTGCATATTTCATAATCAATGCACTTGAAGTCGTCTATAACAAATATAAATATTATTTGCAAGGACAATAAATATTATTATTTGGATAACAAATATAAAATATTAGTCTTATATAATACCAATACTAAATCAAATATGAAGTGTAATTAATAAATTCATAATGGTTATGTTACTCACAACTTGAATTCAAGTATTTCAATGTATAGTGTAGAAATTGCATAGTTGATTTGTGCCTCGACATAAATAATTGGTTTTGATATCTGCCAAGTTTAGTTTATGGTTTAAAAAATGTCTCCAAAATAAAAGCAACTCTGTTGATAGAAGCACACGTTTTTGGATATAAGCTTGTATAAACTACTTGATATGATATTACAAGTCTATGTAAATACAATATATCTAGTAAATAAAGAGTCTATGTTTTAAACTAAAGATTTATAAATGCATTGAGAAAGTGATAATGAGGTGTCATAAATGGTTTGAAATGGTCTTTAGTGTCAAATATCAGAGTTGTGTCTTGATGATAGAATAATTAAGGCACTATTAAGGTGTGGAGATTATATAAAGATATGTGGCTTCTATTTAATTGTATAATGAATGATAATAATAGGAGAAATTTGAAAGATCTCAATTCCTTAGTTCAATTTCATATCCAAATGGGTTGTTTTTTGATTCAATTATATCGTAATGAGTGTCTATTCAAGATCAAGATATTAAATTTCAGTGATATCTAGTGGGAATATAAAGTAAAGAAGCATTAATAGTATGAATGGAAGATGAGCCAATTAGAAATAATATTGGTCTAATAAAGTTAGAACTGATCCTAGATAGTAAATTGCAAAGTGTGAGATTGTCATTATTTTTTGGTATTAGAGCATAGGTTGATCTATAAAAAGGTATAAACTTTTGTATTGGGCTAATGAGATTATGGTTTCAATAATAACAAAGTTTTTTGAAGGAAATTTGTAAGTGGTTCAAAAACCTTAAGCTAGGTAAGGCTTGAAGAGAAGGTCAAGAGCTTAGGATATGCTCTTAATAAGTTGATAAACTTTGTTTCAAGTAATTATATTGTAGTGGTTAAGTGAAAAGTGTTTGTAAAGTAGAAGGGTTCGAGCAGCCATTAAGGCTATTAAGGCTTGAAAAGAAGACAAAGAACACAGTGATTACTCTTGAGATAGATCTAAGGTGAGGGGAGCTTAGACATAATTGTCAAAAGACTTAGGTAATATAGAACCTAAGGTGAGACAACAAGTGGAGCAAGGTGAAAAATATTTTCTAAAATAACTAAAGAGAGTAATAAGGAGACCACCTAGAGGTAAGAGACCCTATAGAGAAAGAGAAATAAGAAGAAAAAAACAAGATGAAGACTTTAAAAGAGAGATTAAGTAAGTGAGAGAGAGAGAGAGAGGATATCACTCATAAGGTGCATAGTAGAGAACATGAAGACACCATGGATTGGGTACAAGATGAAGAAAAGAGTGAGATGGCCAATCCAATTGATGAGAGAGAGAAGACAAAGGCAAAAGATGAGAGTTACCTTGAAAAGAGAATTGAAGTTATAATATGAGCAGTTTAAAGAGATGGACAAGCTCAATTGTAAAGAGCTTAAAGTAAATTTTCAAATTAAAGGTTAAAAATGAGGTGACCAACACATTAAATATGATATATAAATAAATATATACTACCCTAAATAAGGAGAAATACTTGGATGATCAGATATGGAAGAGGAAAAACAATAAGAAGATAATTTGGGGGCTATGAAACCTCAAAAATTTTCATCTAACATTTATTTTAATGTTTTATAAGCAGGTAAATGAGAAGTTGATAAAAAAATGGATTAAATGAGCCAATATATGAACTCATGGAGAAATAAGATGAAACACTTGATCAAGTAGTGCTTAGTATAAACCAAGATGAGGGAAAGGATCAATATAGAGTCTTAACACTTAAAGAAGAGTAAGCATGAAGGTCACCCCTAAAGCAAAAGTTTATTGAAAAATAAATGATCCTCACTCAAGAGGATGCAAAAGAGGATAAAGAAGTAGCCATGGACTAAGAATAATAACAAGACACAACAAAATCAGGAACAAAGGTATGCAAAAAATAATTCATACTATAGTTTATATAAAAGAATGAAGAAAAAATAATTTGATCCTCTCAAATTGTATAAGGAAATGGTGAATCAAGGACTAAAGATGATATAGACACTTGGTATGAAAACATGGTATCTCAAGCAAGAGTATCCATAAAAACAAGGAGTGACTATAACAAGAAAAAAGAGATGGAAGCATTATGTAAAGTACGAAATGAGTGGGCAGCTACACCATTATTTGAAGATGAGAATAAGACTCCAAATTTCATGAATGCATTGGAAGAGATAGTTCAAGTATAACCAATTATATATGCAAAAGAGTTAGAACCAAAGAATTTGATTAATGAACAAGTTCAAAAGAAGATAACAAGAGGAGAAGGGGAAATAATGGCTCAAGTTTTTGAAACTAATTGTGTTTTTAGTTTTGTATGTGAAGGTATAAAAGACTTTATAGATAAAAAAATGGAGTCCTACATAATGGACTTCATCAAAGAAGATGAACAAGACACTGAGCCATTCAGGCTCATGAGATATGAAAACAAACAAAAGAAAGGAAGAGACAAAGATACCATTCAATATGAAGGCAAAGATTAAGTACCAAAAGATTGATAGAAAAGAAAAAGACGATAACGACTCATTTGAGTAGGAACTCAAATATTTCCTACTAGAGGATTCTGGTGTAGAAGCATTAAAAAAATCTCAATGTAAATAAGGTTATTTGTGAATTAAGAATTATAAGAATTTCTTGGAGGTTAATAAGAAGCTCTAAATGCTCACTTGTACTAACATAGAATTATTTAGCAATAAATTCTCTCCAAAAAACACATTTGAATATTTAAATGTTTTAAAGGGTTTATACCTTATGAAGTGGTCTTACAAGACCTAAGGACTTTTTAAAAATAATAATAACGTATGTAAATGTCAATCCATCCTAAGAAGCATCTAGAAGCTAAGCCTATGTTGGAGGAGGCCAAAAGGAGGAAAAATTGTTAAAAAGATAAATAAGGGAATATTGGTCTATTCTTAGACCAATCCAAACTTGTAATTAGATAAGTCTTTTATGCATGTAGATAGGGGTTAAATAAAGTAAAAAAACCCATATAAGGTCGAATCATGGAGGAAACATGAGTATGAGTGGCAAAAGAAGAATAAGGCCTTTAGGCCTGTATGTATAACAACCTATAGTACTGTATTGTTTGTAAAGTTATTTCTTGAATAAAGTGGATGAATTCAATTTTAAGGTTTGTTTATATACAAAATTAATGATATGAAAGAAGTGGAGTTTCATCTAGTGACGATTATTGCTTGTTTCAAATAAAAATACAAAGAATCTATTTTCTCATATACAATTATGGATACATGAATTTGGTTATAAGATTGCGGGTGTAAGGTATGACTATATAGTCTTTCTTTCAATTGATGTCATGTTTATAAATCTTTTATATTATAAAAATAATCAAATTAATCTCTTAATTTTTAAGGTAGTGTTCTATGATTACACTAAAGTTATTGGTTGTATGTAAACATGAAGGATAAGTATGTTTTGAAAGTCTTATAAGAAGTTATTAGATCTGTATTTTATGAGCATAAATGTTATAGTCTAAGTGGATAATGTATTTCAATGAATATTTAGCATTATAAATAATGGTTCGTAGAATTGAAGGGATTTTATTTATATTGTGAATAATATTTTAAAGTTTTGGTAAATGAAGTTTGAATATATTCTCCATTCTCAGGTCTGATAAGACATAATTTATAATAGTCACTTATAGTCATTAATAATCATGGAAATTATGAAAATTGGTTTAATATTTTGAGAACTTGATCACACAAATAAAGTGATTCTTGATGTGAAGGAATTTATTGTATGTCTCTTGTATGATCATATAATTCTAGATAAATTAAGAATTATCATGCATATAGAAGTTCTCAATTACAAAACTATGTAAAAGAATACAGATTTTGATGACTGATAAATAATTTGGACATATTTATAAATGTAAAAATAGATAATTACATAATATTTAATTTGATAATTGAATAAAAACCATCGATTTGGTTTTAGGGAGTGATGTTCATATTTCATAATTGTATTTAGACTTCATAATGTTGCATTGGTCTAGGCAATCATTAAGAATTGGGTCATCCTTTAAAAATTTGAGTTATAGATGTTGAAAATATTATGGCAATACTAAATCAAATACAAAGTATAATTACTAAATTCATAATGGTTATGTTACTCACAACTTGAAGTCAAGTATTGACATGTATAGTATAGAAATTGCATAGTCAATTTGTGCCTAGATATAAATAATTGGTTCTGATATCTACCAGGTTTAGTTTGTGGTTTGAAAAATGTATCCAAAAAAAATAGAAACTCTGTTGATAAAAGTGCACTTATTTGGATAGAAAATTGTACAAACTAATTGATATAATATGACAAGTATATGTAAAGACAATAAAGTTGGGAACTAAAGATTTCATGTTTTAAACTAAATATTTATAAACAAATTGAGAAAGTGATAATGAAATGTCAGAAATGGTTTGAAATGGTTTTTAGTGTAAAAAATTAGAGTTGTGTATTGATGATAGGACTAAGGCACTATTACGGTGTGGAGATTTTATAAAGATATGTGGCTTCTATTGAATTGTATAATGAATGATAAGAATAGGGGACATTTTAAAGATCTCAATTCCTTAGTTCATTTTCATATCCTAATGGGTGGTTGTTTGATTCCTTTATTAAGTAATGAGTGTTTTTTCAAGATCAAGATATTAAATTTTAGTGAGATCTAGTAGGAATAAAAAGTAAAGAAGAATTAATAGTATGAATGGAAGATAAGCCAATTAGAAACAATATTGGTCTAATAAAGTAAGAATTGGTCTTAGATACTAAATTGTAAAGTGTGATATAATTATGCATTTTTATTATCTTTAACAAGAAGGAACTAATCAACATTTGTTCTTTCTTAGAACTCCTAAGATACAAGTAATAGATGCTCACCATTAAAGAAAAGGTGTTGTACAAGTTGTAGAAATAAATAGCTTATATCCATGAGATTAGTGTTTTTTAGTTTGGTTGGTATTATGATAGAAGGATGAACATAAATAAATTGTTAATAACATTAAAATAACACAACATTGATAAAAAAAAATTATTTGAAAAGGGGCTTATAAAAAACAAAATAGAGTAGTTAAAATTTGTTATTGTGGTCTTTAAATAAATTTAATGGCATAAAATTGCAAAAAAATGTTGGTACTTATAAGTACTAAATGCTCATATTCAGGGTAAAAATGTTGTGCATGCTTCCATAGGACATCTATTCAGACTAAGAGCTTATGGTCATGGTTTTCACAATAGCCAATGAGTGTAATGAGTAAAATATATTCATTCAATGAGTGAAGAGATAAAAAAGATACAAGTACTATAAGCAATGTTTTACTCTTAATCTGAAACAATGAGAAATGCTTTCAATTTTTCTATAACTTGTTTAGAATAGTTAAGAAAATTGAATTGAAGAAATCAATATACCTGGGCATGAAGTCATTGTACTAGTTGATTTGATTTAAACTTGAATGAGGAATACAAATAAAATAAGTCAAAAAACAAAGATAATATGGGCTAAATATAAGGACTTTGTTTTTAAATTAGTATCGAGGAAAATGCATATATGGAATCAAATCTACATATTTACTTTTCTGTTATAATTTACTATCAGAGTCTATGATATTTATGTTTTTTAGTTGTAATATATAGTTAGTTGTTTAAAATATTGTATCAAATGTAAGATGAAGTTTTAGATAGACCCCACACACACACACACACACACACACACACACACACACATGTTATTTTTGAATTTTATAACACCTCAATCTTGTACACTTGGAAAATACATATCATGGATGTACCGTCAGTTTATAGACCTTTATTGCGACCAAAAGACTCACATACACTATTTTTCTATGTCTAATTTCTTATCTATTAGTCTGACCAATTTTATTGTGTTGAACCATGTCTTTTATCCTACCCAAAATGTTATAAACCTACTCATCTTCCATCTCTAAAATTTATAGAATTGCACCTATTTTCTAACTTTCTGACCACTTGCATCCTAGTTAGACACCTATGTCGATGCAAGTGTCCTACCCTAATGCAAGTGTCTAGTGCCATAAAGTCATCCAATTTATAAATGAAATTCATTATTATGGTTGACCTAAGTTCTTTAATTAAGGATATTATACAAAATTATTGGTATAAATATAAGATGAACACTCATTCATTCCTTACTTACACCTATCACATATCAAGACAACTTAACAAAACATTCTATCAAGGACTCAAGTGAGCAAAACTTCCCTATTTTCTCTTATTTCCATATCAGTCATAGGGATAATACACATATAATTTAGAAATGATAGAGCATCCCAAGAGCTATATTTTCCAAGTTAAAAGCTAGATCATTGTTATACTTGATTATCACACATTGCATGTTTCACACATAAGCTAATATGTATGGGAAAATTACATAAGTCTAAGGCCTTCTTTAGAGTATTAGCTATGTAGGCAATGCTCATTGACATAAGGTTCTTTAGGGAAAATCGACACCATGTGCTAAATAATTCATTTTTTCCATATCCAATATGAAGATGATGAACTAGGGTTTTATTATTTGATAAAGAATAACAATTCATAATCCAAATATGAATACACTAGAGTGAAGACATCATAAAACCTAAAAGTATCTAAGTGGTTGCATCTAGTTTCAATAGGTATTCCACACTAGACACTTACATCTGAGTTAGACAGTAACATCGATACAACTATCCTAGGTTGATGCAAGTGTCCATGACTATAGAGACGTAATTCTCAGAATTAGGAAACTGTTTCAAAATCCATATCTAGTTTTTTATCTATTATATATTTAAATATATATTAGCACCATAATAAATTAGGTATCTTATTTTCATTATTATTAAAATATCTAACATAGTTATAATTTATATTTTTATCATCTCAGTCTAATAAACTCAACATCTATTTATATGAGTCTTAAAAATAATTGGATTGCTTTAGAGATAGTATACCATTCTTGTGCCCTAGGATTTCTATACCCTTTTAACCCTACATTCATCATATCCATATTATAGGGTTAAAATTTTAGTGAACCTGATATTTGAAAATCATTCTTTCTTAGGTGTACCCTATAGGATGTTTCTTACATGTTTTTTTTCTAATCTTTATGTTATTTATCTCTTATCATGGATGATATTGTTTTTTTTGATGAATTTGATTATGAAGCTCTCTAAATTTCTATCAAATAAGGGGTAAAAATTGATTAATATTGTATTTTTATAAATAATAAAGTATATAATCTCAAATATTTGAATGGTGGTATCTATATCCCTCTAATTAGGGCCATGCCCCACCATTTCAAGTGATGAGTTGATCCATCTTAAGGATGATAAAGAGACTTTACTATTACTACCTACACTACCATCATATTATTTTAGCCTTAAATATTTTCTAAACTATGGATCCAAAGGGCAAGGGTTGGGAAAACATGAAAAGGTATAACCCACCCTATATCTATTAAAATATAATATAAATTAGTAAGGTTTGGGATTTTTCAGAAAATTCCATGAGGCACCAACAAAGGAAGTCAACTAATCATGCCCTTCATGCACATTCTAACACAAAGATGGATACATATGACCAATATGCTCCTTCATATGCTCATAAAAAGTTTTGAAAAATACATAAAGAAATTATGATTGATTTATAAATAGCTTATAAGGGGGATATTACTTCATATAAGTTAATGCAAACCCTTATAATTCCCACATTCCCAAATAATATCCCCATTATCAAGGGTGATGACTATTTTTCCCTTTATTTGACAGTTAAAATGCATGAAAAGTTAAAAAAGGCATCATGGCATATCTACAAAAAGTGAATAAACCAATCTCTTCAAATGATATAGCAAAGGTACCACAATTTATAGATACAATAACATTACCAAAGTATCATAAATTTAGTGATTCAAAACTTGCACTTGTTATCCAAGAGGATGATGATACTAATATGCCTATATTCAAGAGAGGTGATGGACTAGAATGAATTATAGCACCTATGAAAAAAACCATCATTACAATGGAGCATCTTGTTTCTATAATGAGCACTATTGGGGATATTCAAAAATAATTTTCTATACTTCAAATGTAAATGGATTTTCATAATATTAATGCAAATGTTACCTCTTTCAATAATCAACCTCTTTTATAATGTATACTTGAATTTAATTATCCAAAATATTTTGACCTACCAAATCTACCTCTAATTTAATTTAGAAGGACCCATTCGACCACATAATTAATTATGTACTTTATTTTGGTTAATGGATAAAAGATGACAACTTATTGCTAAAAGTATTCCATATGAGCATTTTTGATGAGGATCATAATTGGTTTTATAGCCTGCCAAAATGTTCCTTAACCACTTATGCATAATTATAAGATGAATTCTTCATGACTTTAAATATCCATAAGGTGCCAAAAAAATAAATTAGAACATTTGCATAATTTCAAACAATGTGATGATGAATCCCTTCACGATTATACTATTCAATTCAAAAGTAAATCTATGAGCTAACATTTAGAGCTTTAAATTTGGAGTTACAATTCATTTATAGTAGGGGTCTTCTTTATCCATTGAAAGAAATAACATTACATAAATAATATGAGTCATTTGCCCATTTATATGTGGATGTGCATAGATATGCTTCATTCATAATTGATCATTCAAAGGAGTGTAAGATATCCCATTCTAAGTACCAAATTTTTATTCCTCACACAAAGGAGGGAGATGAATTACCAAATGAACATTATTAAGAAAAATGTGGAGTTCCTAATCTTTATATGGGATATCTACAAGGTTCAATGATGCAAACACCCCAATATGAACAATCCAAAAAACATCCACGTTAAAAATATTTAACAATAACATTATTCATGGGTGGAGATTATTTTTATCATAACCATATTGGTCCTACATAAATAAAAAGTACTTGAAATATAAGACACTTACAATAGCTTGGTTTTAACCAAATATTTAGAAATAAAAAGAGGTTGGAAAGACTCTTGGGAAACATAACACTACCAATTGTTTGTGGTCCTAAAGTGATTCAAACACAGGTTTGGGTTATACGGCAAACCTCTCCATATGAATTTACATTGGGCACTATTTCATTATATCAAATGGAATAAAAATTTGACCAAAATCATCAAGTTATTTCTATTCCTCATGAAGTCAAATTGATCCATATTCTAAATGTTAGTATTGGTTCTTCTATTGCACATGTAAAATGTGAGGAGGATTAGGACATATACCATTTCCACTTATCTAACAATGATATAAAAAATGTAAAGTAAAAAAATTAAGGTTTAAATGTCTCACATATTCCAAAAATACTAAAAAAAATAAAAATAAAATAAAAAATCAACAAACATGTCCAACATTTACATATCCAATTAGTTCCTTGGCATATATGTTGTTGGTTACATGTTGGTAGATGACATATCAATATATTTTATACACACATATTTCACACATATTTTGAGTGTGATTAAATAATACACAAATATATGATCTATGCACTTTTAGATGTTGGGATTTCCTTGTCCTCACATCACCAAGATGTTAGGGGCATCCATCTCTATGAATCATGATAAATCTAGGTTATATAATTTTGTAGTAATTTTACATTATCAAATTTGAAATCATATATGTAATTACACATGTATTTATTCATGCTTACATTTTTTATAGTGTACTTGATATTATATATAATTAACATTTTTTTCTAACACATATATCCAAGGACTAGTATGTTATGCTTATGATTATACTTATGCACTTCTTTGAGTGTTTTGACTTGCTATCATCTTACTTGTTTGAGAATTTGATATGCTCCATTTTTTGTGGCCCCATGTCTTTGTTTGCCTCGTTGACCTTTGAATATGTAATTATTTGTTGTATGTTGACATTTGAATATGCCATTATTACTTTTATGGATAATTGACTAAGTCATATGCCTTCGATTGTGTGGAATTTGAACATGCTCTTTGTTTTTGATCTCAGAAATTTGTCTATTGATTTAATTTTGAGTGATCTTGTGTGTGTGTTTGATTTCTTGTTAATCATGTACTGTTAATATCTATAAGTTTCCATGATTCACATAATGCATATTAGGACTTGGTACGACAACATTATTCATGCTTCAATAATATATGTACCTAGACATGTTCTTTTTATATGCTACATGGTACATTCATAGTTTACATGGTTATATTATTATTTTGAGATAAGGTAACTACCAGTGTATACTTCCATTACCTCAAAGGGGGGCATATATATGGGGGCATTCCATGGACATATGAATTCCATGTTTAATTCACAAATTTATATTGTAATGGGGGTATGTTCTAAAAACATGTTCTACACATTCGTCATAGTTTTAAATTATAATGGGGGTATGGTTTAGAACATTTCATCCACACATACACCAATTTTTAGTTTTAGATATATATTGGAGGCATGTTTTAGAAACATGTTCTCCACACTTATTCAATATTCAACATACCCAGATTACAATGGGGGAATGTTTTAGAAGCATGTCCTCTATAATGGCACTTACATCAGTTATTAGATTCAGATTGTAGTGGGGGAAATTTTTTAGAAACATGTTCCCCACACTTACACCAAATTTTAGTTTTCAATTATAGTGGGGGCATGTTTCATAAACATGTTATCCACACACAATTTTAAATTTGCCAAATTCATAGTTATATGACTAAGATACACATTTATAGTAGAATTATATATAGTGGTACCATTGTTATACACATTTTCAACATGAGATATATTTAAGGTGTATATGCTATGCAATGTGTATCCAATATTATAAAATCAAATCAGTTTTAGATTCCAAACACTTTCAAGGACTATCATCACCCACTAGGTTAGAATTTTATGGACTATATTGAGCCAATCTATTACAGTAGTTGGTTAGCTTTTTGGTATGATTAAGGTGATTAAATCAGTCAATCTTTCCAAGTTTAAAGGTTAAAATTTATTAAATCATTGAAGCTCATTATTTTTATAGTGTGAGTTAACTTGGTTCACTCACACTCACCAAACTATAAGTATGATTGCGTTACATAGTCGATCTAATCTCAACTACTGGGTGGAAACTCATATTTTCTCTAAGGTTGGGGGCATGTGTACTCTAATATCTCTCTATATATTTAGATATATGCACTTTACATATTTATATTTATCCTAATCTTAGTTTTCATGATCCACAATGATATATATTTCAAATAAATTTTTTAAAAGGCAAGATGGTTACATCAATACACAGGTGTACTCTTTAACCTTAATATCTTTCAATTTCAATCATGTAAATGATTTAAATTTCATATTATATGCACTAATTATATACTATAACATATTCTTGGTTGCAAGTTAATCATAAATAAAGCACTCCATTTGGACTCAAGAAAATTCAAGGTGTGTTATACATACCCAAGTCAGTCATCAAAAAATCACTCAAGTTTGACTCAAACAAAGACAAGGTGTGTTATAACACCTATGTACACATTCATTTTCATTTATATTAGAAATTTCATTACTAAATTAAAAAAAGAGGAAAATATAGATACTATTTTTTAATTATATAGCACCTCAGTTTTGTACACTTTGCAAATACATATCATAGATGTACCTTCAATTTATAGACCTATTTTATTTCCAAAAGGCTCACATACACTATATATTTGTACCTAATTACTTATTTATTAGTCTGAATAATGTTATTGTGATGACCCAAGTCTTTTATCATTCTTAAAATGTTATAAATCCACTTATCTTCCATATCTATAAGTTTTGGACTTGCACCTATTTTCTAACTACTTGGACACTTGCGTCCCAGTCAGATGCCTATGTCACCATAAGTCTCCTACCCTAATACAAGTGTATAGTGCCCTATTGTTATCCAATTTACAAATGAAACATATTATTTTGGTCAATCTAAGTGTTTTAATGAGAGATATTTTACAAAGAGATTGGTATAGATATAAGATCAACCCTCATTCATTACTTACCTACACCTAACACAGACCAAAATAAATTACCAACGAATTATATAAAATAATCAAGTGAGAAAAAATTATCTATTTTCTCATTTTTTGTATCAATCATAAAGACAACACACCTACAGGTCTAAAGTATTGAAGTAGTATATCAATATCTATATTTTTTGAGTTACAAGCTAAGTCATTATTATACTTGATTATCACACATTACATGATCCACACACAAGCCAATATGTATGAGATAACCACATAAGTATAAGGCCCTCTTCAAATTATTTCCTACATAGGTAGTGCTCATTGACATAGGGGTCTATATAATAGCTTAACACCATGTTCTCACAACCCATTTTTCCAGAACCAATATGAAGATGAAGAACTAGGGTTTGCTATTTGACAAGGAACACAAATTCATGACACATATTTAAATGGACCAAAACAAAGGTGACGTATAACCTAGAAGCATCCAAGTGGTTTTATCTAGTTTCAATAAGTATTTTGAACTAGATACTTACATCCAAGTTATATAGTAACATTGACACAACTATCCCAGGTTGATGTGTCTATAACTATAGAGGTACAATTTTTAGAATCAGAGGATTGTTATATAATCTAGATTTAGTCTAGTTTTTATATGTTTTAGATCCAAATCTATATTAGCATCAAAACCAATTAAGTATCTAATTTTCATTATTATTATAAGATCTAGCATAACTGTACTTTCTATCTTTAACATTTTAGTATAATAATTCAATATATGTTTATTTGAGTTTTGAAAATAATTAGCCTTTTCTAAAGATAGTATACCATCTTTGTGCCCTAGTGTTAAAACATTAAATGTTCTAACATTCTCACTTAATGATAAGTGTGGATAAATGCCATAGTTACCTTAATAAAGGAATTATAATATGTACATAATTGAAATATTTAAAAACCTTCATCATACAAAAAATCACCTATTGAAACAAAAAGAATTATAATCCATAAATTACTATAAAGTAAGTCTAGGATAGCATTATTGTGAAACTACATCTTATAGTTTCTCATGAATAATCATCTAAGCTTTTTTGGAGCATTTTATAACATAAGGACCTTTGTTACATTTGGTAATAAGATCGTGTTTAGTAAGAGAGGATATTTTATATTTTAATTGTTAAAATACTTTATTTTGATAATGGTAAAGTTCATGCTAACATACTTATATGCTTCATTTGATAATAAGGTATGTTTGAAATGCAAAGTGCAAATGGAGTTTGTATTATTATTTGGATTTTCATCATTTACTATACTAGGTATTCTATTCATATATGTTTGAAATTATTGTTTTAGTCTCATATCTATTTGATTTTAATATTACATATCATGCTAAAATTATCCAAATTTGATGTATTAGAGATTACATACCCCCAATCTTCTAATATATCCAATTCTAGATCATTGTAAAATGGAAAAAAAACATATTAAGCTTGCAAAGTTTTTTAAATTCATATTATAGAAAGAGTTATTTATAATATGATATCTAATGTTTGACTAACTTTAATTATTGTATGTGCATTACAAGATAGTTGGGGATGCCCAACTTGTCAATATTAGAAATGTCAAATAATGAATCACATACAATGATTTGTGTGTCTCACTAACATAGTAATTATAGTAGTGAATTGGTTTGCATAAAACATGACTTGATTGTTTTAAATATGTTATATCATATATAGATATATGCCATCATTCATCTTACTATATGGGTATTGTGATGATAACCATACTATGATATCATAAGTCTATTTTTAGATATGTGTTTAATTTTGGTGACATGTTATCACTTGGATTAGTAATAAGTAAACCTATTTTTTATATCTCTTCTACGGAAGGAGAGTATATAAGTGCTATGGAAGCTGCTAAAGAAACTATCTAGGTATAAAGGTTGTTAGGAGATATTCATTTGGATGTTTCTTATAGTACCACCTTTTTATGTGATAATCAAAGTTGCATAACTCTAATTAAAAATTTAGTGTAGCACCAATGAGCTAAGCATATCGAAGTTCTTATGCATTTTATTTGAAATAAAGTACTAAATGGCTATATTGATATGTATTTTTTTCCTAGAGATGAACAAGTGAGATATCTTCAAAAAATTACTTGGTGCTACCAATTTTTTTTAGTTTTATGCAATGCTAGTCCTCTCAAAATTTCCATTGAGGGGGAGTGTGCATGACAATGCCACTTCCTAATGGCCATGTGTTACTTCTTCTCTATAATTATTCTTATTGTAAAACATTGTAAACTTTGTGTGGAAGTTTTAATTTTGTATCCCAATACTTAAAATCATATTGTAATGGAAATCCTTACGTTATGAAAGGATCTAAAAATATTTAGATAATTATTCATGAGAAACTATGAGATTTAGTCTCACGATCATGCTTGCCTAGACTTACCTTATAGTAGTTTATGGATTATATTTCTTTTTGTTTCAAAATTTGATGTTTGGCATGATGAAGGGTTTTAATCCTTCAATTGTGTACATAGTATAATTCATTTATTAAAGTGACTTTGACATTTATACCCACTTAGCATTAAGAGGGAGTGTTAGAATATTTAATGTCTAAATAAGTTAGTTTATACCCTTAGCATAATTTGGTGTATAATTGAATAATAATGATTTATGATTTATTAACACGAGGTGAAAACCTAGTAAAAATAAATAATAAAACATTATGGTTTATTATTTACCAATTAAATTAAATAATTTTTAGAGAAGGATGGGTCCATTGGTTACAATGGTCACATCCTTTCATCCTAACTATAAATAAGGTTTTACCCCTCTTGTAATACACATCAAACACACTCAATGAAAAAAATAAAGCATCAAGTGAATTGATAATTATGTGTGTAAAATATTTTGTGAAGGAAGTTTTGATATAAAGGAGTGAGGGAAGAAGGCTTTGTATTGGGGTAAATAGTTTCTTAATTAATTGAATATCATCTTTGTGGGTTTTTTATCTCTTGAGGTTTTTCCCATGTTATCTCTATGTTATTTTTTCATTGACCTATGATTATTCTTATGCTTGTCTAATCATTTACATCCTAGATCTACTGTGTGTACATTCTATATATTGTACATGGAATTGATCACCTAGGCTATCTCTACCCCTTTAACCCTAGATTCACCATATCTAGATTTTAGGGTTGAACAATATATAATATCTATTTTTTGCTGATTATAATATAAATCATATTGGTATTTGAGTGCCAATGTTGAATAAATCATTGCTATTAAATCAATTCATGATTGACAGAGTCAATTTTCAAATTTAGTGTGGTTGGTAACAAGGTTTTTTTGGCATTACATCTAGTACATGATTTGTGTTTGGGTAACTCTATCATTTGGTAGCATAGTTTGTTATTATACTAAAGATTAAGTAAGACTTAATATACTCAAATAAATACAAGCCTTTATCTTTTATATAATATTTATTGGATAGGAAAATAATTATTGTAATAGTATACAATTTTATGATAGACTTCTCATTTACTTATAAATAAAAAAGAAATACTATAGCTAAAAACAATTTTTGATATACAACTCATTCATAGAATGTGCAATTTTTTTGACAAATTAAAAAGGGATTTATAGGCCTGTATAAAGCATATGCATATGGTAAAGGCCTACAAAATATCATATCTATATGTGTTAGAAGCATTTCTTATTTTTCAAAGGGTTTTTTTTTTAATGATTCTAAAATTAAAAAAAAAGAATATGACTTAGGTTTTTTTGAAATAAAAATAATTAAACTATTGTGTTTAAGTTTACAAAAATGTTTTGCAACTTGTGGAGATTTTAAACATTAGTTACTTAAAAATTTATGCTTTGATGTTGGTTCTATAGAAAGAGAAGAGATAATTTACACACACTCCTATGCATAATACAACATATGATCATGTATCATAAAGGGAGAAAATATTGAAATATTTAAAAGTGTATAAATAAATCAACTCAAAATAAAAAATAGTGGAAAGTTTAGATATTCAAAATGAGTGAGATATGAAATATTTCATATAATAGTTGGGAAAATGGATCTTCATGTGCTTCAACTATAATTGCACTCTTTTTTGGATCCCATGCACAAAGTAACTATAAAATAACATCAAATGATTTTTTTAAAAAAGTACATATTTAATGTTAAAAAAAATATCTTTACATAGATCCAAAAACCAAACAAATTATATCCATGAGAAGAATGTGTTTAGCTTGGATGGTATCATGAGAGAAAGATGAACAAAAATAATCTTTCGTACAAATGTAAAATCCACAACATTGATCTCTTGTGTAGTTTGAAATCTAGAAATTATGTGAAGGGGAACATAAAATCTGGAAACAAATACTCTAAATATCATATATTCATGCAAGATTAAAAATGTAAATTTTTTATTATGCAATCCATGATTTAAATGCAATAAACATAACTAGGAGGATAAAAACTTAAAATTTCCAAACTTGAGAAAATTTATAGTTGTTAGAATTACTAAGCCTTAATCTTTCAGTTAAGCTATAAAATTCTCAAGTATGTTAATAGTAAACATAGACAATGATGCATGTAAACACTTGACACAATGTCTCAAATAGGTTTTGTGATGTTAACAAAAAGAGAGAGAGAGAGAATTGTGTATGAAAATGATAAAATAGAGAAAGTGTTTTTAGAAATTATCTCAATATGCTCAAGAATACTTTCATTTTCTTGTGTTTCTATGATACACAATCATTAAAAAATATATAAATAACTTAAAAAGTCACTTGAAATTATTTCATTGATGTTTTAATGAAACCATTTGATTTATGATCTAACAATGTCTATTTAGAGTCAATAAAGAAATCCAAAAACTATGTTAATGTCCTTTAGTGATAAAATTAGCATGGGTCAACAAGGGTAAGTTCAAAAGAGATCCTATAAGCCGAAACTGAAGCTAAAAGCATAAAAACTACATCTCTATTAAGATAAATGAATCCAAAACCATCAAGGCATAAATATGTCAAATCACTAATTAGTGCTTTATAAACATTATAATTGGATTGAAGAATGGAAAACACATCAATAAATAATTTTATGTCATCAAGAAAATAAGTAATGAGGTATAACATTTTCTTTCAGGTAAATGATGCATCTTGCAAAGGGAAAAAATGTACATGATAAATCTTTAAAATTCAACTAAATCATTTTAAGATTGATTGATTTGTAGTAATAAAAACACATGTTATTAGAAATGAACCATTGACATAATGGATAATACATTTAAATTATATTATAAAAAAAGATACTTAATTCATGTGAAATAATACAAACTATTTTAATATTTATAAAGATAGATCCAATTATCAAAGTCTAAGGAAAAATAAAACTATGTACATTTGTTGCAAAAGTGAACTGTAATAGTTTTGTGTTTTCTAATCAGTGTTAAATAAGAATGAAAATAGAGCTAAAGAAGGAAAAAATAAAACATTTATGTATATGTTGTACAATATCGATATGAACATGTTAACAATGTTTCATGTATATGTCTTTTTTTTGTGTGGATATACAATGACAAAACCCAAAGTATAGGTGATTGTTTTAGTATCCAAAGTAGGGAAAATAGAAGAAAAAAGACAACTATAAAATTATTTTTTTCCAACCAAAAAAAAATGTCAAAACATAGAAATGGACTAATTTCAATAAAAAATAGAAGAATAACATAATGTGTATTTTAAGGGTACAATATATGCAAGAAAAACAAGTTTATTTGCAAAAGAAATTATAATGTGTGTGTATAAAACATGAATATAAATGCATTACTTAAGGTGGAAAAACCAACAAGATAAATGTATACTTAGTTAAAAAAAAAGTCAAGTCTCATTGATATATTAAATAACATTATCTATTGTAATTGTGAAAGTCTCAATGATCTTAAATTTGTGGAACAGTGGTTGGTGTAAATTACAATCCAATTTGTTGTCATGTTTTTTAATACTACACTACAATGAAATTATGTTGTGCACAAGTATTTTGTAAAATATTAAGTTTGTTCAATTTGATATGCAAGTGAAATAATAGATTGTGAGAATTTATTATATTAGTTGAAACATAAACAAGTAAATGTTTTTATTTTTAAGACACCTATAATCTGCATTGTTTAAAAAATGATTTTTATCAAAATTATCAAAGATTGTAAGAATGATATATGGAAATTATTAAAATATATTCATTATGCACAACAAAAATTCTTTACATGCTTCAAAACTTGACTTTAAAAGAGTCTACAAGTGTTTTTTGGTGCATTCATCATTGAGTGGCTAAAAAAAAGAGGTAAGATTTGTACATATGGTTTGACTTCCCTTTATGCCTTGCTTAATAGCATTTTTCAACAAAACACCAACATATAATTAGATGGCAATTATTTTTGAATTCTATAATAAAATTTTTGGTGTTGGTTATACAAAAGTACCTATAAGAAAAATAAACAAATCTGGTTTTTTATATTAGAGTGTGATTAATGAACAAAACTAGTTATCAATTTTTTACTTTTGCAAGGGATGCAATTCTCTTTAGTTATGTGGGCCCATAAAGCACCAACACATCACCTTAAAAACATGACCATTTTTTTAAGTAGAGATCAAGTATCGAGCATGGGATAGCTTCTATTGGCCATAAAATGGGAAAAAAGGATTTTTTAAACAAACAAAGAAGAAGAAACTAAGTAACAAAGATAACATAAAAAATCTATTTTATAATTCATATATGATGTGTAATACAAATTGAAAAGATGCATAACACAATTTTTTTGATGTTTATTGTTCCATGGTGGTTGAATTAGTTTCAACATTATTAAAAGAAAATATATCTAATTTACTATAATGTCAAAGAAAAAAATATGCCTATGAATGTATTTTACCCAATTTAAGCATAAATTTGGATGTAAAGCAAAATTACTTGCAATTGATTGACAAGTGGCATATTATAAAATTTGTAAGTACAACCTAGAGTAAGATACTTAGAATTTTATAGTTTTTAGTCGATTTTAGAAAATATAGTCAGAAATAAGATAAAATAAGATTGTGATAGCTCAGATCTAGAAGTAGGGTCTACAATTATGTTTATAAGTATGAACTCATTGGGTAGTAATGCAATGGTTTCTTGTCTGTTAACTATAGACCTATCTATTTTGATTATGATAAAATAATAACTACTTTTTTGCATGCATATGTGTCTGCTAAGGAGGTTATAATATTTTTATTTTAATGGTGTTTTATGGAAAGCTCTATTTTCCTCTCTTTGATTTAAAAACCCTAATGATACATGTGAAAGATAAAGAGCTAAAAAAAATAAGGGGAAGTGTAACGGGTTTAGTTGACCCCAATCACCCCATTCATGATTGACCTCTACCTATGTATCTTAAAAATTAGAGGAGGGAATCAAGTAACACATAATTCTTGCATTTAATGTGATTGTGAAATTTTGTTCCTTGACCATATGTATTCAAATAAAAAATTGACTTTGATACATGAAAATTTTAGCTCTTGACTTGATTTGAGATTATTTAGAACTAATTTATGGCTATTCCTATTGATTGACACTAAATTTTTGAAGAACAGAGAAAATTATCTCAATGTGTAGTAGTGTAATAGATAAATTCCAAATAGATATTAAGTCATTTTTAAATGATGGTTTTATTTGTTTATGTAGTTATCTTTCAAATAAATTTATTTAGATGAATTATGAAACATGTGGGATGACCCAAATAAATATTTTAAATTTTAGATACTAGATGTTAAATTATGTGGGGATAAAGAACATGCTTGGTAGATAGGAATGTGATAATAAAACTCTTTGCCTAACATTGACCTATCCCATAAAATAATGGATAATTATCCATAGGTTAGAATCCATTTAAGAGTAATATAAGACAATTTGAGCATTAAATTTGAAATACATTTGTAGTAGTGATGACGAGAATATGGTTCAAACCTGCATATATATAAATGAATGAAGGAATGGAAAATAATATTCATGGAAGTAAAGTGGTTTAAGATATGCCAATAATTAACATTGTCAAGTACCTATGACCACATTTAGGTACTTACATTCCCCCCTTATTCTAGTAATAAAATTTCTAGAGTAATGGAGAAGGATTAAACCTAATTATGTACAACACTCTTTATATTTTAATATGAAACTACAATTATGAAAGGCACTAATTTTAACAAACCCTAAAATAACATATGAAGTAGTCAATGTATACATTTGAAATTTGAAAAAATTGTATTTTGAAATTTTCAATTGATAGGAGAGCAAGGAATGAATACACCTATATGAAGATAAAACCATATTGCCCTGTAACTTGTAAAAGATGATGACGCATTGGATAAATTATGACCCCTTGTTGAGGAACTTGTAGAGATTGTTACTCATGTTGAAACATTGGAAAATTTGAGAGTGATTAAGTTACAATTTTGAATAATTAATGAATCCCTTGAGTTGGAAATATGCATGATCCAACTCTCATAAATGGGGAGAAGTGCATAATGTAATAATTCAAAATAAGGTAAAACCATGATGGGTTCGATATAATTTATGACAAAGACATTGAGTGATAATAATATCAAACATATATTACTCATAATATAATATGGAACCACACAATGGGTTTGTTAGAAGTAATGCTAAAGCCATTGAACATTTCTAGAATCAAGTGTACATTTACCATAACAAAGTGGATCACACCGCTATAAATAGTTTAGGTTATATTTACATGATTGAAATAAAATGAAGAATGTTCATGCCCCAATAATGAACACAATAATAATATATTTGAATTTAAATAACAACCATTTTCTATTGAATATGTAAGCTATATTGTAGTGCATATGCACATGAACCCGCATCATGCATTTTAAATTTGAGAAATGTATATATGTGAATGAACTAGTATCATGCCCCATTAATTTGTGCCAAATGATATATAATGATAGGAATTTATACACTTATTTGTAATTATATGTGAAACCTATAATTTATTCATGTACCTATTTTCATATACCCATGCAAATACATCCAAGTGTGTATGAATTTATACTCAAATATATGTAAAGTGAGTGCATATGCATATTATATGCCCTCATAATTTTTATTATTGTATCAATATCTATTATGTATTTATTTTATAAATTATTTTGAATCTTTTTAACTTGTACTATGTCATAAAATATGATTTTTATTCTCATGAAGGCTTGAATATCTAAGACAAGCCCACTATAATGCCTCCCTTTTGATATAATAGATTTATCTTCTAATTCATTCATCTCAAAAGAAGAGTTAACTGTATCATGTGATAAATATAGAATCATGTATAATCATGTGAACATATGGAGTGTATGTTATCGTAGTATAACATATGCCATCAAGGCATGTATGAAACATATGTAATGTAAGGCATAAAAAGTATCATATCTAGATAAATATAACAACAAGATATGTCATAAAGTGACCATATTTGACTAATACTACATAATAAAAGTGCATGATATGGATCATGGCACCAATAATAAATCTCAACAAGCACAACAAACACAAAACACAATGACACACATAAGGCCAAGGGCTGCATAAAAATGACATGAACATGTCACAACAAGAAAGGTCAAGGGCCACACATAAATGACGTTAAGAATGCCACAAAGAAGGTACATAAATGTGTTGCATACATAAGTAAGTGGTGACACATAATAAGTAAGTAATGTGTAACCTTTCATGCAAAAAAGTAATATAATCAAAGGAGCATAGAACAAGTGAAAATAGTCTACACCATTGATATTATCAATGTCATATCATAGAAAATAAACATATCCATGTAATATAATTTAAGATGTGATTAACTACTAGCAAGACAAATGTAAGATATATAGCTCAACATAGTAGAAGGTCATAAATAATTATAACTTTTAATAATGTAACCTATAAAATATGATGCCCTAAAAATAAGTATGGCCACTAGGTAGAAGGGAGTAAAACATCTAAGAATCCATGCATAATATGCATGTTTTGTATCACACTCATATACTTTCAAGTTCACTAATATATTTTACCATATTTTTGATTTAATAGAATTTAATAAGTATAAAAATTGGAAAGATTAGTCACATTTTAATATACGACACTTACACATAAATCTAAATGTAAATAAAAATTGATAATTGAAATTAATTGACAAGAGGCACATGCTAAAAATATTAAGTACAACCAAAAGTAAGATAATTTTAATTTTTCCATTTTTTTTTTACTATAGAAAATATCCAATTGTGAGAAAAATGATAAAATAAGACTATGACAACTCAGATTTGGAAGTGGAGTATGCGGATATATCTATATAAGTTCATTCTCCTTAGACAAAAACACAATATGGTCTTATTTATCAATTGTGGACTTTATTTTATAGATTATGAAATAGTAATTGCTCTAGCACATGTGCTTATGTTTATTAAGGAGGATAAGATATTTATATTATAATTTTGATGCATGAAAACCTTTATATTCTTCTCTTTTCCTTGGTGTAGATACCTAAATATGGTCACATGTGATTGATAATGTTAATTATTGACATATCTTAAACCACTTAACTTACATGACTCTTATTCACCATTCATCTACTCATTTATTTATATGTGGGCTTAACCCATTTATTTGACGTCATTACTACATATGAATTTTCAAGTTAGTGCTCAAAATTTGTTATATCACTCTCAGACTACTTCTAAGTTCAAGATAATGATCCTTTGGGATAAGTCTACATTAGGTAGAAAGGCTCGCTACCATAGATTTGTCCACCTTGAACGACCTTGTCCCATACCATTTAATAACTAGTTTACAAAATTTTAAATATTCATTTGGGTCATCATGCACATTTCATAAGTCATATAAATTAAATTATCCAAAACAATCACTATATAAATATATCAAAACCTCATTTCAAAAGGACTTGATATCTATCTAGCATATATATTACACTATTGCACATTGAGCAAATCTACCTTATTATTCCCAAATTCAATATCAATCACTAGGAAAGGTCACAAATAAAGTTTGAAACATCTCAAATCAAGTCAATAAATAACATTTTAAAGTATTAAATCCAAATACATATACATATACATATACATATACATATACATATACATATACATATACATATACATATACATATACATATACACATACACATATATATATACATATACATACATACATACATACACACATATATACATACATATATATAAGGAACAAAATTTCAAAATCAAACTAGATGGTAGAATTACATGTGGATTGAGTTCCTCCTTAGCTTACTAGATACATATGAAACAATAAATCATCAATTAAGGCAATTAAGGTTAGCTCAACCCATTACACTTCCCCTTACTTTTTGTAGGTTTTTAGCTCTCAAAAGTGCCCCAAAGATTTATAAGGTAAAGAGATGAAAATAGAGGTTTCTACATTTCACCATCATAATTTAAATATCTCAATCTCCTTATTATACACATACACATGTGGTAGATAAGTTACCATTTTTTCATATTTAAAATAAAAAAATACACAAATAACAAACAAGATTGTACTAGTTGTTATCCAAGGAGAACGAACTTATCCAAACATAGACAAACTTTGATTCTAGATATGAGATATCAAAGTATTAGTTTTTATTTTTTATCATTGTCATTCATATTTTATATTCAACCAAAAATCATAAAACACTAAGTATCTTACTGTTGGTTGTACTTATTATTTTTAGCATATACAACTTGTCAATATATTTCAATTAATTCTCCTTTACATTCAGATTAATGCTTAAATGTAATATATTACAATATGAATAGTGTTTTTGGTTTGAAACATATTAAATAATATTAAATAAAAATATATTAAAACATAATTATGAACTTGTTTGTTTCTTAAACATTGATTTTTTTCTAGGGTTTCTTGTAAATCATATTGATCTTTTTAGGATTTGATTGCATACCACTCTAATATTTATCTTTGACCTAAGGATTTAAAATTTAATTTTTTATTTCAATTAACAAAAATATTTTCTTTTTATTTCTTAATTTTCTTTTTCTTTCTTTCTATAACTATGTTCTACTAGTCGTAAAACTCATGGGACCTACCATTCTGGAAAAAATGGTCACCAATTTTATTGAGTCATGGTGTTAGAGGTACTGCTATAATACTTAAGCCATTAGAGAAAAAATATACATATTTTAGTTTCTATGTACCTCATGGTATATAAAACATACATAAATTTTATGTTTTTAATCCATATGAATCCTTTCAGTTATTTGGTTCTATAGTGCACCAATAAAAAGTTATCCTTTAGAAGTTACTTTTATTGTATCTTAGAGATGAGATAGGTGGATTGGTGGAATCCTCTATAGTTAGTAATTATTTAGGCTATGTTCACTATTTATTACTGGGATCAATATATTTTATATCCTAAAAATCAAACATTCCCTGCCTGGCTACACCTTTAATGGAATTTTAAAATTAAAAGTTTCATAATCAAAGTATGACTATAATGAATGAATTTTAATTATATAAATTGGATAAAATGAATAATATAAAATCTCAAGCCTTCCTCAATTCATATTATTTCAATATTTAATCTGATCTACTATCTATTATCACCAGGAGCCAAAGGGCGTGCATGACTCCCTTTGTTCTTCCTACTCTCTTCATGGGTTCTACAATGCATACTACACACCTTATTGGTGGACTTATCATGATTATTTAGATTTATAAAACTAATATAGAGCCACCAAATGATATTAAAGACAAATAATTAATTGAATATGTTAATTTTAATCCATGTAAAATTCATGCATTACTATACTTTTCAAGAGATGAACAAAAGAATTCAACTCAAACTTCCATACTGGGAAAGAAATATGATCCTTTTTATGATCTTAATCAAGCTAATACTTT
This sequence comes from Torreya grandis, assembly GCA_037957365.1. Taxonomy (NCBI): domain Eukaryota; kingdom Viridiplantae; phylum Streptophyta; class Pinopsida; order Cupressales; family Taxaceae; genus Torreya; species Torreya grandis. The sequence continues at coordinate 1,336,491 of JARHVA010001116.1, read as the reverse complement.
AATTTCAAGTTTTTTCATTTCTACTATGGATTCTATTACTATATCAATAACTCTAGTTTCATATGTGATATCATCCCTAGATATGGGGGCATCACATATTTTAAAATAGATTAATATGCCTATTTATACAAAAACAACATACACACCTCCTTTGATAACTACACATGCCCAAGGTCCACCACCAACCTCATATAATGCACATTATCTTAAGTATATTATTATATCCATACATGATAAGGTGTTAAAATTAGATCAAAGCGATTCTATAACTAGTCATTCAATGGATTCCCATACTTTGATTCATAATCCTTTTTGACAAATATTACTCACCATAAACAAAATTTCTAGTTTATAGGTTCCCACTTCATAAAGGTAAAGGTGATCCTAAACAACATTTTCAATCATTTCATGAAAAATGTGTGGATATATATACTCAAATATGATTTTACATGATATGTTGGTATTTTACACTTGATAAATACCAATCATGGCTTAACCCTTTAGTTCAGGACCACCCTACTGCCAAAAGGGCTCATATTAGTTATCTCACTATGCCTAACTACTTATCTTATAGTCTGACCCTAATATTCTAATGACCTAGATCACTTATAGCTCATATATTTTATAAATTTGGTTTATATCCTACTCTGATAGATACATGCCCTCAACAAATTTTTATTTTGTAGGACACTAGTGTCTAGATTAGGACACTAGTATTGACACCAGTGTCCCAAATCTGATGCTTGTGTTCTTTCCTCCCAAACTATCAAATTTGAAAATATTTTAACATGTATGGGTCAACCTATGATATTTATTTAACTCAATTATGAGATCATTTCAAAAGGTGTGGTATAGAGGTAAATAAAATACCATTCATTAAGACATTTATTAATAATTAAACAAATCTCACACTACACCATTGAAAATCATTTACATAATTGAGATACACTATCCTATTTTTCACTCTTTCCAAATAAGTCATAAGAGTAGTATTATTATAGGTATAGTGAATTCAAAGAGTATCCCATGAGATTTTTTTTAAAGTTACAAGATATATCACTAGATGCCATATATCACTTGCACAATTATTCATAAGCGGGAGAACTCAAATGGAATGAGGCCCTCTTTAGAGTATATGGCTATGTAGGAAATACTCATTCATAGAGGATTATTTTAGGTCAACTCAAATTTAATTGACTCCACTAATCCCTATTTTACAAGGTGACATGCTAAGTTGGAGGACCTAGGTTTTTGATCAAAAGATCAATTTTAGTAGCTTATGCACATGAACTAAGATGATAAGCTCAAAGGAGACATTGATTTATAATATACATACATTATTGTTTAATAAAATAACATGTATCTTGAGCCATGGGTAAGCATATGAACTAGAATAAAAGTGGTGAGGATAATGTTTAGGTTTTGATGGTAGTGTCTAGTCTAAAAAAAAGCTAATTTATAGAATCTAATGAATTTATGTGAAACATCAATATATCTTATTCTACACATATACCTTTTATATCTACCTTTTCATTATTGAATAATATAAACATTGTTTGTCCTTTGTATTTCAACTCTTAGAATATTGTTTGGCACTATACTTATATATATTGAGCATATTTTTAGATTCAACATATTTATCAAAGTATTTAAACATTTGAACTCATTTAATTATTTTGATTTTAAAATATCTTAATTCATAGTTTATTAGGCTATCCCACCATAACCCAACTCCAAAATGGGTTAAACATTTGGTGAACTTGACCACTAAGTCTTTTTGTGCAACCCTAACTTGTTCTAGGGTCTTAAACCTTCCAAAATTTAAATTTAATTATTATTTCCTTCTAATGTTGGAGTCTTTTTTAGCATTTTCATGTCTCATATTAGTCTTTAAAACATTTAAAATGGATAAAAAGTAACCTCTTCCTCCTCCCAACCCTAAAGAGGGTGATATATATTTTACCTCTATCTATGTCCATGCTATCAATATTCCAAAGGATAAGGTAACCCATCTTATAATTCCAAAATAAGGTAACCAACATATCCTTCTTCAACCCTTTCCATCTCTCACATCTCCTCTTGATGGTGTGTGTATGCATATACAATTTGAAGTATCTAGGGTTTGTGCTTGTGAATCCCTCAAGGCTAAAATAATCATTATGATAAATTTAATAGAGGAGTTTCAAAATTAAAATCAATATTTTAGTTCAAATATCACATCATTGGAGAGCCATGATACATATGGAAAGAATATAGAATGTGTTAATGTTAATCATGCATTTATATTTTCATCTAACAATGTTATGCCTAAGAAGAATCCATATCAAAATCTAACTACAATTAGTGCTTTAGAAAGTTAAAAAAAAGATAATAAGAGTTAAAGTGATATTATAATAAAAAAGTTGATAAAAATGTTGTGTTGTGGATTTTATTTTCACATTACAATTTATTTCAAATATTGTAAATTAAAATGTACTGTACACTCTTAATATATTCTAGACCCCCTTTTTCTGGGAGTATAGATATGTGGCTTATCTATACTTGTATATGTGTGGTGTCATCACCCATGATTAATGGGGAACCATTACAAGTTGACTTGGACCATGGTTTTGGTACCGATTGTTTTATAAAATCATTATGTCAGTTACCTATTGATGTATTATAGATGGACATAGGTAATACATTGGATGACATAGAGTTTTGAGAAGGTGAACAAAGTGTGTGAATTTAGGAGAGTTTTTTGAGTGCAGCTCTAAATAATATTTGTGTATTGTAATTATGAGAAGATTGATCTGATAGTGGATTGTACTCTTGTTGACTTGTAATAAGATATGAGCAAGTTTTTCTTAGTGGACGCAACCTGAATTGGGTGAACCAAGTTAAATCTTGTCTTCTTATTGTGCATTTTTTATTTTTGTTCTTTATGTATCTCTGTTCATAGCTCTTATTATTGTGATTCTATGAAATTTTTCTGCATTAATTTTTGTTTTATTCCTAACACAAACTACTTCCTCTAAATCCTTTAAGGAGGTCAAAATATTATTACACATATCATAGAATGTATGGGCATCATACAAAGTATTGTTTAAATTTTAATAATATAATAAAAATGATAATTTATAGTGGTGATACTATAATAGATATTATAATTAATAAACCCACTCATATCATGAGTGCATCTCTTAAAGCACAAGTGAAAAAAGGATGGGTATGGGTACACAAGGATAATTCAGAGAAAAAATAGTTATAATTTAAAAAATAAGAGAAAGAAAATATTTGAAAGGTAAAGCTAGAGAAAAAAAATGTTACAAAAAGATCATGATGAAGAAAAATTAAAAAATGCATGGGATGAAGAGGAACAATTACAAAATCAACATATTGCAAAGGCAATGTTACAAAAAGAGAAATTGTCAAATCACATTTAAGGTAAGCAAACAAGCATACTTAAAGTGAGATTTTTAACAAAAGAGGTCAAAAAGTAAGAAATAATTGAAAAAGATAAATTTTAAAATTTGGTTGAAAAGGGGGGAATTAAAATAATTCCTCATATTAGGACCCTTTCACTATCATTTCTCACATATATGTCAAGCAATTTAAAAATATCAAGGTTATGGACTATCAAGATACAATTTTTTGTTCTGTCATTTCTTAGATCTCTTGTAAATAAGTATCAACACTTGGATCAAACTAGTAAGTCTAAAAAATTCAAGGGATCAATCAAGTTAAGAGCTTATTTTTCTTCAAAAGAGTGTTATCTTAATTTTCATTTATTTGAAATCTAAGTGCATAAAATGTTGTGTTTGGAGGATCATAGTTAAAATCAATAGGAGAAATGATTGATAAAAATATAGGTTACATATCATTTAATCATCAATACAAGATCATTCACATGAAAAAATAGGTAAAATCCTTATAACAAGAGCACATAAAGGAAAATATCTCTTAAGTAAAGTTAACAAGTAAAATCTTAGCAAAAGAAAACAATACACTTTCTCATTTTGCTATGCACATTATGGCATATTTCATTCATGAAATATTATTCATTTAACAATCCTCATACATTATTTTCCTCATATTGATACTATTCGATATCTTTTGAATTATAAAACACTCTATAATAAAATACTTAAACATTCATATAAGTCAAAAACACAAAAATATTCAGCATACACATGTTTACTAGCTTTGGCATACATGTTTACTTTATGTTAATAGATAACACATATTTTAATTTATATAAACACATATGTTTCATGGTTAATTGAGTGAGATACATTCATACACTATATACATGATACATGAACATGTATACGTTGGACATTTTCCCCACTTGTGTGACACACTACACTAGGGGCATTTGCTTCATAGATCATGACTGATATAAGTTACAGTTTTTTATGATCACTTTACATTATCATGTTGCAATGATACATTAGTGCTTAAACATGTATATACTCATGTTTACATCTTACATAGTGTGATAGATATCTTATGCTACATGACATTTTTATAATACATATATGTAGAGACTAGTATGATATCCTTATATTGGTTGCTTATGTATGGAATCAAAATGCATCATGTTTATAAATCAATCCTAGCTTAGAGAAGAATGGATCATACTTACACTTCCAATTTGGGATACACTTGTTAAGTGGGAACATGACCAAGATGGGTATCCACTAGACCCAATTAGGGGATCACTTGTCATAATATATCATGCTAGGAAGGGTTCCAAAGCCTATAGTCTAACATAATCACACAACCACCCTAATGAAGTTCTAAGGTTTAAAATATTAATTTATTCTAATAACAAGACATTAAATCTAATGTAGTGTACACCAAATCTTGTGGCACAAAGTGGGGGTTAGAAATAATAAAACAAACAACAAAACTAAACATGCATTAAAAGACATATACTCATATAAATGTATATAGAATCCTAATACATGGGAGAAGAATACAAATGCATTATATATCTCCTCTTATAAAGGAGAAATAAATCTAGGAATACTTACCTTTTAAGACAAACCTGTCGATCCTTAATCTCTCCCTTGGCCAAGGTGCTTCACAAGAGTTTGTTATGGTATGTAAGGATAACAAAGATAAATCAGCTCTAGGCTACACAATCTATCTTAGAATCCAAAAGACTTATCCATAAGATAAGATCCATATCTTAAAAGAAAGTATGGAACCCTAAGATTTATTACTCAAGTAGAATCTTCAATAAGTAGATGTTCATTTGCACTTCTTCACTCTTAATTCTTCTGTTATGAAATGGTGGGAAATGAGATTGTATATATAGGTGGATCTTTCCCTAAATATTCTCAAAAACATCATTTGTACAGGGTCAACCTAGTGTATTTTTGAGGATAATTCACTAGGTTTGAGCTAGGTTAGCCAAAAGGCTAACAAGCTAAGGAAGTAAAAAAATACCAATAAACTGTAATGGGTCAACCTAGTTGACCTAGTATAGTCGACTGACCAAAAGGGAGTTAAGGCAAGAAAAGGAGGGATGAAAAGATGAAAATATTGGAATAGGTAGGATTGAGAAGAATAAGCTTAGGTTACATAGTTTTAGGAGACAAGTGTGTATATGGTAAGTGGAAAATTGAACATTAATATTACAAAGCATTGATGATTTGTCCACCCCTTTCCCAGTGCATCCCTTAAGGTATGCACTCAGAGAGATTGAGAATAAATAGGTTCCTACAAGATATAAAGTGTCATTAATCAATAAACATTTGAAAATATTATGTGTATACATATACCCCACTCAAAGATCATCACGTGTCATGCAAGTTTAACATGGGATGGTGCTTCGAGAAATAGAACATGATAACACACAATGTTGATGTTAAGTAAGGTGCAGTAAGCATTAAATAAGTCAAATGAAAGGAGTGAATTGAAAAACACATACCTTTAAATTACCTTAGTTCCATAGATAAAAAATTAGACAAAAAGAGATGTGAAGGTGTCAAATGTAAAAAAAACAATAGACGAACCTATAGAAGTTAGGCAAAAAATAGCTAAAAATTGATTTTTTTGGAATATAAGCATGTGATAGTGGAAAAAAATCTCTACGTCATCACGAATCTAATGAATTTTATGGTTTGAAATATGGATGAGTAAAAACAAAGATATAGGCAAAACAAGGAATCTACAGGATAATAATTGTAAGATTTTGAATTGCTAAGTGTTTTCAAATAGGGAAAAAGAAAATTCATTTATTTATTTTGATTTTTAAGAGAGGGGAAAAATAGATTTGGAGATAAAATAAGTTAGGATGGAAAGGAGATGACAGGATAGATAGGGAGAGGCTCTAGAGGTAATAGTAGGTGTACTACAGGTATGGAACTAAGAATCTCAAACTAGTTTTTGAAATTTGTATTGAATTAAGTGTTTTTTAGTAAAATTGAATTTTAAGCATTTCTAGATGTCAAAATGAAAAAATTAGATTCAAGGGGTAAAAATAGGAAGACAAAAAATGGATTTAGAGGGTTTACGAATAAAGTAAGAAAATAACAACTTTTTAGGAAAATGTAAGGGGTTAGTGGGAAAAAAACACTAGGTTGACCTAGTTGACCTAGTAGGATGGAAATGAGCAGAATCCACAGTGCTGACCCAGTAGGTATGGGTCGACCCTATACATTCTACAAGTTGATGGCCTGGTTTGGAGTTACCAGGTGGTCTAAAAGGTCCAAAATGGAAAATCAACACTAGGGAAGGGAAGAGAACGGGGTTGAATCAGATTTTTGGGTCAACTAGATGAAAAGATAGGAAAATTTTGGTCAAACTAGTTTGACCAAAGAGTTAAAATGATACAAAAAAGCATGCAAAAGGATGAAAGAGGGATATAATGGCCTGAAATGACCAAGTAAGGTGAAGAAGGATTTAGTAAGCTAAAAATAGGGTTAAATGACTAAAATGAAAGAATTTAGACTTTTTTTGATTTAAAAATGTAAAAAGAATGTATTATGACTATACATGACATGGAAGAACTGATACATCCTTTGTTGTTTCTCAGGTGCAAGGATGATGGAGATTTTAGAGACTTATGGATGAAACATGGTTACCAAACTTGTTAGATAGGTTGTTAAATGGAGATAGGGCCAGACTAGGATCCATAGGTCTAGGCATGATAGCTAATATGTGCTAGATGCCCCTCAGTGTTGATTTATTAGTCATGTTCCTTGATTTCTAGGAATGATTGACTAACACCTTTAGATGGGAGGTGGATATCATGTGAGAGGATGTTCATGACATCTTGGGATTACCTATAGTAGGAGAGTAGGTGACCACAAGGACACTAGATAACCCAAAGGAGAGGGGACCCTTAGACATGTGGGCTATAGGATCAGAGATAATATTACCAAGCATAAGAGTTAGCATGTTTGATGTCTATATATCATAGATTATAGATATCTAAAAGGATGTGATATGCCTTATGACAGAGTGGGTGCTATGGCACAAGTTAGATGGTAAGGTACCATTATTTGTGGTAGCATTGCGTAGGGTGATCTTAGAGGGCTAAGTTCTATATGACCTAGGCTCTATTATTTAGGTATATCTAGTACATGATATGTATGAGATGTTGATCAGAGGGTAGAAGACCATGGGATTGATCATATTGATGATAACTTAGATATATGAGAGGTTTCCTATGTACCAACTAGCTAGGTTATCCCATATAATCGATGATAGGTCACCTCGAGTATGGAGATGGAGAGAGGACTAGTAGTATGAGCTATGCCCCACATGCTAGCACTATATTCAGTGAGATGTATAGACATAGTGTGGAAGCCATATGAGCACATAATAGCTATATGGGTAAGCTGGGGCATAGTTGTAGTATTGACAAAGAGGAGAGAGGTTATTAAACACTATACATGGTAGAGGGATCCACATTCAATGGCATAGGTACCAGGATAGATGGGCCTACCTCATATAATAACACTAATATTGATGTCTGAGTAGTAGGCTTAGCATGTGATTAACCCATGAGGGAAGAGAGGATTAGGGCCATAGATAGTGAGGCTGACACTGAGGCCACATCAAGAGTGACCATAGACTAGTTGGGCATGATGAGGAGATGTGTAGGAGGATATGGATATGGAGGCAAAGATACTAGATGTACCACTACCATTTTCATAATGAGATGAGCAATGATCACTGAGGACAAAACGTCTACAGAGGTAGGATGAGTAGGAGAGTGGAAACTATTGCCATCCTAGATAACCCCATAGGTGAGCCATAGGAGATGATATAGAGACCACTTAGATGTAGGCTAAGATGGACATGATACATGACATTCAGGTTTGATTTGAGGAGGTGAACTATATAGGAGGTGCTAAGAAGTCATGCAGATAGGGAGACTGTGTTAGGCGGTCATGCAGATGGTGAGACCATAATAGATGAGACATAGATAGATAAATAAAAGGTGGTTAAATTATTGATTTAAGTTTTATTTAGAAGAAGATGCAGATAGATATTTTAAGATGTAACAGTGATCTAATATCCATCTAGTGTGATTTTGAAAATATAGCTGAGGATGCAGAGGAGATATGGGGGTCCCTGGTGAGGGAAGCACTCCATAACATCCTGGATGAGACTCTGAAACCATACAACCACATGAAACTAGAGGATCTAAGTTTGCCATCTACCCCAGCTTAGGCAAGCTAGTTTAGATTAGTTATAATTTGTTTTTAAACTAATGTGAAAGATTTTTGCACTAAATTAAAACAAATAAAATCCTACTAATATCATGTTGGGAAGTATGAAAACTAAGTAATAAAATGTAAGGTGTTTAAAAGGGCACAAAATGGTAATAAAAAAAATTAAATTAATTCAATCAATCATACTAAATCATGCTAGGAAGTATGGAAGAAAAATAAAATTTTAAAAAATTGGTCTTAAATTGGTCATAGTAATTCAAGCTGAGAAGTATGAAAAATTTAAGAAATGGTTGTAATCTCACATGCACTCAAAAAATAAGAAGATAAAAATATGAAAGAGAAATTAAGTAAGCATAAAACATACTAAATCAAAATGGAAAGCATGTAAAATGACGTGTAACTTCATAATCGATCGAATCTTATTTCAAATTTGACACATGTAATTTGGACGGTGACATGGGTATTATAATTTTTTTTTGAGGAGGGACAAGTTCTATCCATGATATTACACTAAAAATTGATAAAGATAATGGCACTAGGGTGGAATAAATAGGAAAAAATAGGTAATCAAATATGTGGGTAATAGGAAGGAAAAGATGGTAATTTGTGAGGATGATTGGGTCCTATCCACAATCTTACAAAGAAACTCACAAATGAAATCTCAAGGGGAGTGATCAGTAGATAAAACAATATTTCTCAAGAGGAAATATAAGGGATATAAGGAGTAAATATAAGGGAGTCTAAAAATCAAGACTTAGGCATCTTATGAGAAGACTTTAGGAGGCAAGAGGCATACTAAGGACATGAGAAGACACTAAATGACTAGTGGTCGTCTATGTATAAATAAAACTTGTTCATTAAAGACACAAAGATTTGTAGGCAAATAGGCATGCTACTAAGATCAATTCATGAAGGTATACTGGTACAATAAAAATAAAAATGGACCTACCTTACCATGACATGTTCCTTGTTCTTTAAGACCCCTTACAGAGCCATCAATCTACTGTGAAGATTAGGTACTTGCATGAGAAAGTAGGTAGCAATAAACATTTTTTTTAATTCTCCTCTTCTAATCTACTGGCCTACTACACCCTAAAGAACCTTAGCTCTACCATGAGGCTAACTATGGAGTTTGAGCTTTAACTAAAATAAGGATATGTGTTTTGAATCATGTCTTTTAGTGTGATTAAACTTTTAGGAATATTTTTGTCTTTTGATATCATTGCCTTTTGTTTAAATGATTTGGATTTTAACTTTATTTTGAAGGATTTTTAATATTCCTCCTCCATATAGATTTGGAATGACCAATCATGAGAGAGATAGTGATGAACATGAATTATCTATAGGCTAAGGCTAACAAAAATCTAAGTAAACAAAGACAAAGACTAACTAGGAAAATTAGGCTTGATAATGAACTAGCATGTGATCTCAAGTCTCAATTGTGTATATGATTAGTTTATAAAAAAATGAAGAAGGGAAAAATGAGATCCAAAGTGGATAGGTGTAAGGAGATAGTAATGAGATAGATTGTTTGCTAATTGGTCACATGGTAAAGGGTGATAATAAACAAAGGGAATAAGATTTATTTAACCAAGTCACCATGATAAATTATCTGTGAAAAAAGAGGGATAAGAAATCAAAAAAATCATAAAGATATAAGAAAGAGAGTTTTGATAAAAACTCCAACAAGAGAGAGAAAAAAATGATAAAGAAAGATAAACATAAGAAAAATGTAAGTGATAAGATAAGCAAGATAAAGTATAACAAGTAAGAAATCAAGATATAAGATAAGCAAAAATTTGACACAGTGTCAAATGATATAATACATAGAAATAATATTGGAGCACACATCCAATAAAATATTAAAATGTGAAATTACCATGCATGTGCTCATAAATACTTGTAAATCTGTCCACACACATTATCTAATACATCAGATAAGTCTCTATGAAGATGGATATGCACTACTACTAAAGTTTCATCAATCTTTAATGAATATTGGGAAAATAATTATTTTTTGATCTCCTCCACTAAAAAATTAGGAATACTCAATGGATCATGCTAAGGAGGAAAATTAGGCAAAGGATGGTCAGGAGAATTCATGGAAGCAAGAGCTACTAGAGATGAAAGAATCACTGGTGAAGAAGAATCCACAGGTGAGGGAAGGTTTACGAGTGAGGGAATCATGGGTGGAGGCATAAAAGGTGGTGAAGAGACCACAGGAGGTGATGGAACCACTAGAGGTGGATCAATGGGAGAAGAAGGAGGATTATTCTTATAGGAATAACCTATGGTAGGAATAGAAGAAGGTCCATGAATGGCTATAAGATGATCTTTGAGATGTTGTTGTAGGATGTGACAATGATCGATGTGATGGGTGCCACATATATGCCATATCCAATATACCTCACCATAATTGGGTATATATTTAGGAAATAACTTCAAGGGAGGCATGGATTTATCAAATGATGGAGAAGGACACAAGGTATCAATATATTATCACAACTTGAAACAATGGGTAGAAAAATGATTATTCATCTCATAAGAGCAACACATATGCTTGTGAGTGGTTTTAGTATAAGTAATCATGGAAGGAGGTAAAATAAGAGTGGAATAAGGCCAAAAGCACTCTTCATCCCATTTGGTGGGTAGAGTAGCCATCTTAGGCAAGGAAATAAAACCATCACCAAGGGAGGGTGATGATGAGGAAGGAATAAAACTAGGCTCAATGAAAGAAGTGATAGTATCAAAAACAAGGGTAGGCTCAACAATATTAGGAGAGGAAATAAGATCAAATATAACAAGAGAAAGAAGAGACTCAATTATAGTAGGTTATATTGAGGGAGGGATGATATCTATAGAAGGTTTAAGGATAGTTTCACTAATCTTAGGGGTAAACCAACTATGAGGGTCAAGGTACCTAACAAAGTGGTAAGGCTCAATCATAGCATGATCCATGAGCATAGTAATACATGGCTCCTCATAAAATGGAGGTGTTGGTGCCATCTCTATCCTATGATAAAGGGGAAAAATATAAATATCAGGAACTATAAGTGAAGAAAAATGATGAGATGCATGAAAAGACTCAATTAAAGATGAATAATGACCAATCATAACATCACAATCTTGGATAAGACTACCTAATAATAGATCATAGAAGGAATAACCATCATCATAATCCAAGGTGTGAAGATAAATGACACAGGTAGGGATAACCTTGTCATATGATGAAGCATGGTGAATAGAATGCCTAGTCTTAGTTAAGATTATGAGAATGTCATTACAAGGAGGCTTGCAATAATAAGGTTACAAGGAAGTAGGAAGATGCAAGATGAGATGAGGTAAGAGATTGGAAGTCTTGATATTTAAGTTAATATTATCAAGATCATCATCATCAAAGTCTAAAAGGTTAGGAGGAATGTTACCAATGAGCTCAAGATACCCACTATAACCTTGGGTTGAGTTAATGGGAAGGTTGAGATGTTGAGACTCATGAAATAGAATGCTAGGCAAAGGCTCAAGAGGAGGAATCTTGAAGACACCATGATCTTGGAATTATTCAAAATTCCAAGGGTCAGTGACACCCTGAATCCTGTAAATGGCTCCATTATGAGGAAATTTAATGCATCAACAAGTAGATGAAGCAATAGCTCTCTTGCAGTGAGTCTATGACCTACCAAGTAAGATGTTATAAAAAATGGGAAATTAAAGATCATCACCTTCATATGGATAGTGACAGGTGGGATGGTAATAGGAAGCCACATGCAACCTAGAGGAAGCATTTTACTTCTATCATACCCTTGGCATGTGCTATGTGTAGACTTGAGATTGCATTTGGAATATCCAAGGGTCTTAATGAAATCAAGAGAAGTAACACATGTTGGAACCCTCATCAATAAATGAACCTTTGACTTAGATATCACCTATTTGGATGCTAATAAATAAGGGAAGATCATCTACATGAATCAGAATCTCATTGGGAATCATAGAAGCAATAAGAAATTGAAGAGAAAGAGAAGTGTCTATACTTTCATTAATGTTGATAGACTTATCTTCACATTATTGTAAAATAATATCTTTAGAACTAGATAAAGCTTCCTCCCATCCTACTAGGGGAGGATGAGGGACATTCATCTCAAATAAGAGCTGCATAAGATGGTTTATATGATGTGGAGAAGTCCTCATAAGCTCAAGAAATGGAATCTGAGATGGGATATAAGTGAGTTCTATAATGGGATCCCATTCATCATAACCCATAATAATGTTGTTAGATAAAGGTGCATTATGATTAAGGAGATCTTTAGAAGGAGGAGTTAAAGTGCATTGAAATTTTTGTTGGTAAGAAGAAGAAGGAGGATGTTTAGAACAAGGTTGTAAATAATGTGAAGATTAAGAAGTGGTTGGTTCAAGTTGATTTTGAGAACTAGAAGAATAAAAAGTATTAGTATAAGCTTGGTTATTATTAGTATTAGAAGATGATGGGAGAGTGATAAAAATAGAATGAGATTTGTTATCTAAGGGAGAATAAAAAATTGGATCATCAAAAGTAATAAGGTCATCTTAACCCAACTCATTTAAATGAGTTAGAGAAGAATAGTGGATAAGATGGTATGTCTTAGATGAAGGAGTGTAGATAGGATGGGAATCAATGAAATCCACCACCCTTCACATATTAGTCATGTTAACCACATTCTCTTCAGAAGTTAGTTCAACAATAATTTCAACATTGTTGGTAAAAGGGGTGGGATTGTCTTGGTTGTCTTGAATAGGTACAAGATCTTTATAGATAGCTAAATGAAAATTGGCTTGATTTAAGGCTTGAGTTTTGTCATGTGATTTATAGTCCTTAAAAGAAATCTCATAATCTTGTTGATGCTTATAGACATTGGAAACATGATAAAAATTAGGTCTAAGAAGAAAATACATGGCTAATTTAAGAAGCTATCTTTAGGTCTCATGAGAGTGACCCCAACTAGCATAAAACCAAGAAAACTTGTTAGGATCATACCAGGATTTCATAAGACAAGTAGGATCGAGATCTCATGAAAGAGGCTTGGGTAGATGTTTAGGCAATTTAGCCGAGGATAGAGGTTTATGAACATTAATATTGTTGGGTGAGGATAAATGAGAATTAGTGTATTGTTGAGAAGGAGCTAGTTCTAAAGAAGGGTTAAGAGTGACAACTTGAACATTGTGAATGGTGTCATAAGAATCAGTAACACCATCATTCATCATATTATGGTTTTTGTTATTGAGTAAGAGATGAGGACTTGTAGAAGGTTGGGGTGTATCAAATTGATGCATTAGGAAATCTTGACATTTATATTGGTTAATAGCCTCCTTCAATGTATGTGGAGAGAGAGTGAAAACTTGATATTGTAATTTAGGAAAGAGAGTATCTGTAAAAAGATGAAAAAGATTATCATCTGCCATGTTATGTTCACATTTATTTCACAAAGTTTTCCATCTCTTGATAAAATCTTAGGTAGTTTCATTCTAATGTTGTTTGTAATTTATGAAATGGGCCAAAAGGTTTTTAGGAAGATCATTAGTTTGGAATTATTGAACTAAGGAATTTACTAAGTCTTCCAAACTAGAAATGAAATGAGCTCAAGTTGATTTTACCAATCCAAGGCATCAATCACAAGAGTTTTGGCTAGGATCTTGGTAGCATAAAAGGTGTTTAATTTGACCCAATATTTGTAAATATTTCCAAACGTTTTGAGGTGAAGGGTAGGATCGGTTGACCCATTATAAGAAATTGTAGGTATTATACCTCTTATATCAATGTTGGCAATTTGAGTAGTGAGAAATTCATTTTTTAGATGCTTGATGGTTTTATTGACTAAAGGATGTTGAGGAATGAGATTGCCTTGATAATATTGAAGAGGGGGAAGGGGAATATTTTGATTATGTGTGCCCCAAGCCATTGGTTGTAGATGAGATTGAAGATTAATAGGGTGGTTTTGCATCCTTATCATTTGATTTGTGTTATGAGATTGAAAGGTATTCATTTGATTGAGAGTTTTCAATAAAAGTTGATGTGTTTGATTAACATTAGAAGCATTAGAATTGGTGTTTATGTTGGTATTAGTGGCTTGGGTAGCATTATTAGTGTTGACATGAGATTGAGATGAATTATGATAATGTGTGGCACTGGTGGCAAAATTTGTTTGTGTAGCAAAAGATGGGACTAGTGAATGGTTGAGAAGAAAAAGCACTAGAATCATGATTAATTTGGGTAAAAAATGGTACAATAGTAGAAGGATTAATGATAGTGGATATTATGAGAGGCCTACTAGATATAAAACCTACCATGTTAGTTGAGGTAATAAGCATGGAGGTAGAAGAGGTTAGAGAAGAAGATGTCATGGTATAAGAAGGAGTCAAAATTGAAGGAAGAGGTTGATAATTAAAGAAAGTGGTACTCCCAAATCTAGTATTGAATGTAGGAGTAGGTTAATGAGGCTCTTGGGTTTGACCATTGATCATGAGGTTATAAATGGTAAAAGGATCCTTTCCTCAATGTCGAGGAAATTCTAAAATAAAGAAAAACATTTCAGGAGTATACTATAATTTAGGTTGGTCTTCTAATGAGAGAAAAGGATTATGATGTGAATAGGTATGAGGAAGGTTCTGATAGTTCATCGTGTGAGTGGAAATATGAACATTACTATCATCCAAAAGAGGAGCCTTACTCTATATATGGGAGACCCTATTAGGGTTGGTAAAGTTCATCATGCTATTGACTGTAACTCAATTTCATAATTCAATAGAAAGTCCATGATGAATGAGAAAGAAGAGAGATGAGAAAGCAAAGGACAAAGATGTGACTGAAATAGTACAAGGTTGATTGGGTCAACCTGGCATATAAATAGGGACTGTAAGACTATATAGGGTTGACTGGGTTGATCCAATACAATGTATAGAAGGCAAAAAAGCTATTGGGTCAATTGGGTCGATCTAGTACAATAGAAAAAGAATTCAATAAGCCTAAAAATAGATTGTGAAAATGAAATACGATAATTTTACAAGTAATGAAAAAGAGGTAAGTACTGAAAGGAGACATACAATCAATTGGATTAACATTGGCTAATCTAATTGAAACAAATAAAATAAAACATTGCACTAACATTGGCTAATGCAAGTTTTTGCACACATAATTTAGCACAGAGTAAGAAATCAACTTTAAAATTAAAGAGATAGCTAATTGGTGAACTTGAATGTTTATTAGATCATTAAGATATGATTTTTAATGTGATTGAAATTTGGCTATAAGCAAGGTAGTAGATACCAATCTAAGGATGGTTTTAGGTAGTTTAGGCTGAAAGGGACTATAGTGGAAATGATATAATATTGGTATTGGGGCCTATCCCTTAAATTCACACACCACATTGATAAAAGTTTCATGTGATTATTTATAATATACCATTAACCATGCTTTATACTTGACCAGAGCATCAAGTCGACTTCCCCTTTGGTGATGAAATCCAAGTAGATTAGCCTAGGGTAGACAAAATGTTAAAGTGCTTATTTATGTTTTTATGATTTGGTCATGTGTACATAAAATAGAAATAGTGAAACTAAGTGGTTAATTAAAAACCCCTAATTAGATTATGTGAACTATTCTAAGCATGCAAGTAATAGGAAATGAAAGTGTGAGCTAATTACTAGCAGATATGAGGTTAATTCCAACTTTGAAACAAGGTATAATGTTCAAAATATATGCACAAATACAAAATAAGATTGACAGGGTCAAACCTATACTATTAAAGCAAAGTATACAAATGTATAGGGTTGACAGGATCGACCTAGT